>JAWWEE010000105.1:79041892-79091669 GCA_035221455.1 Xenops minutus | reverse complement strand
CGCCCCGAACCCTATAAAAGTCTCATGTTCCCTTAATAAAGTGTTCCACTCCTGTTTCACCCTCCGTGAGTGTGGACTGTATCCCTGTATCCCGACGGATCGCGTGGCAGTTATCTATTGAACACCTTAGTTTAAAATTTGCATTTGAGTTAGTTATGCTACTGATATTTATTTGTATAGCACCTTTTGCTACTGATCATCTGGTGGAGGAATGTTTCTGTATGCTTAGAAAATTAGTGTTCTGTTATGTAGATGATGACAGAAAATATCTGCTTCTACAGTTTTAGAGCAAACAAGAAGAAAATTCCATTAATAATTTATGCATATGATGCTGAAAGTAAGTTATCATATTCCATACTCCAGAAAAGAGGCAGCATGCAATAATTTTCTAGAAATTAAAGTAACTATTTCTTTGGCTTCCTCATGCATTTGTGTATCACGTTGCAGCCTGAAGCAGATTTTAGTGGTTGTGTTATGAAACTCTCAAAGTGGTTGTGATGAAGACACCGACAAACTGAGCAATACTGTTATTTCACAGTTACAATGCAAAAGTTACACACAAGAAGTTATATAAATCATTATGCAGTGGATGCATGTCAGCTGCCAAATGACTGGATTTGAAAGAAACTTCTGTATGTGTACCTTATTCCAGACTTTTCCTCTTCAATATTTTTTTCTTTTACCTGTCAGTAAAATCTCTCACTTGCCTTGTTGTGAGGGTATGAATACTGAATTAATGGATCTCTGTTCCTATCTGGACACAAGTTTCCTAACAGAAAGTCCTGTGTTTTGGAGTGCCAGGCTTTACCAGTGCTTTGCTTTGCACTGGTATCTACATCTAGATGTGTCTTTGCTTTAGCAGCAGCATGAACAGAGATGGCACTTCAGAAACCTCTGCTGGTTTGTGCTCTCCCTCTTCCCCCTGGATCTAACAGGAAAAATCTTTCTTATGAAGAGGCATGTGAATGCTATATACTGAGTTGTGATAAATTACAGATGTGTAGTAAATTCAATTTATGATAGCTACCTTTGACCTCCTTCTATATACTTTACTTATTAATCACCTTTCTTCTGGGATCACTTCTACTGAACAGCTTCTAAGATTTCCATGTTTTTAAACTGGTCTGCTAGAGGTGTGCATGAATATATGATGCTACTGAAGGAGGCGTGAGTCAGAGACCTCATCAAGGAGAAATATTTCACTGGTTTGGAAAATTGTACTTGAATGGAGAAAGAGGAAGAAAGTTACAGCACTGTGCAACACTAGATTAATGTCAGACCATTTCAGTGGTGCTTTCTCTTATTGACTATATTGTGATAGTGATAGTGATTAGACAAATGTCTAATCAAGATTAGGATACGATGGCCCAAACTCTGCTCCATTTTGATCCAATTCTGGATTCAGATCTTGGATGATAAATCAGTGAAGTCAACCACTGTGCTACCCTCCCTCCCATGTCCCCATACCAACACTTCTACCCTCAACACAGAATTGTGAAAACGGGTCCATATAAACACACTGAAAGTGTCAGCTCCAGGAAATTGTGCTCCTTCCTTTCATGAGCCTGTGAAGATAAAAATACTATCCCACCACCATCCATTAAATGCATTCTCTATATATAGAGAATATATTAGAATGATACTACGGATATTGAATTTATCTTCACGAGATGGGGATGGTCTCATCAGTCATGAGTGTCACAACTAAGCAAAGACACAAGTGAATAATGAAGCCACCCTTATCGAGTACAGATGAATTCAATTTCCTCTGCACTATAATGTCATATTTGATTCAGTGAACTATAACATCTACTTTTTATTTTTTAAGTTGCCCATGGGTTCCATCTCTTTCTTATTTTCCCTTTCTAAACCTGTTTTGACAATACATTTTTCTGCTTTTATGCATAGCGCACGTCTTTTTCTTCTGTCTGACATAACAACTGAGTTGAATTCATAAATGGCATACACAGAATGAGAACACTTACCCTGTCAGATGCCTAAATTCTCTACCTCTACTATCTTTTCTGAAGCACCTATCCGTGAGAATTGTGCTGAAAAAACCTTAAGCGCAGAAGTGCAGGGCAAGGATAAATGGGCTTGTTCTGGAATATCTATAAGGCTATATTCTCTTATGATATCTGAAAAAGTCTGTATAAATCTGTCTATCTTGATGGACAGAGTACTACAAGGGAGCAAATGATAGGAGTGGTCCCAGTATTAAGCAACCACAACTGCTGTGAATGCAGGCTGAGAAGAATAAACCAAATGAATAGAATACTATGCTGCAGGAGGTCATATGCAGAAGAATCCAGGGAGCAAAAATTGCTGTGGCCTTCCTCTTACTAAGTCAGTCTTTAATATGAGAACAGCTAAACAGAAAGCATATTCCTCTCTATACCACAAGCCCCTTGAGCTTTTCCCCAGAAAATGGCCTTACTATGAGCTGTTTATCTGCCTGCCAGTAAGCTGCTGTTTCAGGATGCTTGGGATGCACTGGGAATAAATACCACTTCCACAGCTCTGCCACAGCTGGGCATTAGACACTGCAAGAAGTGCAGAGGGACAAAGCATATTTGAACCCTTTCACACTGTTGAAGTTGTGCCAACATAGTGGCTGCAGACAATACCAGATTTGTTTTCAGGCAATCCAGCCATTCACATAATCCTACAAAATTGAGGTCTCTCTACTTAGACAGAAGAATGTGCAACTTAAGCTACCAAGGGCAAAGCAGAATGCTGTCCCTGGGAAGAGCTCCTCCTGGCTGGTGCAGCACCTGGCACAATGGAGACATGGCCTCTGTCTCAATTTCCCACAGCTTGCTCTAAGTTTTCCTCCTTGCAATAAAAAGAAAAAAACACAAACATATTGCATGAGCAATGCAGCTGCTGCATTGACTTTGGGCATGGTGCTATTTTGTACCTAGACTGTGTATTCTGCATTGCTTAACATGGAAAAGGGCACAATAGCTCAATTTCAAGCTAATTATAGCAGTAGAAGATTCTATGGGAAAGCCTCTCCAGGTTTTACCAATAAACCCCTTAGAGAAACAAGGAAACGTATTCACATTATATTTACTTAATAGATGTGATTCAGTCTATTAGATGAGATATGAAGTAAATTAAATTCCATGGCAGGTGAACACCCTGAGGGTACTGTAGTTTATAACACTACATTAATATTCTGTAAGACCACTGCATGAGCTTAGTATAGCTAACTTCAAAATTACAGGCCACCTGCAGAATTTTTTCTAGTTGCTTTCATAGTCAGTGTTGCAATCATAGATAATTTAACATAAATATTAAGTAAATAATTGGTTCAGAATATTTCAAGGTTAGGGACATAAATCTCATTCTCATTACATGAATACAAACCATAAAAATACAAGGTGGTACTTAACCTGGCAATTTTAGTTTCCAACGAGCCATATTCCATATTCTGAAAAGTAGAAAAGGCCTAAACAAATTTTACAGCATGCAGTTACTGAAGGTGTAGAAGAATTATTGTGGAAAGGAGGTATTAATTCAGAGCTGTATGTAAAAAGTGCTCAGGCTGATGAGATTATTGTAATGAGCACTACTAAGATTTTAGAGTGCATTTGTATAGATTTAGTGATATGAATATAGACTGAAGGCTTTTTCTTATGCTTTATGAAAGAATGATTTCTGAAGCTGAGTACTATCTGAGGTAATAAGAAAGAGATAGTAGGTGTGCCTCCTTATGACAGCTGTGGCTATGACATGCTTTTTAATTAGTTTTCAGAAGCTTAGTACTTGTAGATTAGCTAGAAGTAATCATCACAATAACTAGGTGGTCTCTTAGACAGAAAAACACATTTACATTTTTAAGGTGGTGAGCTCTTTTTCTAACGCAGTTCTCTAGTGCCAGAGCTTAGGAATGAGATCAAGAAGAACTACTCTTAGATGTCAGACTTTTGACTGTTTCCAAAAAAATCTTAGCAGTTTGCAACAGTGATACCTGGGAATAAGTCCGCAAGGTACTATGTCTATTGTGTGCATTTTCCCAGCATCAGCTGACCTTTAGTTTGACTTTTTTTTTTTTTTTTAAATGTATACTGCTTTCATTTTTTTCTGACTGCAGAATGTCTGTATAGATTCAAGTTTGATGCCCTTGTGCCTTGTCTTTAAGTATACAAGGAAGTTTGTATTTTAGTCTTTGTTTTGGACTGTAAATTAGTTTAACTAGCCTTCCATTGCTTTCCAGATCCTTTTTAAAACATTTGCTCTCTGATGTTATTTTCAATTTGTAAGAGGTAACTGAGGAAGGAGACCTGTAGTTTTTTCTAATGGACTAGAGGATGCCTCTCCATGCAGAATTGATCTGAAGAACTAACTTTAACACCCCTTGTCACAGAAAAAATTATAATCGGAGAATCTGCTATCAGAGTTTGGATCCTGTTGCTTCCTTCTGTGTATAGCACCTTACTAGGTATTGCAATTGCTTTGGGTTTAGCAAGGCTTTTCTATGTTCTTTCTATTTCATACCACTAAATGTTGAATGTCAACAAGCTACGTCTCCTTAAGTGATTCCATCAGAAAATGTTTGCAGCAGATTCCTGCTGGCTATTCCCCTACTGCATCAGGGAGATCTTCCACAGATATAAATTTGGGATAGCATGTCTCCCTCTGGGGTTTCTTTTTAAAGGCAAGTATGCAGAGGCATTGGTTTTGGAGGGGAAGGCTGTGCTTTGAATCTTCTAGTCATGATAGCAAAATCCACCAGAGATGGTTGTTAAGACAACACCTGAATGTTTAGCAACTTAAGCAACTGTAGGGAATGTTGCTTAAGAGTAACTGAAATGGATTAAAAAGGAGTCCAAATCCACTGAGATCTTGACAAAAAATCTGTGAGTTTTTAGGAAGGAAGGTTTTCACTGTCTTTTCTCATACCATGTAATAAATGTTCTTGTGTGCCCAGAAGTGAGGGCATATCAGTGAACTCTTCATTATAAAGTGATGTATTGATTTGTACATAAATTCTCTCTCAGAATTGAGGTATACTTGTGTGGGAATAGCGCTTAAAAAACACTTGCATATGAAAGTGTGAACAAAAAAAAAACTTAGAGGAGAAAAACAGAGGATAGAAAATGAAAATAGAATAAGGATATAAAAGGAAGGCAGGGATTATCTTGCTTATTCTGATAATTTTCTCTCCTAATTTTCCTACTGAGATACTGAAATGTGTCTTGACTACCTTATTCTGTGTCAGCTAACATTCCTCATTTTGCACTTTGATGCTATGTGGACTCACACCTACTATTAAAGTTTCATGACTGAATAATTTCAGTAGGGAATAGTTTGCTCTATTAAAGTGCATGGAAGTTCAATAGCTAAAGTCTAAGGCAGACATATGAGGTAATATATAGCATAACTTTTTATATATTTGACTCTTCTTACTACACCCTAGAGATACCAGGAGACAATGGAGACAACGTGTAATGAAAGACAGAAAATGTGTGTAAAAGCATTGTATGGTGAATAAATTAAAGCATTTAGTCATAAAACTAATAATAGGAGAAGTGAGAAATTAAGAAGTATAAGCAAGGGAGACAAAACATCTAGCAGAACAAATGGATATAATAATTTTCAAACATGTCAGCTTGAATCAACTAAGGTAAACATTCAGAGCCTCAGTGCATGCCCGGACTAGGCAAGCTTTGCCACTGAGTATTGTAAAATGGAAAGGAGTCATAAACTGTTGGAGAACAGAACAGGAGTATGTGTCTGATCATTTATAATCTTTTAATCAAACATGGACCTCATAGCTTGGAGTCTGGTAGTTTTGGAGAGTACTTTGTCTGTGTATTCATAGGCCATTCGTAATGCAGTGAGCCATAAAATGCTCTCTCAGTTTCTTGCTTCAGTGGCTTCAACCACTTCCTCTGGGACAAATTTCTCTAATAACAAGAAGTAATTCAATTTTGCTCTTGCTCAGTCCTAAGCAAACAGTTCTGACTGTTGTGATTTACCAGATTTGTGGAGGGTGTGCAGGAAAGACCTAACAGAAGTTACTGGATGCCCTGTTGGACTGTAAATTGACTGTTCTATGGATTGTCACGGATATTGATGCTTTCAAAATGTAAAGGTATTGCTGTGCTTTGTGGCATGGTGGAAGTGGTGCAGTCTTTCGCTGTGCATGGGAGAAGCAGTGGAAGGAAAGGGCTCTAGAGGGGCAGCACCACTTCCCTGCTTTCCTCTCCCTTCTGCCATGGTGCTACTTATGAGTGTACCACTAAATGTGTGTTTTGCTGATTTTAGGATCTAATGAACAGATAAACTGGATAATAACACTCTTCATTCCAACAGTTGTTTTTCTGCCACAGATATACGGCTTTAGCCAGTAGTAGTGTGAATCAGGGGACAATTTGTTTCAGTGTTCACAGACTAATTTAGTTTGGATTTATACATGCCTTGAAATTTTCAAGGTCAGAATTTAATTTAGTTTGTAAAACTGTCGAGTTTGTGAAGAATACCTTGAAATGTTTTCCTTATCCAGTTCTTTATTTTTTTTTCCTATAACCGTTTTAGAGAGAAAATTATATTTGTCTTTGTTTTTTACTAATAGTGAGCATTTACAGACTTGAATTTACATTACTGAAGAGGGAATGCACATGACAATTTATATAGAAATTGAATAAACTTGTACTCTATTCTGTAAGAATAGAACATTGATTTATTTGGGTTAGTTTAAAAAACGAACAACAAAACCCTCAGTGGATGAATTTCCTTTGCAAAGTTTCTTGGGACTTCCTCTGAGGCACCTCACTCTTTTAGAAATGCCACTGGTGAGATTTGTGTTGTCAGAGCAAGTATTTTTCCTATAGCTCTTTTTCACTCTAACCTATGAGTATGAGCCTCATCTGCAGGCCACATGGTGCCAAAGTTCTGGTCCTGTCTTGTACTGACTCGGGATTTCACTTCATGTGAGAGTTTGACGAAGAGCATCCTTACTACTCCTGAGGATTTCCTGGTTGAAGAGGTTCTGAACCCGTCTCTGTTTTAACTGTTGTTTCTTTTTAACATTCCAAAGCAGCTGTGTTCAGCTAAGATTTTCCTATATTTTCCTTTTTTCTTCTCTAGATGGCAGTGTAGCACTTTTTCTGCCACTGGGAGCCTCATGTTTCTGTAAAATTTGTATTAGCCTAGTAAGCTAGAAATAGATATATCTTATTATGTATACACAGTACTAGCTGTAATGGCTCCCCTGCCACTCAGCTATGACTCTCGCCCCTTGCTTGTATCCCCCCTCCTTCCTTGTCTTCCCTCTGTCCTCACCTCACAGGCTCCATCTTCTGCTCCTGCCATTCTTATCCCACCAGCTTAATATTTTGCCTGCATTAGATGAGGATAACTGTTCATGAGACAGCCTTGACTTCTCTTTTTTTCACCCTTCTTGTGACATTGGTCTCAATCTTGGCTTTCACAGTCTTACATTTCCACCGGTTCCTTCATAGACAAATTACTGATTTCATACCTATCCCCTCTTTATGTTCTCTCTATTTTTTCCCCTTCTTTTTCCTGTAAAGGCTAATAGCATGTATTTCCATTTATTTCAATGCAGTTGCACTGCATCAGGCTAACGTCTACCTATTATTCTATCTTAATAGTGGTGAATAGGGGATGCTGAGGAAAAGAATGTTAGACAAGTAGTTGTATGAATTTCCTTCGGGTGGCACTTGAGACTTCAAAGATTCCTTGAGTCAATGATTGTGTATTGTTGCATCTGACCATTTTGATGGAGACTTCTTCTATGAATTGTGGAATTTGATCCATAATTGAATTATGGAACTTATGTAAACAATTCTTAATTTTCAGATGTTTTAAATCTTCTTCTTGATAATTATGTTGTCCCTAGTTACTAGGTTATAAGACATTGTGAATAACTGTTATCCTTAATTGGGGGGGGAGGGGGGGGAGGGGAGGGGGCGATGAGGTACAGTGAAGTGCACTGTGTAACAGAGTTGTGTAATGATGCTGTCTGTTTTGTTCATTTTTCCTTTCCTGTTGATCCCCAGTGGTCCATTTTCTTTTTTAATCTGCTGCAGAGCATTAAGATAATTTTTTTGAGATGAGTACAAGATCTCTTTTCAAGTGGTAATAATTAATTTCGAACACAGTGTTGTGTTTACATTGTGTGGTTATTTCCCCCTCTTGTTCTTTGCTTTGTATGTATTGACAGTGTCTTTACTTTGGTGTGTTATTACCACTTCACTTAGAAACAGGGTTTCTCCTGCAGGTCTTTATAGGCAGTTTACATTTGAAGTGAGTAGTTTTGAATAGTCAGAAAACTTAAATGCCCCATTCATGAATGTGTGGAGGAGCATTAACTTTAGCACAGAAGACCGTCATCAGTTACCTTCCTTAAATGTGAAAATTGACCTTTTATTCATATTAATAGTTTTATAGCCCTTAACTAGTAATTAATTATTGATATCCTTGAGAGGACCTTCATTTGTATCCCAGGAGAGCTGTTTGAGAGTTGCATGCAGTGAACCTTGTAAAGGGGTGGGGGAGAAGGCATTCTCTGGAATTTACTTTTCCATATGCTTTTTAACTCCTTTGGAGCACTCCAATGCATTTCTGGGTCATGACTTCCCTGGAAATTTTTTGGGCCCTTTCTGGTCAGTGTTTATTTTGAACTTTACCAGTGTTCTGAACTTAGTATTATCGTGAAGCTGGGAGGCATTGCAAATTCTCTGGAGGGCAAAGTCAGAATTCAAAATTATCTCAGTGAAATGATGAAATAGTTTCTAATAAAAACCTGTAAATCAATAGGGATATTCAGTAAGGCAGTGATAATCAGCTACACAAATACAGGATGAGAAACAACTGATTAAGCAACAGTCCTTCAGGAAAGAGTCTGTAAGTATAGTGATAACAACCTGAACATGAGTCAACAGTGTCTTGCTGTTACACAAGGACAAACTTCATAGTGAGAAGTATAAGTAAAAGGAAGTTTGCAAGTCATGTGACATAATCTTTTTGCTGTGTTCGGCCTTGGTAAGGACACACTGGAGAACTATGAGTACAAACTGGTCTAGAATATCTCATTGCATGATAAATGTGGGATTATGGCAATAGACTTGTAAAATGTGAGAGCCTTTTGTGAGGGAATAATCTGTTCTCTGCATTTGTGGTGTGGTCAATAGGCATGAACTGCAGCAAGAGAAGATTAGGTTTCAGTTTCTAACAGAAGGGAGTCTGAATCTCTTGAACAGTGTGCTTTCCTAATGCCACAGAAGGTATATTGTTGGAGGCTTTCCCACCACGTTTTTCAAGGATGATCTAACATGTTAGAAATTAGAAAACATCTTGTCCCATTCTTGAGAAGGGATGGGCTCGTAACACTTCCAGTCCTGCTCACTCTTATCTCTCACTTTACCTCTTGCCTCTAGCTCCTCTGTTTTTATCACTTTTAAGCTGCTTGCAATCTGCTTCAAGACCTTCTACTTCCTGTCCCAAGTTTATTTTTCTTAAATTTACCATGGAGAGCTAGGAAGGCCAATGTCAGACTTGGTGAGATCTCACGGTTCTTTTACTTTCACTCATTAGTTTATTGAACAACATTGTTCCCAGCTTTGATTTTTGAGGTACATGTACTGGCAAATCCCCCATCTTCTGGGAAGGAATCACTTATTCCAAATTGTTGTTTTCTGTCTTCCAAACTATTATTAATCCCTGAAAAGCCTTCTCCTTTTCTCTTCTACTATGCCGCCTTAGTTTATCTTCAGAACTGTTGTTGAAGGACCTTATTCAAAGCCTGTGTTTGGGTTTGTTTTTAGTTTGGATCATTGTACCTACTGTAACACTTTTCTCACTATGTCCTTTAAATATCTATTTCTTGAATTACAAAAATGTTGTTGATTCTGCCCCAGTATGTTACAGTTATTTGTATGCCCACCTGTTCTAACTTCTATTATATTTTATGCTAATTAGCAGGCAAATGAATTTTCTGGTATGTTAATCAGACTCATTAGTCTGTAATTTCCAAAATTGCCTCTGTGGTCCCTTACAAACCTTGGTCTGATATTTGTCTTTTCTCACTCTGCTGGAAAGTAATAGAACTTGCAGTAAGCAGATGGGGATATACTTCTATAATTTATTCTGTAGTTTCACAACTGAATTTCTTTAAAACTTTTTGTGAATATGTGGTTTTATTATTGTATATATTGTTAACATTTGGGGACTAAGATGTAACGTTTCCATTGTTACTTAACCTTCTCCTTAATCAAGTTCAAAGCCATTCAAAAATTGCTTCTTAAGACCTTTCAGATTTTGACTTCTGTTGATGCCAATAAAAATAATTAATTTCCTATCATGGTATTACCTTTCTTAAGTATTCCTCTTTCACTCTGAGTGTCGTTTTGCCCAAATGACTAGTTAATTTAATTACTTATTTAAAAAACCCAAACAACTATGTTATACCCTTACTATTGCTCTTCCCTCCTGTTTAGTCCTTGAAGCCAGCCTTCAGGAAATAATTTCCAAAAATTAAAAATAAGCTCTCTAGAGAAAAGAATGTGCATGCCTTTAATGGCATCACCTAAGTGCCAATGACATTAACTACCTTCTCTTTAAATGTATTCTTTGTTAAAAATTCAAAATCAATTAGCATTAGTTAATCAGAACCAATTAGTGTACTGGAACTTCTTGGAGCAGTATTTATTGGTATATTACTACACCAAAGCAGGACCCTACGCTGCAGATGGGGCTTTAAGCCCTTCGAATCACCCCTAATCACTCTTAGCTTTTAATAATTTCAGTAAGAAAGGTATAGTGATACTTCAGTCCTTCCAAAACAAGTTAATGGCTTTAAAATATCTAAATATATATACATATATAAAGAAAGATACAGACCTGTTAAAGCAGGTCCAGATGAGGTCTATGAAAATGATCAGGAGTTTGGAATCTCTGGTTTGAAGAAAGGCAGAGGCAGTTGAGGTTGTGCAGTATTAAGAGGAGAAGGTTCCAGGGAGACCTTATTGAGGAGACCTTTCAATACTTAATGGGGCTTATAAGAAACACAGAGAGAGAGTTTTTGCCTGTAGTGATGTGACAAGGGGTAATGGTTTTAAACCAAAAGAGGGTAGATTTAAATGGGGCGTAAGGAAGAAAATTTTACAATGAGCATGGCTCACTGAAGCAGGTTTCCTGGAGTAGTTGTGAATGTTCCATCACTGGAAACATTCAAGGTCAGGTTGAACAAGGCTTTGAGCAACCTGAGCAACTAAAAGATGTCCTTGACCATGTCAGGGAGTTTGGATTGGGTGATCTTTAAAGGTCTTTTCCAATCCAAACCATTCTATAGTTCTGTGTCTTCTGTGGTAACTTTTTCAACTGATTAACATTTTTCACAGGAAAATACAAATTCATAAAATGACCACATATGAGTACGCAAGCCAGGACCTCAGAAAATGGGGGCATGCATAGTTCCAAACATCAATTACAAGTAATGAGTTGGGATCTGTTAATCAGAGCATCACAAAGGCAATGAGCCAATTGGAAACTGATGCTGCAATATGTTAGGTTCTGCAGTGAAGGATCTTCTTGGAGGAGTTTAACGTTCTAAATTCATCAATGGTTTGGTCTCAGATATGTTTTACTATTTCCATTCTCCTTATATAACAGAGGTCAGAAGGAAAAAGAACTGTAGTATATAAAAACATTTCACCTGAAAATTTTGCTTCTCTAATAAAGGATGATTTTAAATGGTACAGTGCAAACCTAAATGTATTTCAGAGAGGATAGGTACCATTGCTCAAAGTAATATAAACAAAGGAGAATTAGGAAGTTGTATAGCTCCGTATGTACTGAGTGACTTTCAGTTACTGATCACTTACCACATAGTGAAAATACCAGGAGCAAAAATTCTGCACGTTGGATCTTCTCTTAAAGAAAAGTGAAGCAAAAAAGTATTTGTGAAGCAAATACTCCAATAATGTTTGAATTGAGGATTGATTCTGCACCTCTGTCTCTAAAACATCACATTTATTCCAAAATACTACAGAGCACTTGAAAAGATGACTGTCTTGTGACTGTTGATCTAGCCACAGCTGAGAGTGTGATGGATTTAACATGAAAGAACTAAAGTGAAATTCCCATATTTTATTGGGTGCAGGTGGTGACTGATACATCTGATGATTGTTTTGAATTGCACATATTGATACTGTCCCACTGATTTGTATTGCTTTAGTGATGCAAAGCAAATGTAAACTAGCATTAACTAACTAGTCAACTAAGCTATTTTTCTGACTGTTTCATGTCAAAGGAGTGGAAAAGCAGCCAGATCATGCTGGTTTATTTTTTCTATCCATGTAGACTGGCTGGTCAAAAGGAGGACTAGCATTTTAAGATTAGAGAAATCTGAGGGTTTTTTCATTGCTTTGCTTGAAAGGAAGTATTGTGGAGTTTCAATGCTCTGGTGTACAGACAGAGAGTACAGGATGAACAACTTGTAAATTGTGACAGCAATTTCATTCAAAAAGGCTAACCTTTGAATGTCCTGTGTCAAGTCATCCTGAGCAGTTTCTACCAGATCTTTCCCTTTTCTTCAGCTTTTTTTATAATTTCTGCATTGTTAGATGTTATACCACCCTTCAAAGTAATTTTTTTCATCAGATGTATGCTGATACATTGTTAAAGATAAATATTTAAGTGATGCAAAGGTCCCTCAACTTCTTTTGAACTATATTTTTAATATCTAGTAAAGTTGATGTTTCAAATCATCCCTGATCTTAGTACCCTCGGGCTTGCAAAACATCTCCAGTATTAATGAATGTAATCTGAGGAAAACATTTGTCAGAGTGAGCTGGGAAAGGGACCATGAAAAACGAATTACATAGACTGGAGCAAAATGGTTAGCCTTCTGATTATAAATCTAAAATATTAAAATAATGAATTCACAGAACCCTATTAGACATCAAAGCTTGTGTCTTATTGGAGTATGCTTTTAATTTATATGCCCTCTTTCAGGCCAAACCCAAACCTGATAAATTGAACAGTGAATGCCTAACCTGATTGAAAAAACCTGACTCTGGATCCTTGTTGTCAATAGAAGGGAGACTGTGTAAGCTGAACTCTACTCAAGTAGATGCCTGTGGTATAATTTAATGGCACATTTTCAAACTTTACAACTTTTAAATGCAGAGCTGAACTTTAAAGCAGCAACTTGGTAGCCATTATGTTCTTTGCTTTTTTATTTCAGTTTTCTTTGTTTCAGAAGTCTGCAGCAGGGGCAGCTGTAGGAAGAGAATTTAAGTGTTTTCAGTTGGCAAGAGCAACAGTGTTAAAGCTAATAAACATTAGATCTTTTTCCCCCTCTTTCCAAAGGAGTGAGGAATGCGCTGAAATGAATATGCAGGCAGCTCATAATCTATACATTACCCAAACCTAAATTTCAGTTTAGGAATGTTTAAGCACTCTTCATTACATAACCTTCCCATTTTAGAATAGTGAAAGTTTTATTATATTCTACCTAGGAATACATTAGGATTCCAGAGATGGCAGATAAATATAGTGGATGAAACATGTTAAACATCAGTAATGGGCAGACAGGATGAGAGAAGGTGAGTGATTATGGTGCTAATGTGAGATTTGGGAGACCTGCTTTCAATTCCCTTATCCAACACAGGCTGCCTCTATGACCTTGAGCAAATTCGTCTCTCAGGTTTAAATTTAAAAGTGTGTTTAGGCACATAACTGCCTCTGTTTAAACAAATACACTGTTGATGAAATGAATAGTAAGTTATTGATCAATACATTTGATTCCCCGGGCTTCTGGTTTTGCTCTGCAGAATTGGGGGTAATGTTGCTCCATTATCTTGGAGTTGTGCTGGGAGCATAAAATAGCTTACTAAGCTCTTGGAATGCTCGTTGTCCAACTGTAGGAAGCGTCAGAATATCTCCTATGATTATGCCTCTCTGTGAATTCCTGTTGAGTTCCTTTCTGATATTGTATTTCGTTCTGATCAACTCATCTCAAAAAGCCTAAAGCAAACCCAAAGAAGGGCTATGGAAATGATCAAAGGTATGTAATAGTTTCTGTACCTGGAGAGGTTGAATAGACTAGCACTCTTCAACCTGAACCGGAGGGGACTGAATGGGGATGTGATGGCAATCAATGCAGTTGTGAATAGGGAGCAATTACTGAGAGTTTCTCACTATATAATTGCCATAGACTTCTTTTTTTACCTAACATACAATTAAACTGCAGGACCCTTTCCCAAGGGGATTATAGGTGACAAAAGTTTGATAGTTGTAAAATACATAATAGAAAAATTTCTGGATGAAACATCCATTCTGGATTAGGGAACACAAAAAAATGACCTTGAGTCCAAGAAATTCTGTAGGCTCAGGCTGCAGGAACCTGTGGGGAACTGCTGCCTCCTGTCTATCCTTATATATTTTTGACACATTTGGTACTGACCAAATCAGAGAGCATTCTAAGATAGAGGAACCTTTTGTCTTGCCTGACAGATATTCTTATGTTCTTACTTTCTAAAAGGAAACAAATATAGACAAATACATTCTTTTGTGCACTTTGTCATATTTCATCGATTCAATGACAGATGCTAGGCATGCTCTTTGCTAAGAAAGATGAAGGGAGAGGGTTGAAAATATATTTTTGCATTTATATTTTATCTTCTTTCCCTGGAATGAGAAGGAAGGGACTCCCTTTGAAGAGCATGTCCTCCTTCAGTGGCTGAATGTTTAGTATTAAGAGAAGGTCAAATGTACTGACAACCATCTTAGCAACAGACACCAAAGAATCAGCTGTGACAACCTTCTGCCACATGTCATCTTTGCTCTAGAGAGGTAGTAAACCTGATGGATTCCATCCTTCCCTTACCCTTGCCTAGTTACTTCTTGTTGATAAGAGAAAGCAGTCCTGGTTTGTCTGTGGCTCTTGGCTGTGGGTAAAAGCCTAAGAGGTAATAAACACATTCATATTTTTCCTATGCAAGCCAGCTGGTATCACAGTCTCAGAAGAGTAGTGGGGGAGTTACTTGTTTTGGAGACGCTCATAGTAAAGGGAGGGATCATTCAGTCTAGCCTTGAGTGTTTGAGTGTTTCGCTCCTAATGCAGACTGTGGACTTTTGGTGAAAGACGGGTCATAATTTGACTGTGAATGTCACCATGGCAATGAGCAGCACCAGCTGCTGGCTACCAGTTGCCTATTCCCTTACAAGAGAAGAAGGTATTTCCTGATTTTGTTTCCTCCAGCACTCTTCCTTGCAAAAACACCATTTGTACCAAGTCATCCTTCTAGGTGAACTGCTAGACATACATCTATGCCTCTGAGGTTTGCTAGCACTACTTGCCATGTGGAAATAGGGTATACCCAGCAGCAAAACATGGCACTTTCCTCCAGCAGGACTGGAATACAGCTTCCAGGCTTGCTACAGCCCCGACAGTTCTTGGAGTGAGGAACTGAGATGAGACAGTTTATTTGCAAAACAGAGAGCTGTATCGCTAGCAATGAACTGAAGAACAAACAGAAAACTTTACACAAATCTAAGACTTGCTCTTTTGAAATTACAGCCGTCGTATTTTTACTTCAGATGAAAAACAAACAAGCTGCTCTGTCTTGCTCTCCCAGCTTGCTTAAAAACTCAGCTCAGCTTGGCTGCATGTAGATCAATTTGTTACAAGAGATCAGCATTTCCTTTTTAACCTTTTGCACTGTAAGTCCCCATAGGATCCTGATGTTTTCATCAATTATATATTTTGATTTTGTACTGGTAATCAATAGCACTTTAGAACACTAATGTCATACCTTATCTTTGTCTTGGACTAGTAAGTGAATAATAACTAAATAATGCATTTCAAACAAGAGAGCAAATGAATATTCTCCCTTCAGTGCACAAAGAAACATGCAAAAAGAAATCACTGAACAATAGGACATTGATTTTTATTGCTCCAAACTTTCCAGGTGCAGGCAGAAAAGACCAGAATAGAGTTTTAGTGCAATATGTTACTCCTGAAGTTTTACTTGGTCATGAAACTTCAAGATGCATCCCATTTCCTATGCATTACAACTGGGTAAAGGTTTGCTGCAGACCATGGTAATGCTGATAATTCACAGTCTTTGGAAAGCAAAAGAAATGCTTTCAGTCCAGCTTTATTGGCAGTGTTTTTTCAAATCCTATGTGTTCTCAACAGACAAAGCTTTCAGACAATTGATATCTGGAAAACAAGGCTACATCTGTACTAGCAGACCTGAGAGGGTCGGGGAATAGCCTTAGACTCTGGTTCGCAATCATATGCTGTTACATTGTTAGCACACGTTTTGTCAGAATTTTGGCTGGTGCTCAGGAGCATTCTCCCAAGCAGCACTGGAGTGTAGGTAGATTGGGAGTCAGTGCTCTTGGCAAACAGCTTGAACATGAATTCCCTATTTTGGGTATGGGAACTTGGCTGTGCAGATTGGACCCATGCTGTGTCAGCTGGCCTTGAAGCCAAGGAGCAGCCTATCTCTCATTTAATTTGCTAATGTAGACATGGTCAATGGGTACTAGCTGCATTTGATAACCTTACTACCAGCTGGGGAAGGAGCATCTCATGGCTACAGGGTTGGTCTGGGACTGGAGAGATTCAGTTCCAAGACATGGCATAGATTTTTAGTGTAACTTGAGGAAACTTAGACCCTCTGTGTTTCTTGTTTCACCTATTAAAAAAAAAAAAAAAAAAAAAAAAAGCAACAAAAAACCCCCCAGAACTTTCTTACTTTAAGTACTGTGACAATGACATGTGGAAAGATGTCATAGATAGATAGTAATCTATTTAATATAGCAATAGACTCTTACTGGATGTGTCTAAAGTAATGGGGGATTCATCTAACTGAGAAAAGTTTCCAGTTCTCTCTCTCCCCCCACTGTTTATTTCTCCAAATCCAACTGTTTAGCTCAAATACTGAGGACTCTGGAAGCACTGCAGTTTGGCTGGGTTATTTTTGTCTTTTGTGAATTCAGCCCACCAGTGTACTAGTAAGGATTGGACCCCTGCTTGGAGTTTGTCAAAATATGTTTTGAGCCTGAAATATTTTGAAGACGACAGACATATGGCATTTTCTAAGTCAAGTCTGTGTCACTGGAACACAGCTGTCAGTGATAGAGTGCTGCACAATCCTAATTAAAATAATAATAACAACAGAAAAGAGTAGTGGAAAACTGTTAAAGACGTACAAAAGATGGTTTTTCCACTCTGATTCAGATAGTACTTAAACTTATCCTTAATGTTAAGCACACTTAAGTATCTTTCTCAAGTAAAGACTGATATAATCTGATTTTGGTAAGAGTAGTGCATGATGCTAGACAGCTATTATGTCCAGAACTAGATTCAAAACAAAAGAAGCATTTACTTGGACAAATTTCTCTCAAAAAAATGATTACCTGGTGATAACAGTGCTGGAGTTTGACCTCATTGAATTTAACACACTGGTCTTTATCAGTTCTGTGGTTCCTTCTCTCCTGTTTGTCTTCTCAAGAGTCAAGCCCCAAGATTAGCAGAGCATTCCCAAATATGTGCTAATGTGTTGATGTATGTACTGATAAAATTATTCTGGCAAATCAGTGTAAACTTGCAGGTGCAAGTTTAGGCATGCTGCATTTTTCATAGAAGTAGTGATGCATTTGAATAAAGTGCCTCTGCCTTATTCTAAAATGACTGCATTTGTTAGTATGATGACTGAATTACTGGAAGTATATATACTGAGTACGTATATATGCTGAGTCAGGTTATTACACAATAGTGTTTTAACGTATTGCAGTGCCCTGTCATGTGTTCCTGCTGTCAGCCAAGTTACACTCTCCTGTGGCAGTGGAATGAATAAAAAACCTGCGCTTTGGATATAGTCACATATATTAATATATATCTGAGATCCTTTGGCTTGATTCCTTATCATAGAACAAGATGTCTTCATGTATTCTTTATCTGAATATGTTTTGTCTGCCAACTTTGTGGCATTTCATTATTTTTTCACATTTCTCATGCTGTATTCATGCTGTATTATATTTCACTAACTAATTTAATTCTGAAAATACAGGTCAAGAAACTTCTGTCTGCCTTAAGGTATATTAAAAGTGAACACTTAAAATGATTCACCCTTTGACTTGATTTTCCAAAATCGGTCTCTTTTTAAAAATCCAGGATGTTAAATATGATTTTGACAACTGGTCAGCAACAAATGTCTGAAGCTCTAGGAATGAAGAACGTTTTCTCTGATTCCATGTGCTAAAATTTCTAAGATCTAGACAAACATTTCTTCCTTTTTTATGCTCAAGCAGTTAGAACATGAAGTAGCATGTTTAATTTGGCTAGAAATCCTTTTTTTTTCCAGCTTCTTGCACATATCTCAAGTCTCTGTCAGTGCAAAGGACATAATTCTCTAATGAGTATTTCTCAAGACTGCCCTTTAGCTTAAGATAGCCCTCAGCTGTTCAAGGGCTTTCTGCCCCTAAAGATTCATCTGTTCCTCCAGTCACCTCAGATCTTCATGCCAGCACAGGTGTGAATTGAAGAAGTTTTCAGACTTTCCTGCCAAACTTTCTGTACAAAACCCATTAAGATTTCTGTGCAGATGAGGGTAGAGAGGGGACCTGTTGAAGTGGATATGCTTCTTTTAATCTTGACTGCAATACAATCAGATTTTTCTATTGATCTTTGATCTAAAGCACAAAACGTCCCTTAAGCCACGGGAATTCAATGTATCTATTGAATTATCTATCTATCTATCTAGCAACAGTAGAGTCAATTTTTAGAAATACATATTCGCTTACTGTATCATTTTAATTATATTATTTGAGCATCTGACATACATCTTTGGTTTTCAGAAGCTTGGAGAAAATTCTGTCTTCACAGGTATATGCACAGCGGAATTACTTTTTTACTCTGGAGCTGAATTTTACGCTCAACACTTATATGCTCTCAATTCATCCTACTGATGTTACTGAGAGTCTTTAAGTTCAGTCAGAATTTGATCAGGCCCTAAAGAAAGTTGTCATCAACCACAAAAACCAACAAAGAACTATTTCTATGGAGAAATTCAATCAAAATATCCCTCTTCATGAATTAGAAAAGGCAAGAAAGGAAAGACTTGAAGAAACCAGCTAAAATTATGTCATTAAATATCTAATATCTCAGGCAATAGAAGTTTATACAGTTCCAGATTATTTTATTTCTTTATTCTGTGGACAATAGAATTTAGCAAAGGTGATTCCCCCATGAAATTATAATCATCTTTATTGGGGAATATAGCATAAATTTTTCCAGTAACGAAACTCTCATGAGTTACAAGGCCAGTCTAAGTTGAATGTTCTAACATATTTTCTCTCCCATTTGATTTCAGAGTTCCCAGAATGAAAAATAGCTTAACTCTCCAGGATGCTCCAGTGCCTGGCTTTCCTGGTCATTCACAGACATTTCCAGGGTACTCTCTCAAGCAAACCAATTTTTTTGTGGTCATATTCACCCAGGGGTTTAAGAACATTTTGCTTTGTGGGCAACATGGGTAAGACTGAAAAAGCTTCAGATTTCTCCACATTTTGAGGACTTCCAGCACCATCTCAGATCTGTTGTGCTCTGTTCTCCCTCTTGACACACTTTGGCATGTGTAGCATATGCATCACACTACAAAACCTCTCTTCTGGCAAACTGTAATGTAGCTCTCCTGCCATTTCAGACATTTTGACCTGAAGAAGTAAACATCAAAACAACACCATACTGGTGGCATGTAAGCACCCTCTGGGGCTCATGGAAGGGCTGTGAGGAGACCAAGGAAAAATAGTATGAGTTAAAAATGCAGTCAATATGCTCCAGCAGCAGCTGGGTGTGGAAAGCATAGATGATAACTAATAGGCTGCACTTCACCTAGAGACCAGAGGTCTTTGTTTGGACTGGACTTCAAATTTTCCAGATGGTGATGAAAAGGCACAACTGACTGATTGAATGAATTTTTTATTTATTTATTGTGATAATAAGGCAGCTCAATTTTTAGAGCTTGCTTAAGTATATGCTCCCTTAGCAAATTAATAGATGGTGGGTGTAAATGATGAGGAGGAAGGAAGTTTCTTCTCTTTGATGGTTTTCAAATTCTTTATTGTACAAGCAGAAGCTGATTTATCCTAAAATATTTATAAGCAAAAAATAAGTGAAGTCTTTGTTTAAGAGGTGCAAAGGTACAGCAACAACAGCGCAAACACTGTATGACATGCTGGATTCTGAAAGGTAGAGGACTGTTTTGAGAACCAAGTTGTCTCCCATTGGCATTTGATTTATAATTCACATCCATTTGGGAAATGAGCCCTCAGGAGGTTGAAATATAATTATCCAGTTACTTGTTCTTGGTGGGAGAAAAAAGAAAAGTCAAAAAACTCCCACAGGGAACTCTACAATATTTTACCAAATCATCTGAAAAAAAGTTTACTTCTTCATTTTCAATGAACTACATTAATACAGTGACATTCATAGAATCACTCAGTAAGGGCATGTGGACTTCTTGAGAGAAAGTATTTATAATATATTTATAATAGCTGACTTGATATTTCAGTGTGTATCTCTGCCTGTTGTTGGTTTTGAAAGGAAGAGGATTAAATGAAGAAGCAGAGTATGTTCTTGGAGGGGCAGAGAGCAAAAAACGATACAATGTTTCAATGTCTTAGCAGTAACTGCTTGAGATCAGTTATATCAGCAGTAATGTGAAATATTTTGCATCCTCTTATTGCTTATGTAAGGAAGAAGACTTATTCTTCAAAGATGTGAGAGCACCATCTGTGGCAGTAATGTGGGAATGAAACTTGTGAGAAGACATCATGTTCCCATCTGTTTTCAGAGAAGCTTAAACAATGGCCAAATCCACCAAATAGCTTCTGCTGTGTGAACTTGTGAAGGGGTTTACAAAGTCTTCTGGCTTCTGCATCTGAAGTTATGCATGCAAGTCCAGAACAACTGTCTGTCAAGTGCAACAACCTTTGTGCACGGATGTGTCTGCACTGGAGGGCACAGGTACCATCAAAGGTCTGCTGTGGCAGTGCACTTTCATGTTGGTTGTTTACAAGATCCTGTATATGCTGGAGCAGAGAGCAAATCAGTTCTTTGTCAGACTCTTCAATTTCCAAATGCTGGCTTCAGGGTGTTTTAGATATTTTAAAGAACAAAATGTGATAATGACAGGTTATCTTCTTGTGGTGGTTTTATCTATTTTTGTATCAGTAAGTTGTTTAGTGGCACTCGTTTTTTTTCCACAACGAGTCATATAGTCTCCAACCTGTTTGACTAACTGTGTAATTTAACACTGATCTGTGCTTTTATTTTTTATGATCACTTTGCTCTCTCCCTTGCTGTGATGTTGGCTTTCAGGGAAGCTCAGGAGGGCATACATGTTTTTTTAGGGACTGTTTAGCTAAAGAGCAAATGGAGAGGCCATTTATCCTTGACATTAATTAGTCTGGCAGTTATACTTCCTTTTGGTATTGTAGTGGCAAGGCATTGCTTGATAAATAAAGGAAAGTAAAACGATATTTTTTTTTCTCATGGAAATGCACTTAGAACTTCGACAGACCCTCAAAGTCCAATAACTCTGGCCAACTCTGCCACTTACCTGCAACGCAACTGAACATCTCCCAAGTCCAATGGGACTTGGGAGCAGGTTGTAATTTATTTTCTCAGTAGTCTTTGCTTTGATATATGATACTGTAGCTGGGCACTCCTTTAAATTAGTGAAATTAATGCCTGTAAGCCAGTGAGTGAAATCCTCCTTGCAGGCATCAGTTTATCATCTTGGAGAGTATCCCCCCCAAGCCTAGGCGGGGTATGGTGTGAGTTCCGGTACAGTAGTTCTGCACCAGCAGGAGAATTCTCTTGTGAAAAGGAAATACTCAGGAGAGAGATGGAGAAAAGAATTTGAATCTTAAATCACGTGTAAATCCTTGTGAGACTTGCATGAGAAGCTTGCTGTGTCCTCCTCTCTGCGCTGCAGAGGCAGACTTCAAGAAGTTAACCCAGCCATTGCTCTTAGTGCAGTTTTGGCAGCACACTTTGACCAGGCATCAGAACAAACCTTTTCTGGTTTGCTGAACCGGCAGTGTGAAATCAAATTAATTTTTTTTTTTTTTTAATTATTAAAAACTATGTGTCTCGTGTTTTCACCTCAAAAATGCACTGTCAATAAACAGTTTTGATTGGAAGGTGTGTATGTTTTATGTAGTAAATCCAAAGAGGAGTTTTAGAAAACGTAATTTCAAGTGAATGAGAAAAAGAATAAATTCTAATATTGTGGTCTTGTAAGAGTGAAAAAGAAAGAAAGGCTGAAGCACTATACAGGGTCTATGCCATTTTCTCTTCCTTTGTCAGGATATATGAGGGGGAAGAAAACCTGTGCTAAAGAATATTTAGAAACAAGGAAATACTTACATGAAATAACCTTCCAGACTAATGGGAATGGATCTCTTGTGATTTTAAATGTATTCCAGTACTATGCTAACACATGCAGAGGATGAAGGAAACAAATTACAAATGGAGAGAGTGTCAAATTCTCAAATCAAGACAGAATAATTCATCCTAAGAGATAATTTATACTGACTAAGCTGTCTGAGACTTTGGAGACCAGCTTTTGGCATGTGTTTCTCTACAGCTTGCACATAGGACCACAACATAGTATGTAGATGATTCATGGGCTGGAGACTTTCTGCACTTGCCGGGTCCAAGGTGGGTTGGCTCGGCTATAGAACAATTTTTAAAATTCCTTTGCACCTTATATTCTGGGCTTCTTTTCAGCAGCTTTAAACTGACTTCTCAGTAGCTGAACAAGATATTAACATAATGAATTACTCACTCACTAGGTGTAAGCAAATTACAGGAGAGATGTGACTTATGAAAACAGTTGTGTCTCTGAGATGCTTAGGCTACAGCTATAATGCTGGTAAAGATGATATAACAATATTAATAATGAGACTTTATTGCTATTAAATAGACTGCAACCATGTCTTTATTTACTTTCAAGCTGTGATTTGCCAGTACTGTCTGTTCATTCTCTGCCTGGTAAAAGAGGGAAAAAAGCCAAACAAATGAGAGAACCGGAAAATGCAGAGAAGATTCTGGCCCAGATGAGCAGAGTGAGGCAAGTAATATCATGGGGGTTTTTTTGTCATCAGGGATACAGGGAAATACAAGAAAACTGTTTTTATAATATTTTCTTTTTTTTTTTTAATATTTTGAAATTAATTTAAAATAATTTAAATAGTTCATATAACTTTGCAGAAAGACCTTGGTAACTCGTCGGATTAGTGATATTAAAAATCAGATGGAAAAAATAACAGTATCCCATTAAACCAGTAAAAGCAGAGACTGAACTTTTAAAAGCCTGCTGTCATTAAAGTCTGCAGCATTTGAAATATCTAATAAAGCTTATGATGATAATTCTCCATCCACTGCAGCTCTTTCTTTTTTTAATCCATTTTTGCTTTCCCTGACTGTTTGACCTTCTGAATGACGCTAAAATTTATGGGAGGGTCAAAAAGTCATAGGGGTCCACATGAGACAAAGCAAGACAAATTAAGATAGGATATCTAGGCAAAATCAACACATTTCTAAAGGCTACTTCATACTGTGCAAAACACACCAGGGCTGTTTATAAGAAGGGTAGATGGAAGTTTGCTTTATACAATTAAAGGTGCTTTTTATGCTCTTATGGGGAAAAACTTGTTCACAAGCTTCACATTCCAGGACCTGTAACCAAATGCCAAGACTTTTCAGATGTGCCAAGTTCAAAATCTAAGATTTCAGGTCCACTTGCCAGCTCACATTTTTCATTTGGCAGCAGCATTCTCTCCAGTCCTGCCAGTAGCTGGCCCTTGAGATGCCTCCTTACGAGGCCTGGGATTTAATTTAAATTTTTGTTTTTTCAAACATTATTGTTCCATGAACATGAAAGTCCAAAATTTCCAGATAAATCCAGGCTGAGCAGAACCCATTTTTTCCTACTGAAATGTCTCCAAGAGAGCGCCTGCTTTGAGAAAACCTTGGAAATGATATCTGACTTAGCCAAGGGAGTTTATTTGTTACCTGCAGTGATATTTCTCTGTGAATAGGCATTTGTCGGGGGAATCCTGTTTCTTTACTTAGTGCAGAATTTTTTTTTTTTGTTCATTTTCTAACTGTGCATGCCTAATTCCCCTTTCTGTTAATGAGAATTTAATGTCCTCTTTGAAATCAAGAAAAAAAATTCTATGCATCTGATACAACAGAGCTTAAAGAGGTAGGGTGACAGCACTTGAGAAGGGGGAAAACAGCTGCCTGGCTGTGAGTTTAATGCTTTTCTGCCACAGGAGTCAAACTGCAGAAAATTGGTGGTTTTTATTTTTTTTTTTTTCCTAGTGAAACAGTACTTGAAAGGGAGAGGCAATAGGAAATGAGTGGTAAAAGAACTGTGAATTTTCTGTGTGTGACTCATGGAGTGGTTCCCTAAAATAAATAAAATGAAACTATTCAAAACAAGATAGTGGAAAAAATGAGTCGCATAAATTGTACTGACATTACTTTGGAGCTCATCCCTTTTCTGTGTTGTGTTCTCAGTTTAATGGTGACCTTTCAGACTTGACCTGGACAATTTAAATCAAAAGAATGTTTTTCCTTGTTGTGACACCCTCTAGTAGTCCATTCACTCAAACTTTAAGGAAATTTTCTGCCAACAAATCACAATGACATATTTATTCTTGCAATCCCCCTTGTCCACCCTTAGAGAAGATCCATGACTTAGCATATGAAGCAGATTACCTTTCACCCCAATTAATGTTTTTATAATAAGTACCAAAAGAAGTAATAATGTTTTGCCAGTTATTATCGAGTGTTACCGGGGCAATCTCTGAAACTCAAGACTCAGGTCATTGACAGCAGTGACATGATGGCAATCATGTTGCCGAGGTTTAAGCCCTGCTACAGTGATGAATAAATTGGTAAATTTAATTTCCACTACTAACAGTTTGAAGCTTTGAGTAACAGAATGAGAGAGATACAAATGTCCAGGGGTTTTGTAGAGGTTAGATTTGAAATTCCACCCTTTTCCGAGCCTATTCAAATGTTAATTAAAAGAGAACGTATGAAGAAATAAAATAAGGAATTATGGTCATGATTTGTCTGAGAAATAGAACCACATAATTTTTAAATACAGTGATAAATATCTTTATATTATTATATGATAAGACATGATATTGTCTAATAAATTATATTTTGCAGCTTGTCAGTAGGTTGATTGCGTTGCACAACCTTCTAGCTAGCTAAACACAGTTGTCTCAGTTTTAAGGAATGGGAACCATCTGAGATGTTATTAAACAGCTTGATCCTACCCCTTTTTTCTTGTCTTTTAAGATTGTGAAGTAATGCTTAAACATACCTTAAGAATACCAAAGAAGCAAAGGCATTTGATAGCTAACTGATAGAAATAATGCTTCTAAGTTGTTCCTTGGATTTCCTCTATAGGTAAAATTAGGCTGTTTCTGAAAATCTGTGTTTTAACAAGAAGAAATGCCTTGCATAGAAGTTTAGCAAGGACTCACACTGGCTTACCAATAAACCTTTTCCACTTGAGGTATAGTGACTAATAGCACTGGATGCACATGTCATTTATATGAAGAATTCCCTTCTTGCAGTCCATTTTTTCCCTCTTTTCTTATTGCAATTATAACAGGTTATTTATGGCAACAGCCAGTTCCACCCCACTTCAGGATAGCTTTCAACAAGACCTAAAGAAAGACAAAGAGCAGATGGACAATTGTCTATGTATGTGTACGTGTTTTATGACTTTTCTCCCATTATGTTAGGTATTAACGTAATTTAATACTGTTCAACCCCTGCTTTTCATTAGAGAAGTAATTTAGCTCTTCTTTTTCACTGACAAATCTTCATTAACATCTTTTGCTCATGATGGTTGAGCAAATATCTTTTGAACGTCCTCCCATACGTAAAACCAGGGTGTGTGGGAGGGCGGGTATTACGTCACATTAAATGACAGAAAGGTGTATTTGGGAGAGGAAAGCCTTCCCTCCAGTCCCTATGTTACAGAGGCAACCACTCAGACTGTGCTTAATTATTAACTTGGAAGTTCCTGCCTGTCCTAATGAGCATTGCAGGCACATTTGACTTCCCTCTGGCATGGGTTAGACCAGGGGCACAGCAGAAAGCCTCCCCTGCAGCACCGAGATTCCATGGCACAGAGAGGAGGCTGGAGCCACGGTGTTCCTCAAATGGTTGGTGGATCTGTAATATGCCAGCACTGAGAATATGAGCCATCTTATCCAACTGTGTAAGATTGAAAGCAGATTTTAGTTTCTAGGTTTCATTTTCCTTCCTTATAAAAAGCAACATTTACTTTGTCTCTCAGTATTTTCAGGCATTTTCAATTATTTGACTTAAGAAACTTTTTGCATTGATAGTCTTAGAAAGATTATGTAAATTCAAAATATTGTGTTTGTTACAAAATGTCTCATCTCGAAGAGGTTCTTTTGAGGCTGACAGTTGTAAAATTTCAATATGCATTAAAGTTATTTATTTATTTAGACTAATGTGTTGTCATAACAGATAAACAATCGCAAGGCGAAGAGTGGTTTCCTCCATGGCTGCATGCCAAGATGGGACACACCCCTTCTTTACTGTGTGTCTGTATGTGTGTATCTATTTCTGTCGCAGGTAGGCTATAAGATACAACAAACGTTGGCCATTACTGCGCCCAGACATCTGGAAGCTCACACAAGTCGAGCTCTGTTGCTGCTGAATGCAACAGTGAGCAGGGAGGATGGCAGGGTGGCATTACCCAGATGCATGTTCTTGTGAGCAAAACCAGAAGAAACTGAGTCAGGCTGATTTTTAGTTTTAAATTGACAATGGCATTTTAATACCGTTCACAGATACATGTTGCATCTGAAGCCCTGTGGGCAAATTTCTGTTGCTTTCTGTTCTGCATAACAAGTGACTTGGGCTCAGTTCTTTGGTTCTCTGACTGATTCACAGGTCTCTGAAATTCATCCAGCTTCACAGACCTGCTTCCTACCTGTGCTCATATCGGAAAAGATGCAGAAACAGCTGGGAGATGTATTATCTATTTATTTATTCATTACAACTGCTTCTTTGACCTGGTGAAATCTGGTGAGCTGGAAAAGCCTTTTTTATCACTCATGTTACCTCTTATCCTTTGCAGGAGTCACAGCGGATTTAAAGGTCATTTGAAAAGCAGCCTTTTGCTCTTTGACAGCCCTTTCAATATTAACCTCCAGATCTGTTTTACAAAGTCATCATTATTAACTGTGTTTGTGGCTACTGCTGTTTTCCTGGGATTGCAGAGAAACTTGAGATACTAATTGCAATGAACTAATTTGGCAATATCATGCAAACTTCCTTAAGGCATTAGTTAAGAATATATTTTCCTTTACACAAAGAGTATTTGAAAGAGGGAACAGACTGCAAATGCAGCAGAAGGTAGGCTTTTGTACTCCTATACTTAAAAGTAGATGGGATAATTAGCTTACATTGTAGTTGAATGTATCTCTCAGAATGATAACATACAGAATTAAACAGTAGCTTTAGTTTAATGATAATCAGTGATAATGATGATAATAATAATAGTACTTAGAACTTTAATGCAGAGATTTGCATCTTGAAAGTGCTATGCTAAACATTGACTTAATTACTGTCACCTCTTCAGGGAAGGTAGGTATTATTACCCTGACTTAATAGATAGGGAAATAGAGATATAAGGAAATGAAATGACTTGCCAAGGGCTCTGCAAGAGCCTGTAAAGGGATTCAAACTTTCCAGGTCCCTTTACTGTATGCTCCCTTATACCAGGCTAATTATACACATTGTAGGGTTGCTCTGTGCTTTTGAAACTTGAGCCAATGCCTTTTTAAATTAGAACTGTGCATAACATGTTTTGAAGGTTGTATTTTTTAATCAGTCTGTGGTTGGAAAAAATATTTTAATTTGATTTTTCTCTCTAGGTCAACCTGAGACATATAGTCAGAGGGAAAATTCTTGGTTTTGTTTTTAAACATATATATTTATTAATCCTTTTAGAAAATACTTCAGAAAGAAAGTTCAAAATTTTGTACAGGGTAATTCAAGAAACAGATTTCTTTGAAATTACTTTCACTATTAATTGTGGAGAGATGTGTTTGTGTGGCCTGAAATTATTTGCCAAATTCCAGATTTATTAAAGTTGTCTCTGACATGCAAATCACATATTTTTTTATGTACGTTGTAGACATATTTTGCTTGGTTCTTATTAGAATCACTGTGAATCTTTCTGCCTCAGTTATTTCTCCTCACAGAAGGACTGGAGATCATCCCTGTGATTTGATTACTTGCAGAATATAGGGTGAGTAAAATGGTATGATGTTAACATAAACAGCTTTCTGACCACAGCCACAATTTAAGGTCATGATGAGATACTGTAAGATGAATTGTATTCCATAAGCTTTTAGCTATAATTATTTCCCTGTGTAAAAGACATTAAAACTAGACTACAGGAATGAATTTTGCTTTCACTGCATTCACTACACTTTTAGCATAGATCTTGTAGGCACCGCAGTTCTGGTTAATTAAGTCTGAGTCGTAGTTCACTTTGATAAGAAATGTAGTTCCATATCTGTAGAGCATAAGGCAATAAAAGATGCCAACATCTGCATTTGCAAGATTTAGAAGGAGCTTTCAATAACTGTTTTCTCTGCTTCCTACCTTCTGTCACCTTTGCTTAACAGTGGATCAGCACACACAAGCTCACAGGTATTTAAAACCTGAATGTGCTGAGAGCTTTTCTGTGAACAAGCTGAAATTCCCCTCTATACTGGCAGCCTTGCTGGACACAACTGGTGTCACGTTTAAGTGTTTTAGTACCTACAATGTACATGGGTATTTGCTGGTACTCCAATGAGAAATGACATCCATAGGTAACAGCTTCATGTAGCTTTATTGATTTTTGTATTGTACCACTAGTCATTTCTGGGCATGTGAATCCCTTGTGGAGCCTCTCAGGATAGACTGACCTAAAGCTTCAGATAGTTTTTGTAGATGAACTTGAGGAATACTTTACCCGTTTCCAGAACAAGATAGCTAATTCATCCAGATTTTCAAAACATCAAACATTTTTATTCAGCAGACTCTAACTGGGATTTTCATTAAAGGCTTTTGTTTTCTTTCTTTTTTTTTTTTTTTTTTCCATATTGTCATGACTGAACATAGCAACAGAAATTAGAAACACTGAGAAAACAGTGAAGAATCTTTCTGAAAGACCACCTTTTTCTTTGCTTTCAACAGACATTTTACACTGAAAGCTAAATGCTTTTGTAAGATTTAGTTTTCCCGTCAGAGTAAGTGTAAAGAAATTATTTCTGTAAAGGTGAAATAGGCCATAAGAGAATGAGTGGCTAGTCATACAGCTTAAGTCTTTTTTTGGAAAACTGATTTTTTTTCCAACAAATTGCTTTGAAAGGATAAAATGGGCTAAAACTATTCCCAGGCATTATTTAGAAAATAATTTCAAGGAAGCTAAAGAGAACCACAATCTAACCATAAGCTAACAGAAATGTGCATTCTTTTGTATAGTTAGGAAGAATAATTCACTGCTCTAATAAAACTGACTGGCTTTGGGGAGGTGGAGTAGGAACGAATTATTAAATTTGGTTCATCCTGACAATCCATATTAGAATATCAGAGATGAGTTGTTGTCTCCGCATAGTTTAACAAACTCCTGGCTTTGAGAAGTACTAAATAAGATGTGAGACCTAATGGAGCGGAGTAAGAAATACGGACCTGAAAATGAGACTGGGCTGTATTATATGTTGATCACACAAGGTGGCAGAATGAGCTCAGGGCTGTCCCAGAAATAAGAGGCAGTGAAGCGTCTTTGCTTTCAGTCAACAGTGTATCCTTCCTTGCCCTCGGAATAAGCCAAGCTGCTTCTGCACATGTAGAGGGGTGGAAGGAGAGTATTTTAATACAGGATTTTTTTGATGATTATCCAAGTGCTTCAATTTCATTTGGCGATTTAATGGAAACTGTTAAAACCTTGTGGCTAACTTTGGAAATTAATAATCACACAATGCTGAATCTGCTCACATATTCAGTTTTATTGAACACACAGTTTACTTTCTATTGATACATTGATTCCCTAAGTGTGGCTGAACTCTTCAGATGAAGGACAGCTGGAAGAACAGGCACGAAGGGAACATTTTGCTTTTCATTATTGATTTCTGGCTAAATTCACTTCTATTGTAAATGAGTGAAACTCTATTGACTTTCCTTGTGTTGCATTTACTTATATGCTCTGTCTGAACATGGCAGGCAGATATATGTGGCTGAACTGAGGGCAACCCAGAGAGAAGAAATTGAAGTCCAAGGCAAAGAGAAGAGATTACTCTTCAGCAATTTCATGTTTCTGCTTTGGCCAATGAGTTGGGGGATAGTAAAACCACTTCTTTCTAAACCTGTTCAGCTACCAGATGCCCTCCTTGACCTCTCAGCCTGCCCTCCTAATGCTCACTTCCAGAGGCAGGGCTGAGCTGTATCACCAAAGGAACCTCTGGATGTAGGTTGCAGGTGAGCTCCTGCATTTGCTTCCTCAGTTTGCCTCTGTAGAGCTATGGGACAGACAAGCAGTGTACCAAAATGATGGAGAATTTCACCTATAATGAGGGACTCCTTCCAGGCTTCCAATGTGAAGCATAAAAGCAGGGTGTGTGTTGAGTCAAATTAATTGTTGCTTGAAAAGAGATATATCATTGTAGAATTCATTTTAAAAGTGTCTGATAACATATTCTGCATCTGAATTTACTCCTGTCCATAAGTGAAAAAAGTAACTGAACAGGATAGTCTTATAAGTAAGGGTTTAAGAACTCATTTTTGTGCATTGCTCCCTATGCAATATACTTCTGGAAGCTCATTAGAAGCTATTAGAGATTATTCACCCTTGCAACCTTTTCAGCAGATGTTCAGCTGTTTGTTTTTTCCTTCACTGCCTTAAGATATTTGGCTGAGCCTTAAAACAAGACTGGAACAGGTCAGGAAAGTATTTATTTCCCAGAAAATTAAATTAACTAGAAAAGTAGATGGTAATTAATAAAATAAGTCATCTGTAATGTATTAATGAGAACTGAAAAACAAAAAATGACTGAAAATTTGAAATTTAGAGCTAGAGCAGACACTGGAATGGCAACCTTTCTCTTTGCACAGAGAGAAGGTTACAAAATGATAAAGAGGAAAAGGAAGAACCAAGAGAAAAAGGCAAAGAAAAAAGTTAATTATGAGATCTGGAAAACTTATTTTGCATCAGCTGCATTTGCCTTCGACCCTTCAGTCATTCAGGGGAGCTGCAGTCTGTGAGGCTCATGAGACTTCCTGAATGACTTACAGTCCTGTCTAAAAGAGTTTTATTTTGGCCAACACCTTAATGCTCAGCTTCAGGCTTGAGAGCTCTCTGTTATTGTATCCTGCTCATTCCATAGTCATGTCCTGAGTTTCAGCTGTAAGGTTCTGTTTCATAGCTGAGCCTCTGCATTTGTGCGATATCTCATCCACCGTCCCACTGTAAAACCAGGGAGGTTATTTTTAATTGCCAGTGGTTTTAACTTACCTGCTTGAATGTACACTGCACAGGCTCGAGTAACTCACACACACTTCTCAGACTAGATGAGGTAACTGTGTAGAGACAGCTTCTCAAAATGCCTCTCTGCCGTGACTGCCTGTGAGTCCTCCCTCTTTTCAGTACAAAGTCAGTCACTAACAACCTAAACCACTGCAGGGGATGCTTTGAGTTAAACTTCTAGCCTTGCTCAGAAATGGGCAAAAATCCCTTATACTAGCTCCTTACCACCTGTCAGTCACTAATTACTGCCTTGCAGTCTGATTTGCCCTGTGGCAGCCTGCTGCCATTGATGGGGCGTACCTAAGAGAGCTGGAGCTCTTCAGGATATCCAGGCTGGGAGCTGTGGGGTGGTGAATGGTAATGGCTAGTGAGCTGGGGCACGTGGCTGGGCTCAGACAGGCATTTTGTTGCCATCTCCCATGGTATACCATTCACACAGTCCAAAGCTGCAGTGCAATTTGACAGATAGGACGGCGAGACTGAATTTGCTGAATATACACAAGTAGTGGGAAGCAACCTTTATATAACAATCAATTATTTAATGTCTGAAGAGGTATTGGAGACTGTCTGCACCCTGAGAGAGTAGCTTGGCAGTGAGGCAGCCATGGCTGAGCCAGAGCAGAAATGCAGAGCTCTCACCCTCAGAGTGAGGGTGATGTGGGGCAGCTCCTTTTGTCCATTTCCAAAATCATTTCACAAAGTAATGTCTGCATATTGGTTAAATAAGCAGCAACTGATTGAGTTTCAGTCGATATCTAACAGTCTCAGTAGCCTTAGCCAGTGCCCCTGGAAAGCAGAAAGTGAGCAGAGGTGTAGCAATACTAGAGAGCTGGCACTGACAGCAGTGTGGCGAGTCAAAGTATTAATGGCAGGGATGCAGATGCTCACACAGACTCCATCCTGTTAAATGCAGGTGTAATTCACACCTGTACAGTGCACATGCAAGCAGAGCACACTGTCTCTGGACACATATGTACAAATACACTCAGTAGATACATATATATGCTACCAAAGTGTGGTGATATGTGGTTAAACAAAGCAGAAGGAGTGACAACATGCTGTGGGGTTCTTGTGATCACTGAAAAGATTCTAGTTTGAGCCTGCTGCTGAAAAGCTTGCAGGTCAAATGCATATGGATAACTCCAGTGTCTGGAAAAACACGCTGTGGCACTGCTGTATTGTACTGGAAGCTACAGACTGTCCCTGACAGCCTTTGTAAAGTGATATGAAGAAAAATACCTGTGAGAGTAAGGAAGTAATTCTGTTGATTAATGCCAGTCTTGTTGGTATTGATGATTCAGCTGCCTGTACAAAACAAACGTGGGCTATCAGTTCATCTTGAAAAAACTTGTACAACTGAATAAAAGAAGTTGTTGCCTAATCTATTTCATACTAATTGCTCCATGCCACAAATTTGGAGTCTGATCCAATATGAATTGACACGGAGGAAAGAGACTCCATTCACTTCAGTAGTCTTTGGATCGAGGCTTCATTTCAAAGCGAGCAAATACTTCATGCTAAATTAGCATTCATCTAAGTTATCACTCTCTGTTTCTTGAGAAGCAGACAGGCTTGATATTTTCTCTGTAGCCAAATGAGTCTTAGCACTTACATGCTGGATTGCAAGCCAGCAAAGCCAACCTGACCACATCAAAGTTTTGGTAAGAGCTGTGGCCCTGTGGGCTGCTGCCTACAACAGACTGCCTCAGTCAGATGTCTGACATGGGGCTCTCGCTGCTGTGCTGCTGCACAGAGTCATTTACCACCCAACAAACATTTAGTGCTTATGAGGCATTTTTCAAAAACCTCACTGGGGCCATACCTGGGGCTTTAGCTATTTAAACATCTTAAAAAATCTGTCCCTTGAGAGGATTTAACTCTGCAGGATTTAGGCTGCTAAGGCTCGCATCATCAAGGAGACCAAAGTGTCAATCCATCTCTTTTCATGCCTAAGGACATAATAGCATCGTGCCCCCTCCCATGAGAGGGTACTGCAGAGAAATTTCCAAGCTCTCAGCACCCAAACTAGCTAGCTCTGGAAGCAGATGGAGTATAATTATAGCAGCGTTGAGCTGCACCTGAACTAATTAGCTCTGCTGAGAAACAGGGATTGAATTTAATAATGCATGTTCTGCCATACCAAAAAGGCTAGGCTGCCTTTGAGACCCGTGTGACTGTCTCTGCATGGTGCTGTGCTGAACTCTGTGGATGTACTGTGAAAGTCAGCTCAGAGCTTTTCTGTCACCATAATCTGCTGCACAATGCAGGCATCACCTTGTCCCAGCATTCATGTACCATTGGCATAATTATTCTGTATCTGTCACTTACCTCCTGACTATTAGTTTAGCATGTTAAGTTTTGCATATGCTCAAGATTTTGCTGTCCAAACTCACCTAAATATTGAGATCCACCTCAAGGATTTCTGTAGCCTAAAACCTTGAAGCCTTCAAAATGGGACTGTGTTTACTATGGACCTGATGTTACCAGCATGGTCACAGTGTGCTCAAAGTAAATGGTAGTTGTGAGAGAAAGGTAGAAGATTAAGGTTCAGATCTCTGCTCTGGAAGTAGTGATACCTATCACAAGTGGAAGTGAACCCCCATCTTAGGTATGTTTCCTAATTGCTGGAGTTAAAGACACTCTTTCTGACCTGAGTCCTCTGGATATCAAATTATTTCTGCAAGAAGAAGCAACTCTTATGTTGATGACTGAGATTAATTTCCCCACCTTACATAAAGCTGGATGTTGGGATTCTGTCTTGGAGTGCAGGTTTGAATGCAAGCTCAGGCTATGGCTTGTGCAGAAGAAGCAGTTGGACCCTGTTCCCCACACCATCACAGGGTGGCTTAAATCCAAAGTTCTCCCTTCTTCTGGCTTGCCACTATTACCGTTTAAAAACCTAAATCTGATGTTTTGTATCATATCAGTGGCCAAGATTATTTAGGAGCTTAATGGCTCTGAACAGAGGTTTTGTCTCTCTGAACATTTATAAACACTGTCTCTTTTAGCTGAAATTTATTTCTTGTTAGTTTAGTGTATGTCCTGCTCAGCAGCTTTCTGTTGACGCTGCACTTTGGTACCTATCCATGGAAAATTTACGTGAGGTAGGATCAGCACTATGAATGAGGAGTTGCATTGCTTAATTCTGTAAAGTCTCATTAGTACCTAGGAAGTGAAAATGAAAATGGATCCTTGAATTACATAAAGCCTTCTGAAAATTTAAACCACGGTTCATAGCATTTGATGATTTTTTAATGTAGTATCTTTAGACAAACTTAATGATTCTGTGTGCCTGCAGACAACATATTACAATTACTGGATCAAACATACACACAAGTCCAGAGGTAAGCCTTTTAATTGGTTCATCTATTTTAAAATACGCAGGCTTCAATGTTTTGAGCCAAAGGAGGTATTTGGTAGCTACAGATGCATCTTACCAGGTCTACTGCTGAAGAGGTAAGTAGTCCTCTAATCAGAAACGCAAAATACATTTGACTTTGTTGTAGAACCTTTCTTTTTCCTGCCATTCTGCTGATAGGGTCTGAAATAAAATCTCTTAACTAGTAAAAGATCTGACTTATGAGATTTGTGATAGCTGTGCTGAATCCAGTTGCCTGTCCAGGAAACACAAGAGTCCCTATTTCTTCTACTCTTCCTCTATTTCCTCATCAACATATTTGGCTCGAATAACCTGTTTCTGAGAATATCGGTGGTAAGTGGATGAGCAGAGGCAGTAGAAGCAATACTGCATTTGTAATAAGGGAAAAGTGAGAGATGTGAAGAGGGGAAGGAAAATCCCAAGCCTGAGCTCTTCCTCTGCCCTTCTCCTGGCATGGTCCAGAGGCAGGCTGTCTCTTGTACAGGGAGAGGAGTAGAAGTGCAATCTCTTCCTAAATAATTAAATGAATACTTAACCTGCAGGTTTAAAACTTACAACATATTATAAAACAATTATGTTTCCTTTGCATGAAAAGCTGAATTGCCGTTCAGGTTCTTTTGTCATCTGTATGCATGAGTTTGGAGCAATTAGCATGAATATATTGCAGGTGCAGTATCTCAGGAAATTCCAAGAAGCCGTGCTGTATTTTTGTACTATAGAGAAACGCCAGCACTAAAGCTCTTGGAAGAGCTGAAAACTGGGGAGATGTGAGCATCTGAAGTGTGATTTTATAATCATAACAAGCACTGATAGCCATCTATACAATAGTTATGAAATGAATGTTGTATTTTCTTACGTTGTTTTGATGCTCATTAAATTTAACTGGAGACTGCAAACTATTTAATTTTAGATTTTGGATTATCTTTCTCATGAGCCCAGTTTATTTTTTAACTGTAGATAGGGTTTTTTTTGAATAGTAACAGCAGTGATATTGTGTTAGCTTTGATGTTATCTCCAGACAACATCCTATTCCAGTGAAACACCTTTTTGCATGTTCTTTAAGATAAATTATTTGGGAATTCATGAGCCCTGAATTTTTGTTTGCTATAGTTTTGTCATATCTCATTATTCATGTAAAGTTGATCCTTGTTCTGACTCTCAGATGCAATTTAATTTTTAAGTGGGATTCCTCATAAATTCAGATGAGCACGGTAAGATAAATGCTTCCTAAAGCCGAATCTCAAAGTGGTATTAATGGTGACCTTTTTTTCCCTTTTATTAGAGCGATAGCAATTCACATCTGCTGAGGATCTGAACCTTGGAGTTACCTGACCTGATGATAATTTCTGCTGATGCTCCATTTATATGAGTAGAACAGGGAGACCTCAAAGACCACAGCAATTATTCATATATGGTTTGATGCCCTTTTATTTCACCACAGAGGCTCAAGGGAACCACTGTGGTAATAAGATTCATGCCCACCATTTTACCTTCATGAAATCACTGATTTGATGAACGATACTGATATGGAACATTGCCTTCTTTGCAGGTATGAAAGGAAAAATTAATCCTGGGTTATTCAAAACAAAACCCAGTGACTTCAGCCAAAACTATTTGCACATGGAAAAAATCCTGATAACCACTGTCACACACAGAGTGACACGTGGACTTGTCCACTCTGACTTTTGGGAAGTGGCAAAGGAGAAAGAAATGCAAGAACCAGATCAAAAAAGCAGGAGTTTTCAGGTTTGTCAGCATGGTGAGTCATCTGCACAGTGTTTCCACAAATATGACATGAGTGACTACCTCTTACTTTTAGCTGCAGTCATACACAAGCACTTAAGTGGAGTGGGAGGAGGTAAGAGCTTGTTCTGAAATGGAAATAGCAGGAAGATGATATCATGTGAAACAAACTCCAGCAGCAGGGAAGACTTGTGACAGGGTAAAGATTATGGGTTCTGTAGATAGCAATCCTAGAAACAGAGCTGCTTGGTGGCTTTTTATATAAGAAAAAGAACTGTTTTAAAACTCAGTGTTGTACTGTGTGATATTTTATTGCTAGTTTTTATTGTTGGAGAACAAGAAACTTTCAACTCCCCTCTGAAGTTATAATGCTGACAGAAAACTATTTTTACACATCATCCTAATCTGAGAAATAATTTTTTTTCTGTATAGGTTATACAGTAAGAATATTTGTGGTCTCCGTGGTGCTGCCTCTCTCCTCTGTCTGTGGGTTCTCTGTGTGGGTCTGTAGCTAATGTGGCAGCACCTGTCCTATATTTCAAGTGTAGCAGGAGGCCTTTTGAGCAAACTGTAATTTAGAAAAGAGCTAGAGATTGCATAGTCCCCTGTGGCTGTAGAAAAATTTAATGGAGTTGGAGACTAATCCCCCCACCATTGCTTCATGGAGCATGGAGAGCAAATTCCCTCACTTCCAAGAAAGAAGTCAAATGTTCTCAGGGGGAAACCTCAGACAATTTTTCTCTTTCCCTTCCTCTTGGGTAGAATCTTCTATGGGAATGACTGAGGATTGACCCAATGGAAATAAGAATTTGAGAAGACTTTTTATAAAATGGATTTTATTTCCTTGTCATTGTGAAGTTGTTCCCTATAGCACGTTCTTTAATGATTTATCCAGGAGTTTCAAGTGTTATAAGTACCAGTGGTTCTGTATTTTCCTGGCCTGTCTCACTGACGGATGGCAAGAGATGGGAATCATAAGCCACAGCAGAGATGAAAAGAGAGATAGCCAAATAAGAAAAAGATGAGATTTCTTTTTTACTGTAGGAGTAAACTGCTTGGGATGACCAGGAGTGAGATCAGAAGCATTTGTGGTGTATATTCTTAGTGATGCAGTAGTTTAGATTAAGGCTACATTTAAAGACAATGCAATTTGCCTCAGACCCAAGTTCAAACACTCTTATCTCCCTTGAAATCGATTTCACTCTTTTCTTGTAGGATGCTTGCACGTCTGTGAGAAGAGCTTCTTATTCTTCCTCTTTTCCCCTCAGTTCTCTCATTAACACCTCACTACATGCAGGCCTACACACACTTCTTGGTAGATGGATATGATGAGAAGTGCTGAAGCAACATGAGATGATGTTCTTGAGGAATCTCTGGTCTGCTGAGCAACTTCATGTGAGATTTACAACTTAAAAGGACTGGCCATAAATAAATAAAACTTTTCAATGCCTTATAGCTCCTGGGAAACAAAATCCAAAAGATTCTGAGTTTTGATTACCCCTTCCCATTGCCAGTGTTACAGGAGAGTTTGTTATCTGTTTGGTCCCATCGTGCTGTCCACCTGCCTCTTACGTTCTGTCTCCAGCAACCACAGCAATATCCTGTCTCTTCTGCTGCTCATCCATCGAATATAGCAGTGCATAGGTAATGTAACGCTCGAAGATAATAACCTGCTATCTCTTCTCATATGAGATTTGGTATTTGCTACTTTTTTTGCTATTTGGTATTGACTCTGAAAATTCTTACGCAGATAGCAAATGCAGTTGTGAATTTAATCTCCCAGCTTCTTTTTTTTCATAGGGCATCTCTTCTCCTTAATTGCTTTTGCTTTGTTTGTTCAAATTAAATATTTATTGCATTCTAAAGAAGAATGAACTTTTGGTACAAGATAATAAAGGATTTATCTGATGATAAAACATGTAAATCTTTCCAGAAACTTCAGGAAGATTTTAATATTAATGCAGATCAAATATAGAAATATATGCAACTTGTGAATAGTTTTACAGAAAAAGGAAGAGCTCTAGTATCAGTGTAGGAGTAATCCTTATTAGGATGGGTTTCTGCTATTGATAAGACAGAAATACAGCACCCCAATTTTTTCTCTTGCTTAAATCTCTTCATTCTTTTGTGAAAGTTCAGGAAAGAATAGCAAGCTTTTTGCTTTTTTTTTTTTTTTAAGTCATTAGAGAAGAAACTATAAAGAACAAAGTTTGAAGTAGTGCAAGGAAAGAAAATCAGTTGTGTAACAAGTCTTCTCAATGTCTAATTTTCAGAGGGTCAATCACCAATCTCACCCTGTAGAAAAATATTTTTATTATAATAATTAATATTTTGCTATTTTAATAAGCATGGATATCCCCCACTCAAAACCCCCCTCTCCTAAGATGTCCTCAGGGTAACTTTTCCTTTCAGTGTGAATCTAAGTATGAGGGACTAGTACTCCATATTCCTAACTTAATACAACATACTTATTAAATGAATGTTTAAAGTACCTAATTTTTTAAATCTCCTATTTACTTCTTCCAAAACCTAATTGAAACCATATAGTGTACTTACTCAAGAGCAAAAAAGCACCAAAAAAATTGAGTTTTGAGAAAAAAAAGAGAGAAGAAAATCAAGAGGTAAGGTACAGGTGAATTTTTAACACAGCAAAGTTCTCAGATATCCTTTAACATTTTTAGAACCCTTTTTCAAGAGTGGATCATGACACAGGTAGTGAAATCTCCTAACCATTAAGGAAGAGCATGGAACAGGAAGATATTGTGGTTCCTGCTTCATGCCTAAATGGAATCTTCCACTTTGGCATTTTCAGATCACTGCTTTTATCACAGTAACATCCTAGTTTCATTTGGCTTTCATACATGCTTATAGTTTGCACCAGTGAACTTAATAAAGTGGGCATGATTGGAGAGATTTGGGGTAAAATGTACAAGATCAAGGACTTTAAAAGACAGAATAGGATTTTCAGAAGACCCTCAGAGCTAAGTCTTTTACTGTGCAAAGTCCAGGGTTCCTGTACCCAGAAATATTCTGAGTACAGAAAATTATGAAGGAATCACAGAATGGTTTGGGTTGTAAAGAACCCTACAGATCATCTAGTTCCAACTCCCCTGCCATGTGCAGGGGCACCTTTCACTAAACCATGTTGCTTAAAGCCCCACCCAACCTGGCCTGGAACACTTCCAGGGATGGGGCATCCACAGCTTCTCTGGGCAACCAGTTCCAGTGCCGCACCACCCTTAGAGTAAGGAATTTCTTCCTAATATCTAATCTAAGCCTACCCTCTTTTGGTGTAAAGCCACTTTCCTATCACTAAAGCTGTTGTCCTATTATTGCATGTTGTTGTAAAAAGTCCCTCTTCCGCTTTGTTGTAGCCCCCTTTGGGTACTGATAGGTTTTCCTGGAGCCTGTTATTCTCCAGGCTGAACAATTCCAACTCTCTCAGTTTGACTTCACAGGAGAGGTGCTCCAGCGCTCTGATCATCTTAGTGGCCCTCCTCTGGACCTGTCCAACAGGTCCATGTCTTATGCTGGCTGCAGTAATCCAAGTGGGAACCCATGGGAGTGGAGTAAAGGAAGGGTCACTTCACAGAGACTCTACTTTTCAGAGTTATGTCTCCTCCTTGCAGACTGCACTCCCCAGCAGGATATCCTCCAAGATTCACAGTCGTGTTTAGGAGCATGGAATAGGTGGTGCACAGCCCAAAGATCCAGAGACCACCTTATACTTCTAACACTGCCTTGTAATATCATCTATTCTCAGTCTTTACATTATCATCTTGAATAAGTTTACAAAATTGCCCAACATGATGATTTTGCAAGTCTACATATGAAACTCATTTGTACTGTCCTCTAAAGTAATTCTGAAAACACCCTGCTCCCATTTATCTTTCAACATGCAGGTTTTTTTAACTTATTGTGTTCTAGAACGTGCTCTTATCTAACTAGTAAAAAACCTCTGCAGGATGTTTTGCTCATTAGAGAGGCAATTTGATGCTAAAGAAATATTTTGCTTTTTATTTCAAAATGTCTCATTGGATGAATAGTATACAGATTTTCCTGAGATGTGCTTTGAGCTGCTTGGAAAATGAAGAACAGAGCCTTTCACTGAAATTAATGCGAAAGTTCAGTGAAATTTGGATTAGACTACAATGATAAAGCAATCTGAAACAGAAACATCATTAAAAGATACTGGTAATGGAATTGTGAGCTTATTTGTCTGAAAAACAGCTTGTAAGGTAGTAAGTAATGAATTATTGCTAAGAAGTACATCTGTCTCTAAAGAGAAAAATGTCCCGTGGAATGCACTGTACATCTGTACTGATGAAATTATTAAAATAAGTACCTTTGAGATAAGACTGTATTATAAAGATGACCAAGTGAACAGAGGGTGAGGGGGCTTTTATGCTAATTAAATGATGGACACACAGTAAAGAGACAAATTGGTAATATATGCTAAACACAGAAAATCTAGGAGACCATCTGATACGTTCTGTCAGAGAGAAAACATGTCTGTTTAATTAAGGGCTGTAATATTGTATGTATGCTTGCAGGCAGTGATAAGGTAGCTAATCTAGCTCTTCCTGAGGTACACTCTGTCTTTTCAGTGCTTAAATTTCAGCCTTTAGATTCCCCTAATGTTGCTGTTTGCATGAGATTGTTTCTCTCTTTCTGGCACATAACTGATTCCCTGAGAGATAGATGCACCTCCAAATAGCGACTGCTTGTCAGGAAGACAGTTTTTCGTATCTGGCTTTAATGCAGACCTTTATTTTACAGACAGGTTTCTCAGAGGCTTGTGCTGTCTTATTTTTAATGAAGAAAAAAAAGGGGTAAGTGGGGAAATGCTGTCATGCAGGCATTCCAGATGAGACTGGGACAACATCACATTTGAATAACCACCCTATGGATCCGTCAAGCTGAGCTGAGACATGCCTCAGCAGCCTTGACTCAAAATTGAGCCCTTGGATTTTGGGCAAGGCGCAGGAGTGCCTGCAGCCTGTGTGTGCCTTGGCTCCCCTCGCCGCAGTGCCCCTGCTTGGGAGGGTGCTGGCACTGGCAGGGCATTGTCTTACAGAGGAGCTTAATTGCGCCTTTGCTGTATTACTCAGAAACATATGATTTAAAGCCTACAGGAAAATATCAGAAAAGGAATTTTGCAGCACTAATGTAAACCTTATTTTGCATGAAGTAAAATCAATATTTGTTGCCTGAATGCCTGCCCAGGGTTTGAAAGCCAAGTGTTGCTAGATTTCACTAAGTTTGGCTTATTTGCCTCCATTCCCTCCCCTGTCTACAGTTGTTTTTACAGGGAATTTCTAGAGTTGTGTTCATGGACTGTGCTATAAAAATTTTCCTCCTAATCAGTGCCCACATAAAATGTCAGGGTGATAGATATCTGCCCAATGGAAATTCAAGTGCCATAAATTCAAAGCAAACCTGGCATGATTTGCACCTCCCTTACAAAGCTCTATTGATTATTTTGTTTTAGTTGAGTAGGTCTCAGTAGGACCAAAACAGCCTGCCACAAGCCTTGCAGTGGTAAACCTGCATTAGTAGTGACTACTACTCTCAGAGATGTGAGTAGTGAAGTTAGTACAAATAACACCACGATTCATTTCTTATTTTTACTTTAAATGTCCAGGTCTCAAAAAGCACCAATATCTTGTTGGTTCTTGGTGTGAAGCCACTTGCAAGAGTGAGTGAATCTCCATGTGGTCCCATGGAAGAGTTCATGGAGTTGCATTCAGTGATGGACAGTCACCAATGGTGCAGCTGAACTGATCTAATTCTCTTTCTATAGATGTTTTCCCAAACAAATTAGCACCAATTAGCAATGAATTATCAAGCGTAAAATGAGTTTCTTGGCTTCTAGCCACTGGACACGTAGAAAGAGTGTCTATCTGCAGGAGGAGGAAAATGAGTATCCATGGATGAATAAAATGCTTGGATATATTTGTTCTTGCAGGTTATTGCCAACTCAAAATAAAAGTGATCGTTGCCAGTTAAATACAACACCTCTGTCCTTACAGTAAGCATTGTAGAAACAGGGCCTCTTAAATAAATTCTTTCTGCTTATCTGTGATTTTTCAATATATTTTCCTGGACAGCAGCAGAGAGTTTGAGCATTTCTGTCATGCAGAAGCAATCAACTCTTGAGACAGTGTTGCTTGCCTAAAATACCGATGTTGATGATGCTGAAAACATGGGGTGAGAGAAAACTCAGGTCCCATCTTAAATAGGCTTGCAGACACTGGGCTGCTTTAAGAGAAGGTAGAAGATATGTTGAACACTTAATAGTTATTATGAGGAAAATAAGCAGTTGCAGTACGTTCCCTAAAGAAAAACCTTAATAAAAAGGGAATTGCTTCAGATGGGTGAAAAAAAGCAAAATTGGTCCACTGATTATGATCAGTAAAATAGTTGATCTGTTAGACTGTGGCCTCTACTCTGTAAAATGAGACACTGCCAAGGGTGTGGGGTTTTTCTTAGCCAGCAAGAACATGTAGACTGCATGCTCAACCCTTCTGCCCGTTTGTTTTAGTTATTCTGAGCAGTCTGATGGTAGGCACAATATCTCCACAGTTAACAGGTGTATTATCACTTTAATTATCTTTAACTACTAGGCATGCTGTGATACTAGGCATTGAGAGATTCAAATGTACAGCAGATTTAGTAAAAACAGTTTGTCTTGAATGGACTGAAATGGACTTGTTTTTTTTTTTTTTGCGTAGAAGAGCTAATGTTTCTTACTAGCACTCATCATCTTGGCTATACATGCTAATTAATTTGCCAGCAGACTTATGGTTGACAGCTGAAAAAAAATTATATAAAAATATAGATGATGTCTTATATTTGCTTAGCAAAAGGAGACTTTCCTATTTTTAAAAGAAAACAACCCAAAACAAATATTTTAACTGTTGTCTGAAACCAGAAAAAAAAAAAGAATAAAAAACCTAATGGTGGTTTTTTTATGTGATGAACAGAAAAGTGGATATTTATATCTTATTTCTGTATCTCTATGTCTCCAAAGAGAGTACTTGTCAGCTAATGGGGCAAAGGAGGGGAAAATGGTTATTTAATATTTTACTTTTTTAAAAAAAGAATTTTGCTTTTTCCATTGTCCGTTAAAAGCACACATTATTACATAAATCTCACAGAATGGTTCAAATTTCTATAAAACCAGATTTCAAAACATGATTTTCTAATAGACTAATGTAAAATAACCTAGCACACATTCACTCATCTCTTTTTCTTTATGCATTAATTTTCCATGTCTGCCTCCTCTTCCACTTTCCAAATCTTTTCCTTTCATGTGTTTGATTTTTGTGTGGGTGTGTATGTGTGTGTGTGTGTGTGCGTGTGTGTGTGCGTGTGTTTGGTGTTTATTTTATTCTTTTATTATTATTATTATTTTGTTTATTTTTGGTTTGAAGCTGCTCAGAAATGTGTGTCAGTAATATTAACTCACACCTTTAAATTCCAGCCTCTCAATGTCTTTTTCTTAAAAGCAATGGACTAATGAGAAAAAGATGCATGACTTCAGCTTTTTATTTATTTCTAGGTTCACTGTGAATCCTAAGCCATGTGATGCACCTGTGTATACTGGCTTTACTGGAAGATTCTTAGACATTTACTATACTGGTCTGATGTTTCCAGACAAACATATATTGCAGGTGTGTAGCACTGTTTTCACAGTGGTTTCTTGAAAGGTTATAAAGAACATACGTGTTGTGACAATGCACCAGTGTTCAGAAATTGCTGAGGTATTCAGACTTCAATGGTTAGCCCTTGCTTGCCTTTGAGTGAATTCATTCCAAGCAATTTGTCATCTTTCTGCTTTCAGCAATGTTATATACACAGCCTTGAACCAATCTCTTGGCATAGGAGAATGTCTGTACTTGGAGCAGTGTGTTCATTGAAAACTTTTTTTTCACTCTTCATCCTTGTGTGGATCTTTAACGATCCTCTATATGCTGCCTCTTTCTCTAATCTTCTGAGAGAGTCAGCAGGCACAAACTGTACTGAGAAAATTATACTATACCACATTCTGAAACTGTAGGTTTGATTCCAGCCCGTCTGGTGGGACTGCTGCTAAAAGTCAGCATCTAAAGAAGCAGTTCATTTGAATTCTGGGTGTACACACAAGTTAATACGAATGTGCTCAGAGACTGAAGGCTGATGTATCAAAGACACCGTTCAACACCACCTCAGGAATGTTCTTAATAGTGCGACCATTTTTTTCCTTTCACTTCTGTCAAATTTATCAATGTCTGATGTCCTTCTTTCACAAAGAGGGAGCCTATTAATATGTATAAAGTAAAAAAAAAAAAAAGGTTAATCCCTATGCATTAACATTTACTCTTGGCAATTACGTCTGAGCTTATTAAATTCGTATACCCCCCTCTTCTTTCTTTCTATTCCACCTTTACATAAAGTGGCACCAGATCTATTGATTTTTACTATGCAATGTATGTGTGTGTACCCCTGTACCTATATTTGTATCTATATATATCTTTATAGATATACTTCAGCACCAGGGACTGAATAATTTTACCCACTTTTTGTATCTTACTGCTAGAGCATTTCCTAAGAAAACTAATGACTGCTTACCTGGAGCTAGATCGAGCTATTAGGTAGGCACATAACTGCATTGCCCCAGGAAGTATACATGGAAGGAACTGGACCTGAAGTCAGCATAGTTTGTCTTGCTTCTTTCTCCTAATTTGTGAAGTGAAAAGGTAATTTGCACTTCTCCCTTTTTATTTACCTTCTTTTTTTGGTACAGGTTAATTTTCCTATGCAGTGGGGCAGCAAGTAAGAGAGAGAACCAAGAGCCTCTCACCTCTCACCTTCTCACTTGTGCCTGCAGCACTTGCCTCCCTAGCCCAGATCATCCCCCCTAGCCTGGGAATGTCCCTGTGCTGGGGTTTGTCAGAGGGACAATTTAATAAATACTATCTGTGTGTGGAGACAGACAAAAGGTTAAATGCTTGATGTTTTCTTTCATGAAATGTTTGCTTAGGTTCTCCCCAAGAGGATCAGCTCTCCATCCCCGACCCTCATTGCTCTATACAGGGTGGGAGGGGGCTGCATGCCACCTGCACTGTGTCATCTGTCTGTTCTCCGGGATTTGGGAGAGCAGTGATGGGTGAAGGGCGACTGTGCAGGACCTCACACCTGAAGGATCTGTGTCATCACTTTCCCCACCTGCAGCTGGCAGACACTATGCCACAAGCTGGGTTTTGCACTGGTTGGTGGAAACTTGGCAGCAGTTTTAGTCAGTGAATGAGGAAACTAGGTGAGGAGGTCATGTATAGGGTGAGATTTTGCTGCAAATTAAGGGAGCACCTAAAGGCAGCTTCCCAGAAAGGGGTTGTGACTCCAGTTCACATCCTTGGATTGATGCAACCTACAACTTCCCCCCTTCTGCTGGGCTGGTCACTTTCTGGGGAGCTGAAGCAGGTGTAGTGAGAAGATGGTGGTCAAAATACAGAGAACAAATTATATCTTAAAGCTATGTAATTCTCTACACTCCTACTGCAGGAATATTTATATTACAATTAAATTCCCCTTCTTCCCCTTCCAGCTCCACAATGGGACCCAAAATTTGCAAATAAATGAGTCTTTGCAAGAATTTTAGGTTCAGGGATGCAAGTGCCTTCTGCTCTCTGATGGGGTGGGATGGAAGAGGAAATACTAGAGAAACTAGACTCCCATTTCACAGAGGAAGTTCAGAGTTATTGGCTCACTCAGATCAAAAAAGAACTGCTACTACCATAATCACTGCAAGTACCTAGAGGCTACAGTCAGTATTGGAAGGATTCTCCTTTGATGGTTCACAAAAATAAATACAAACATTTTTTACTGTTTTAAGCTGAGTCAACAAAAGTGAAGCTAACTGCTCAGTTACCCGAAAGGCCCCCAGCAGTACTTTGGTCACTTTTTCTTCTGTCATGGCTTAAATCACTGTTTAAATATTATCTTCATTTTTTTTCTCGTAGTGACCCACTGGAAATTACAGGGAAGAGGAGAGAAGGGAAGCAGAATCCATAGCTTTAAAAAGAACAATTCAACTTTGATTCCTGTTGACTTGTGTTCAGTCCACTTCTGGTTGCATCCCCAATACTGGCATTTATGGTTGCTCACAGTGTAATAATCAAGCAGCCTTGCCTGGCAGGAGGCTACTCAGAGCAGACTGCTATGTCCCTACACATCATGCCACCGCCTCAGGACAGTCACGTATCTCAATTTGTGCTGGTGATCCCTGGGCTATCTTGCCAAGTCCTGTTGTCTTTCCTGAGTTAAAATGAGATGCTTCAATCCAGCAGTTAACTGTCATCAACAATAACTGTGTTAATCATTATTAAGATTAGTTTGTTTTCTTCAAAAAATGTCTATGTGTTTCTGTTCACGTGACCAACAATGCAATTAACTTCTATTTTGTTCACATCTGTACATTTGCACAGCTGCTGAAGCCCCTGTGAGCTGGATGATTTATAAGCCCTTTGTGCCACTTGCCTGTCCCATTCAGTAGGAAACTATAACCTAACCCTTTCCCTAATGGCAATAAAAGGTGCAATTAATCAATAAAAGGGGTCAGTTAATATTCTCCACACGTAAGTGCTGAATATCAGAATAATACACTCTCTTGTGGTTGGCATTCCATCATTTTGTGGTTTAGCTAAAAAGGAAATTGGCAGGACAACCACAGAGCACACCATGGGATTGCTTCATGGATCAGGGGCAGCTGTTATATCTGCTGCAGAGAAACATTTTCTCTGCTCAAAGAGTTTTTTTAAATAAATAGAAAAGTTAGTAAGGAGTAAAATTTTCTTTACGTGGTTTGTGAAACTTTCTTTCTTTTTACTTCAAAGACTTAAGTGGCATGAGGGAATCCCCTAGCAGCCATAGGCCCTGGGAATTAAATTTTTTCCATCTGTTCCCTATTCCCTAAACAATATAGCACAAATCCTACTACCTTATATTTCTCTAAGCAGCCTCCTGTGGAAAGAGAGAGGATTGATTAGTGCACGTGCATATGATTGCCTGCCCACATTTAGAAAACTGACCACTAAGAGAAATGTTGGCTTGATATTCATTACCATCCTCAAGCTCTCTGTACTGTATACATGGCAAAGTAACATTTCCATTGCAGGAGGCAATGTGGGATTAAGGTATCCTTACCTGAAACCAAATCAGTTGATTTGCTCTACAGTTCTCAAAAAGGTCCTTCTCTTAATAAAGGGCTGACCAGGGCTCAAAAAGTTTGTGGCTCTTGTGTATCACTAGTCCTCTGCAGATGACCTGGAATAGTTTACTGGCAGATGCAGTCTTCTTAGGAGTACCTTCTTTTCTCACACCATTTCCATACTGTTTGTAAAGTAGTAACATGTACTTCATAATTCGGTACTGCTTTATAATTCTTAATTCTGAGTTGCTGTTGATTTTTCTAACTAAAGTTGTGTTGAAATTTTTTCTTCGGATCTTCTTTGAATTGGGAATATTTTTGTTTTCCAGAAAATGCCATTATACAGTGAGTTGCTTTGAACTTTCAGCTTTCTGGTGAGAAGTTAAAATATGCCCTTCAGTCGTCTGTGTGTTTTCTGTCTGAATCTGCCTTGAACTTCAAGCAAGTTTTCATTCCAGGCTGTTTTGTCTATGTCTCAATGCTAATGTTTCATTTCATTTAACAATCCACTGTTTTTTTCTAAAGCTGAGGCCTTTCTGTTACACTGAGTTTCAGCAGATCTGGCCTTACCTGTCACAGGATCACAGAATATGCCAAACTGGAAGTGACCCAGAAGGATCATGGTCATTTTGGATCTGCCTGAGACCATTTAGTACAGTGGCGGGTTAATTTTAATATTTGGTACTTCTTTAGAAAAAGCTTTGCAGGATATGGCTGCATGCTATGTTCCTTGTTCACTCAACTGTTCTTTTTTATTCACCTTTGAATTCCCTATAATATGGTCCATGTGTGTAGACTATGTTTTATGGATGAAATGGATTGGCAGATTAAGCTACCTGGCTACGGAATTCAGTTCCTTGAAGTGCAGTGCTGAGTCTTTCATTCCAGTGCAGAAAGGGGAAATTTATAACAGACATCAATAGACATGAAATACTTCAGGACAGTTATTTTTCATCAGTGGTGTCTTTATAATGAAGAGTTTCAAAAAGGGCATTTTTACAGAACTTCAAAATTGCTGTCTGGATATAGGTTGGCCTAACATTTGTTTAATGGTTTTGTTTTTTTTTTTAAGGGTATGGCTGAACAAAAAAAATTAACTTCATGAACAACCATAAGAAGTTCATGGTCTGAAGCTGTTTTGTACAAAAGTATTCAAAGGGCCTAGCCTATCAATTTATAAACTAGTAAATATGATTATTTATTTTAATTTTGATCAAGAATAGGGTTTTCAAATGGTATAAATTGGTTATAAATAATTTTCATCTGTGATTGTCTGTACACCAATAAAAAAAAAAATCACTTGTAATATTTTAATATGACAATTTTGATTTTAAAAGTTAATTTAAAATTAAAACACTGCAGCATGGTAAGCAATGCATCATAGGTATGATTTTTTTCAGGTAAATCCTGTACTAAATAATAAGCAAAATGCCAGTGATTCTAATTGTATACCACCTTTGTTTATAAGGTGGTTAGCAGAAATATAGCTGGACAGCCTGCAGACAACTTTTTGTAAGAAGGATATTCAAAGTAGAGAAGATGAAGATCTTGTTGTCTACAACTTCCTCATGAGGGGAAGCAGAGGGACAGGCACTGATCTGCTCTCTGGTGACCAGTGTGGAGGTTTGACCCTGAAGAAACACCTGATGTCCAGCAAAACTCCTTCAAGGCCTTTTCCCCCTGCCTTTTCACCTACCAGAGGGAAGGGAAAAAAAAACAAACCAAAAAACAGCTCGGAATTTATGGCTAGAGATAACCAAAAGAGGAGCTTTGATTAATACCATGGGCAAAGCAGAACTTAGAATAATGCTTAAATTTATT
>JAWWEE010000105.1:79025757-79040026 GCA_035221455.1 Xenops minutus | reverse complement strand
TTCGTTGCCTTTCCTTTCCTTTCCTTTCCTTTCCTTTCCTTTCCTTTCCTTTCCTTTCCTTTCCCTCTTTTTTTAAAGAAAGCAGGACTAGTTATTATTATTTTATATCAACACTGAATTGAAAACATTTGTAGCTATTTAAGTGCTTAAGGAGGATCTGCTTCTTACCTCCCAGTAAGACAGTAAATTCTTCCATGTGTCAACTTCATCTGTTATCCCTGCTCACTCTTCACATGCCTGAGGGATATTTAGTCAGACAGACTCTTTCTGTTCTAGAGGAATCTCCAGCAAAGGTCAGCCAAAGAAACAGCACTTACTCAGGAACAGTGTGATGGGTCTGTATGTGTGAATGGCAGGTCAGTGGCATGGTGCTGAAGAAAGGAAGTGGGAGCACCTCTTTCCTTTTCATCCCCTTCATGATAATAACACTGAAGAGCCTTCCTTGCTCTGCCATCTGCCCTCCAAGAAGCAGTGAGAATGAGGTCCTTACCAAAATCTGATTCGAGTTGTTCATTGTCCAAACCTTTGAAAGCATCATTTTTGCTAACTTCTGAGTGAATACTGGGCCAAATCATGCAATGGGAGGTGATGTGTCTGGTGAGTTCACCCAAATGCCATGGTGCAGAATGAGAGTTTGGCATCCAGTAAAAGCTCTACAGACTGAGGACTCTTGAGGGTGGCATCTGCATTTCCCTCCTCTCTTGATATTTATTCTCTCCTCCCTGAACCAAGCATCAAATTTGGCTGGCAGGTGAACATGAGCCCCTATAAAACTGCATCTGATATGCAGTTATAAGGTGGGGGGCAGGCTGCAGAGGTGGACATTTTATGGGGAGGAGGGAACTTGACATAGGGAAAAATCATGTAAGTCACATAAGTCACATTGAACAAATGAGATTCGCCTTTCCCTGTGGCCTCTGAGTGCTACGAAAGCTCTCCCTAACCACAAAGCTCAATATTCAAATGTCAGTCCTTACCTTACAACTAATTCACCTTAACAGGGTTATATATGTGAATAGCCTCACTGGGATCAAAGGAGTTATTTGCCTGCATGCAGTGTCATGCACGCACATTTGCAGGATCAGGCCTTCCAGAGACACGGCAGCTTTCATTGCCCTGCCTGTTGCTAAGTCACAATCTGATGTGAATTAAGGAAAGTGAAGAGAAGCATATGCTTACATGGCAAGATTGCTGTAGAATGGTTTAAAGTGTTAAAGGTTTAAATCACACCAAGGCTATAAAAATCAACTTTGTTTATGGAGCGGTACAGAGACCTATTGTACTTCATATTGATCAATCCATTGAACACCTGGTTCAAAATGTACAATTGAAAGCTGGGGAAAAGTGCTAAATTGAACAATCTGAGTAACCTGTGAACCTGACAGTCATAAATCAATGGTGATGTTACACATAGTTAACCCTAACCAGTTAGCAAGTTGTACCAATTATTAGCTGCATTACCCGGTTATGCATTACCCAGGGAGCTAGTTTACTGTTTCAGAATTGTATTAATAAAGAAAACATCTTTACTGAATGTTCCTCAGTAATCTGAGTACTAGGGTCACTGAAGACTTTCAGGGTCTTTCACATCTGTATGGCCTCTGACAAACACTGAATTTTCCAATGCCAGTGCTATTTTGTTACTTCTGCTCACAGGGTCTTCGAAGACTTGGAAAGACTTTGGTTTGCTGGCCCATCTTATCTTACATATGCCTGGCAACATTTGCCTTCTTTTGCTTCCTAAAGCCAGTAAAAACGCTGAGTTTTTCAGGAAGGCTCACAAGAACTTCTTGTTCCTGTTAAACCATTTTGCTTAGGGTTAATTATATACACACCTCTAGTCTTCTATTAGCTTTTACATTATTTTATCCTTTCAGCTCAGGCTGAGAGGTCTGCAGTCACCTGGCTTAGACATATAACTTAAAAAAAAAATAAAAATAATTGTATGATGTTGGCCTTTCTTTTTTTCTCCCCCCTGTCCTTCTTGGAACTCCTCCAGTGTTCTCAGACTTACCAAAAAGCAATATTCGTGGTTTTGAATTTTCTTCAGTCAGCTTTTTTAAACCTCTTCTTCGTAAATTATGCAGGTCTGCTGATTTAAATTGCTATTTAACATTTTACTGATTTACTGGAATGAACAGCATTGCCTTTTTATGACAGAACTGATTCTGTCTGTTTTTTCTTCAAACAGAGATCAGATTTATTTACAAAACATACACATTTTTGCATATATTATTAATATGTTTACATGTCTGTGTAGTCAAAACCTAAAGTTTTACTTGTTATCCTTAACTCTGATGAAAAACCTTATTTCTTGCTTCCATCTTTATCAATTTTCTGTAGTTCTTATCTTCTGTCTAATTCTTATGAATTCTGATAAATGCCCTTTTTAGGTGTAATTATTTTGATTTACATAGCTGTTTTCACTTCTATGTAAGTCAACATTTAGGCTAGCCCAGCTTTCATTCTTTCTTTTTTAAACCTCTGGTAAAATGTTTTTAAACACTTTCTAGTTATTATCCACATTTCCTGTCTAATTTCTTTCTCCCAACTGATTTAGCTCATAATTGTTTTCAGCTTTGCAAAATTGGCTCTTGCAATCCATCAACTATACATATTACTGGTCTGGACTTAATTCTGATTATATATAACAAACAGAAGCAAATCATGATAACTTTTATCTAAACTACTGCTGATTTCTAAAGTGTACTTCTATGATATTTTATTCTCATCTATAAAGATGATAAAATAATGCAGTACAGCATTCCAAAATTGTTGGATGCAGCACTTTTTAAGCAACTCATAATTTATGGCATATTCCAAGGATCTATTAATTTGGTGGCATGAAAACTCCAAACCATGCTATTCATATTGAAGTGCTGACATTGCATGGTTTGTTTTTCTCCTTGTTTTATGGACACTAACTAAAGGAGATAGTTTTCCTCTTCTGGTAATTATTTGCAGGTTTTGTGTTACATAACACTCAAAAAAAAGCATAGCTTTTACACTGCTTTTGTAATACGCCAATCTACAGATTAAGAATTACTTATGTCTTTGAGTCTATTTCCTATTTTTGTCATATTTCTTCTGCCCTATTTTAATGACTTAATGGAATTTAGGAGGAGAGAATTGGATTCCCAAAGAACCCTTCCCCAGGAAAAGGAATGGTTAAGAATTAGAATATGTTTTACAGTTCCACCTCAACTGACATTTTAAAAAGGATCTAGTGCCTGTCTCAGGTTTTTATGCCTTCTTGTTGCTTTCATCAATAGATTGCCAGATGGTAAAATGGATTAGAGAGCCAGGCTTCAGTACCACACATATCCTAGAAACCAGGAAACTGCTTCTTGAGCAGGAGACTGCTAATTTTAGTGGAACTAGGATCTGACTCTGTTATTGTAAATGGACAAAGAAATGATAACCAGCTTTATGCCCTGGATTAGGGAAGATGATCTCATTTTGAGTATGTTCCGTGTATTTGTTTCCTGCTAGCAGTTTTTTAGAATACTTTGCAGCGACCTCACTTATGAATCTGTTCATCTTTGGTTTGTTGATGTAAAACACTAAAAATACACTTGTGTATTTTGAAATTTGAAACCCTATTATATTTTTGTGCAGTTATGATTTTATCTTTCGAATTAAATCAATGTTCAACAGAATGAGTCAATTTACGTTGTCAAAAATGTATTGTATTTCTCATCGAAACCCTCTGCTTTTCATAAAATTACCTTTTTACTTTAGGACTGTCACTATAATAAAGAAAAATAAAATGATATTTTTTTTCTGTGGCCTCTAAATGCTCAAGCAAATACTTCTCTTGGAAAAAGGAGATTTGTGAAATTACTTTTTTGATGAAAAATGTAGACTGTCTAGTGCCAAATGTTTCATGTATACATGTCAGTCTTTGCCACATTTTATTTTTGTTGCTTTCAAAAAAACTGAACATAAACTGTTCTTATCCTTCCAAAATATCAGGCTTCTATTTATCTGTTTGAAGAAAAGTCTTCTTCCTGAAAATTTTTTGTATTCTCTCTTTTATTAGAAGGCTAGAGTGCTTAGCAATGCCAACTTGCTTAACTAATGAGGTAATAATGTGACACTCACCTGCTTTCTCAAGCATCTAGCCAAACGAGAATTTGGCAGACTAGTCATGTTTTTCATGGTGGCAATGTTGTTGTGCCAGTAGGCATGGAGTGAGGAATCAGTGATAGGTGGAGACATAAAACAGAGAGACTGGTGAGACAGCCACACGTAACTTCTAGGCAACTGGGCCTGAAAAACTTTGATGACCTTCACTGTTCTTGAGGATGCTGTGCTCCAAAGGGACAGTGAGAATTTAACACACACTGCCTTCCTGATACCAAAGGACTGCAATAGGTTTTAAAAGCTAAGGTGATGGCAGTATTAAGTGCATCACTCTGAGGGACTGTCCTCTGGGCTCAAATTGGTTTGTAGGAAGCACTGGGCTGTATTTGCTTGAGCAAGGAGCTGTATTTATTCACTGCACAATGGTGATGATTCAATTGCAGTTTAGATGTAGGGCTTCCTCTGGTGATGCAAGAAATCATGGTAAGTAGAGATGAAAGACTGGCCAGTGGATCAGGAAAGATCATGGTATCAGTCCTTCTATGGGACAGATCACTAAATACTCTCCAGCTTTCATATTCTTGCAAGAGAGAAAAGTATGGCTCAAATTGTAGCAGACCACCCAAAATGAATTTGTAGGGATTATCTCCTGTTCAGGATTTGCATGATCCTTTTCCTAAAGCATGAATGTTTACTATCCCTGTGTCGTGGTACAACCTGTGGAAAGCAGGTGTGTTATAGAAATGAATCTTTGGTGGATCACACTAGGAATAATAACAGAGGATTTTGGGAGGAGGCCACAAGCTTACTCTTCTTGGACTCGTCAGTCCCCCTGTAAGAGGCTGCTTATGCTGCTCACACACAAACCCAAAACATATTAATCCTCAGAAAATACGCTAATGCAATGCAAGGAGAGATTAACCAGGTGTACTGAGTCTGGCTAAATGAAGTTAATTTCCCCTATAACATCCCTCATAGCCTTGTGCTTTGTATTGGTAGCTAGAAAGGTGTTAACAAGACACACCAGTGTTTTGGATACAGCTCAGCAGTGCTCACACGTCATCAAACAGCATCAAGACTGTCTATCTGACATTCTTCCCTGATCAGTAGGTTAGAAGTGGCCAAGATTTTGGGAGGGGACATAGCCAGGACAGCTGACCCAAACTGACCAAAGGGATATTTTAAACCTTATGACACCTGCTCAGCAATAAAAGAGAAAAGAGAAGGAGGGGGAGTATTTGTTTTTGCATTTGTTTTCCCAAGCAACCATCATGTGTACTGAAGTCCTGCTTCTTGGGAAGTGGCTGGTCATCAGTTGCTGATGGGAAGTAGAGAAAAAAAATCTCTTTATTTACTTCTGTGCACGGCCTTTGCTTTTGCTTTATTAAACCATTGTTGTCTTCATCCACAAAATTATTTTCCCTCCTATTTTTTGTCCCCCTCTCCTGCTGTGGAGGGGAGTGATAGAGCAGCTTGGTGGGCACATGACATCTAGCCAAGGTCGACCCACCACACTAGATCTGCCTGAAACATGCTAAAACATATTGTGCTACTTGCTTGGACCAGTGCTGCTAGAGGTTTAACCAAAATACCTTCCAAAGGCTAACCCTGCTGGCAAGCATCTAATTTATTTTTGCTTGGTGACCCATCCTGTTTCACTGGCCATTAGATTTAAAACAAGAAGCAGTAGAGAGCACCGTAAAATCAGAGAATAATGCGACTTGAAAATGCGAAGGCTGTTCCATAAATAAGCATCTGACTTGCAAAAGAATCACTCTTGCTATGGGAGTTAATTAACAAACAAGTCATGTCTGTACTCCTTCCTGGTGGCTGCAGTAATCTTCCTGCTTGGTCCAAAGAGCTGAACATAAATAAGATTGTCACAAAGTGTGTGGTGTGAAGGAGAACTTGGCATTTGAGAAAACAAGTTTAAAGCAACCCCAGAAGTTTTCCCTTTGCAAATGCTGTCACAATTGGCAAAAAGGAATCAAGAAGCATATTTACAATTTAAATGTGAGTTTGGTCATTGAGGACATTTTTTTCAGGGAGATGTGGATCAAATATGTCCACAGGGTTGCAATGCTGAGACCACCCAGCCTTTTGCTCGTACTAGTGTTTACATAAAAAGTTAGAAACAAGCTCCCCTCCAATTAGAAAGCCAATATCTAACTAGATGCCAGATTATTATATACCCTGTAGTCTAAATGTTAATAGCTTTGACCTCCTTCAGTTTAATCTTAATCTCCTTGACAGAGCAAGTGAACTTTGGGTTATACTTTACCGAATTGTTCCCTTTGTTTTCTTCCCCCGCGTATGTTTCCAACAGTGACTATGTCACATATTGCAGACACAAATGAAAGCCTGTCTTCTTTTTCAATCAGTCATATCACTAAGTATATGAGCAGAAAAACCCTTGTGATTGACACTGCTTCAACAAAAGCAGATTCAGTTTGCAGACGATAAGAGGCAAAGTCATACAAGCACTGTTTACAAAGCAGTGAAGGAGAGGAAAAAAAATTAATGATAAAAGGACTAATCTTATTGTTTTACTAGATGAGAGAATGGTTCTTTGTGTTTGCTCTAGCAGAAGCCGACAGATTGTCTCCCACCTCCCTTGTACACTTTTGGCAGCAAAATAATTTCCAGATTCTGTATCAAATGCAGGCTGGTAGATAAAAAAAGGACTCTGGAATGCCTGGGAAGCCTCAGAAGGCAAAGTAGTGCCTGCACACCATAGCGTGGGCATATGCTACCTGCAGCATGCTATATAATTGAATATTATCTCCCTTACAAAGGGGAAATGAGGTGCAAGACCAAAGGAAGCAAATGCCTTTGAAGGAAAAAGAAACCAAACTATTTGAAAACATATTGAACTGGCTGATCTGATGTGTTTTCTGTTGTATGGCAATCTCATGGCTATCAGGAACATTCTTCCTGGTTTCTTCACTCCGAGGAAGACCAGACCCATGTCAGCTCTAATCAAAAGGAGTCCCAGATTTCATCCCACACTCCTGGGGCTGTGGTCCTCATATGGTAGTATAGACAGAACAGATCACAGAAGTGCCATTTCTATTTCTTGGTGTCAAATGGTGCAGAGGCATGACTGGGACAGATTCACGGAGTGGTAGAGTACTTTATACTGCAAGGGACCTCTGGAGGTGATGTGATCTGAACGCTGCCCAAAGAAAAGCTGACTTCAAAATCAAATCTAGATTGCCCAGTACACTTTTGACATTCACTACTGGCAACAGGGTGGCCCACTGTTTTTTTTTCCAGGACAGCACATCTTTACAGAAATCTCTTTTAACCTTATGTAATGGCCACTATTGATTGCACAGAAGGCAAGAGAGAGAATTAAAATCCAGGACAGTCTCAACAGGTGAAGGACAGGGTAACTTTGCTTTCCGTCTGCTCTACTGTTCATTAGTCTCATGGCTTAATTCCTATCTCTTGCAAGCAGAGCCAGGCAGCTTTGTCTTTGCAGCAGCTGAAGGCACATTGCTTCACCACTGTTCACCAAAGGTTGCTGAACGAATGTTTCCATTTTTTCCTCTTCAAGATGAAGTCTGCCAGCTCAGTTATTTTCATCAGTGAGCATTAATATCTAGCTGTAAAATAATCCGTCGTCATAGTCTTTATTGATATAGGTTGCACATAGAGCATATGAAGCAATAGAAAGCAAGAAAAGACTGTTTTAATGATTCTCCCCTAAAAGTCTCTATGGAATATGTTCATTGTGTCTGTCTAATCTAACTGTCCCCATAGGCTATATGCAAAGGAGCACTAGTACTGAGGGAATAGCACATACCTAAGGTTTCATTGAAATATTTCATTTCATCCCATTCTGCCCCACTAAAAAGACATTGACAATTTTAAAGAACATTACTTGAGTTAAAGATAGGGACTCTGTTGGGAGAAAAGAACTGACTTACCAAGTGATGAAATACAGGCAATTTTAATCTTATCCAGAACAATGGCAAATAATATGGTGAGTTTCACAGTGAGTAAGTGAAAAAAAAAGGCATTCTGGCATCTATTTCTGAATCATGTTCAAATTACTGGTGTTTAGCAAGTTACCAAACATCAGCAGAGACACATGAACTGTATCTATCTATAGCTCATGGAAAATGTGAACATGTTTGGATTGGTGTAAGAGTCTTTCAATATGTGCTAAGATAAGTTAACATTTTTAATATATATTTGTTACTAGTAAATGCTTTCATATGGATAGATTTAACCTCCCCACCACAGTTCAGAAGATGTACAGTAATTTGTTAATTTGTGGTATTGTGATCAGGTGGCTCAGCTCTATCTCACATTTGTGCTGCTTCCCACTCATGACTTATTCCTGCAGACCTCCATGAATTAATAAATAAGGACCCTGGCAAGTTAGCACTCAATGATTTTTCCATGGAAACATCTGCATTGAAAAATAAAGTTATGAAACACTTTGCATTGTCAATTGCTAACAGTTACAACACTCCTCTGGTACATTAGCTAGAGTAATTTGGACTTTAGAACAAAAGTAAGTGTCTATAACACAGGCACACAAAATGGATATCAGGGAAATCAATCAAAGAGTAATAAACTTTTATTAAAAAAAAAGTCATCACTCGCTGGCAATTCATAAAACAAGTTCTCCAAATCTGTATAGACAGTACAAATAAACATAAAAGGATTCTTTAAGGGCATAATGAAGGGTTCTGTCAACAACAATAAGAAAACAAACCATAGATGCATGTTTGTTAAAGAAATTGCACATTTTCTGTTCAGAAAGCCTTCGGCATTTCTTTTTGATAAAATAGGAGTACAAGATGGAAGAAATGAATTCTCTGTCTGAGCCATGTCTTTTTAGTTTCTGCTTCCTGTTCTATCAAATCTATCATTGCTCTGTGGGTCTTGGTGCTCTGTGAAGGTTTTGAACTTGCTGAAATACTTTAAGATAATCCTAAGTCTCTGGGACCTGGCCATTTACTCAAGTTCAGAAGAGTCCACTCTTGCACTCTGTTCCTAGTGGACTATTTCTGTAAGACAGAAGCCTCCTTTTTGCTTGAGCCATATATTTCAAACTAACCCTTTGCCAGAAATTACAATTTTTAATTCTATGAAATGTTGCTGGTATAATGTATGTTATTAAAATAACTGTTCTTTATTTTGTTTCCTTTTTGAGTTCACTTTAAGTATAAAGTTACCAAAACCCTACATAATATGTGGATCAAAAGGGAATCAGTTGAAAAGGGATGTTTATTTAATAATTATCATTGGAAAATGAATATGAGGGCAGAGGGGTGAATTGCAGGTCACTTAATCAGAATTTAAACTGATATTAATTGAACACTTAGATTTTACTCCTCATTCACAAAAGACCAACTTTTGAACTAGTAGTACCTAAAATTAAACAGAATCTATGATTTTATCCTAGGAGGTATTTATTTTAGAGCAGATCCAAAGAGTAGGGAAAGAAACCCTCGATGATGAAAGAAAAATGAGCAGTACTTGAATGTTTTATGAAAAAAAATAAGGAAAAGACAAGGCTCAGAGCTCAGCACTACAAAGTCCTTGATATGTCTTCCATCTGGACCACAGTGAACTCTGTGCTATAGAAACAGAAGTTGGAAAACACCTACCTGTTCATCACATCAATCCGTTTCATATATGTGGTATTTTCTTACATTCCCTCCCTCTCATCCTTCTTCAATCTTTCTTTCCTCCTTGTCTTCTGATCTTTCTTCCATTACCCTGAATATCTTAATTCCCTTCTTTGTCAGGATTCAAACAAGAGGGCAATTAAAAGAACTTTCCAGTGGGAAAAAAAAAGACTTTTTCTAAGAACTTGTCTCAGTTGCCTACTCAACTTTTTCTTCTCATCTGTTGTTCCTTGTAACAACTCTCTGGGTGACTGCAGGCAATTTATTTTCCTTCCCTGTGTTGAAGCCCTTGAGAATTTCCCCCTAGTAGCTACATAAGAGTTTCATTAGCTCCTAAATATTTTCAAGTTTTTGTCCACATCCTCATATTCAAGTACTAACCATCCACATAATGATTTTGCCTCTGCATCAGATAGTTGAAAGTGCAACCTGCCTGCTTCCATGGTTAATGTAAAGCCACAACACCAGTACCCTGTAGTTTATTGAGATGACTCAGTTTTCTTGTGTGCAACAAAGGAATAAAAGCATTAAGCAACAGAAAAACTGTGATCTGCAATTTCAAATCAGAATCTGAAAACATTAAGTGCAAAGCAGCTGTTAAGTGTGATTGATCTCTGACAAATCTTGAAATGTAAAAGAAAAAGTACATAAACACATACCTCTCTATCTGCATGCTTGTATTGGAGCTCAGCTGTTAAGGACCCAGCTTTCTTTCAACAGGAAATTTTGTATTTTTTTTTTGAAACCTTAACACTGGTAGCTTTTGAATAGCTGGTTGGGTCATTCTCTTTCTCATGGTGTTTGTGGGTTTTTTTGTTTGTTTTGTTGTTGTTGTTGGTTTTTTTATTATTATTATTTTAAGTATCATACTGCCTGCTCTTTTTAATGTTGTTATCATTGATATTATTATCAGGGTAAGATTAGTGTTATTATTGAATGCAATGTGAATGTATGAGTAACATACATAAGAGGTGGCCTTACCTTCAAGGACAGACCCATAGACCTGAAAAATAATTAGAAATTCATACAATCTTCTAAATCTGAATGTTATTTGACATTCATCAGAGCCAAGAGGTACTCAATACATTTAAAGTCAAGGTGCCTAAATATGGAATTAATAGCTCAGTATGAGGCACCTCTTTTGAACACCTGAAGGTTATAAGAAATGAGGACAGGGATCTAGAATGCAAATTGTTATGCAGCTGTTACTAACTGCTGTTGTAAAAAGCTAACTTTATTATTATGTTTGCCAGGTAATTGCAATCTTTACAGAGACCAAACATATCCAGTGTTTATTATTGTTGCATTTATAGTGTTAAGAATTGATGGAATATGAATTAAGATAAAGCAGTTGGAGCAGTAGACAGGACCCTGTGTGGGAGACTTTGGAAGATGATGAATCTGAACTCCTACACTAGAGCTTGCAGAGGTCTCCTGTGAATTTGGGATACAAATTTGCCTTTGTTCCTTAAAAGGAGAGTGGGAGGTCAGATCTCCAGCTGTTTGCTGGAAGATGAATGGGTACGCTGCAAAACTATGGCCAGTGACAAGAGTCCAAGTGGACTCATGGTCAAGTAGTGCAGGATCCTATGCATTGCTACCCTCATGAATTCTACTGTTCTTGGCTTGTTTTGGCGGCATATGATGGTCTTGCACCTAGTCCTGGGACAAACCCTCAACTCTGCCCTGCACTGCTCCAGTCCAATATCATAATGCTCAGACGTGGGGACCTCTACTCATGAGACAACAATGGACAGAACTTTGAGAATTGTGAGTTTCCACTGGACAAAAAAAGAGGAAACTGATTTCCTTCTTTCTGTTCACATATTCCTAAATGGGTTTTGGTGTCAGCAGCACAAGTTTGTTCAAGAAAAGCATTTGCCTTATCAGTACTGAGTTTTGACACACTATAGTTTTTGGATGCTGCAGATTCAGTAATGTGCTTCAAAAAGTAGAATGTGAAGCTTAGAATAAGCACCTTAAAGGACTTCATTGAGAGAGCTGAGGGGAGAGATATGAAATAGAGGAAGCAGAGCTGGTGACATGCTATTCTTTCCTTGTGGCTGAGGATGGTTGGGTAGGTTACCTAAGCTTCAGAGGTGTCTGGGAAAGCCAGGTACTAATTTTGCACTTTGACACCTTGACAGCAACAAATTCTTGCTGCTTATTACAAACTGATATTCAGAACACCTTCTCAGGGTTGACTTTAGACAACAATGGAACCAGATGTTGATAAATGAATATGGAAGCCAGAAAAAAGAAGTTTAAAATCTCTCTTGGGATGTGCTGCATCATGTGAAAAGGTGAGAAAAACATACTCCATCTGCAAGGTGAGAAAATAAACATGGCACTGAGCTGCTACTGTGAATCTGTGTGTGTGACAAGTATATTAAAACCCTGTCAAGCAAGAGACTGTGTAAAGATGCTCTATTTTGTTTCCTTGACTAAAATGTCTTTAATCCTAACTCCGATTTGCAAAACTCCGTTTCAAGTGACAGTGTTTGAGATCTACAACAGATGACACACAAGATTTTCTTTTTAGTTTATGTTATTTTTATAGTTTAAATTGTATTAATTAGCAAACCTGTAAGTATACAGGAACTTGCACATAATGCATTTCATTGTTCTCAATTATTTCTTTTCTGCCTCAAGTCTACTTATTCTTTGAAGAGTCAATAAAACACAGGGGGAATCTACAGTCAACTATTTGCTAAATTATATTATTATTTACTTGTAAGTTAGGTTATAGTTCACTATAAGAATCTGTAAAATGAGTTTAATAAGCACTCCATCTCATTTAGAAATGGTGTCAGAGAATAGCACAAAGTAACTAGTGAATTTAATTATATCTTTAAAAGTTTGAACCCTCACAGAATGAGGAACTGATTAGAACTCACATAAATCAATGAAAAGGCATGGAATGACAGTCCATGTTTGTGGAACTATGGGTCACGCTCTCCAAAAGGGAATGATTTGAAATGTCACTGAAAATGTATTGCACCCTCATTTAGTATGAAAGTGTTTTGAAAATTGTTGATCTAGATCACGTTTGTTTGTCTTAGCACTGTCAAATGATGAACAATGAAACGTGTATACACATTTCTGCATTTGTATTCTTCTGCCTTGTGATGGATTGTATGAGCTGTAAGCAGAGCTTTGATGTTCCTTACATGCATGTATCCACAGGTTCATTTGCTAGGGCAGAGGGAGAAAAAAGAAATATGTTCTGCATAGCAGAGAGAAACCTGGAGGCACATCTGTCTTCCATAGCAATGAGCTGCTCTCCTGCTCTCTTGTGACAAAGCCATTACTGAGCCCTAAAGAAGACGTAGCCATCAGGTTCTTAAAGCCAAGATCTGAATCAAAAGAGAAATATCAAAATCCCCTCAGACAGTGCTTCAGTCTGATATCAGATGGTCACTCTAAAATTCTTTGAACAGCCCTCACACATTCCAAGGTAGCGGTGCAGCCTAATAAGAGTGCCAGAGATGAAAGGTTTGTGAGGCTTGATCCAGCAGCTGGAAAACAAGTTGTACTGTGTGAGGCTTACAGAATTCAATCTCCTCAGCTTATCTGAGAGAAGACAGAGAGGTGAATTGATCATTATGTCTAGGTACTTACACATGGAAAAGAGATTCAATAGCGGGCTGTTTCTGAGCTTGTTGACAAAGACCTGACAAGATCTATTGCAAAGACTTAGAGAAATTAAGCCTTGAAGTAAGTCACAGCTTTGTAGCAGAGAGGATAACTGAACTAAATAACATTCTCATAAAAGAGCTGGAGGGAGGACAGAACAGGGACAACTCAACATGGATTTAGATCTTTAAAGATATAAATAATTAAATCCCTCTGTGAGATATAATTTAACCTACTCTCTGGGCCAAATTCTGTGTCCAGTAGGTTCAGGGACCTAGGTGAAATAGTTGAGTTGGTACTTTATGACCTAAATGCTTATAAATATATGAATCCTTTATTCATGTCTTCTTTTTGTGGACCAGGGAAAGGATAATAAGTTATGCACAACCCTGAGAGTGCCCATAACACTCGGAACTCTGTGTTAAGACAAGCAATGCAACCAAAGCTTATCAGGACTTCAGGGCATCAGTGAAGAGAAAAGATTTCCTTTGTGCACTGGGCAGATGTATTCTCAAGGCTCATGTCTTAATTTACTTTTATTTCTTTTTCATGTCATTCAGAAACATCAGAGGTGGCTGCAGCTGGAGACAGGGTAACAGATGGATAGACTGCAGAGGCTGGATTCTATTTTTCACTCAACAGATCTCTAGTTTGTATTTTCTAAGTTAAAGCAGAAAACACTTTAGCTTATATTGCTTTTATTTTTTTGAGTTAGTCTGAAATACTTTGAATATTTCTTTTCACCTGTTTCCTGTCCAAAAATATTTTTTTTTAATTTTCGTTTCCTCAAACTAAAAGGCAAGACTCAAGTAACTAATGAGCCTGCTCAGTCTATGTTGTGGAGGTTTGAGTTGGCACCCTGCCAACTCCAACTGCTGGCCACACGGATTTCCCCCCCC
>JAWWEE010000105.1:78921880-79025657 GCA_035221455.1 Xenops minutus | reverse complement strand
GGAATACTTCCTTAGTTATGACATTGTTACCAAGGAAGGCCTAAACCAAAACCAAGAAAACTAAACCACCACATATGTAGAGAAAAATTCTGAAACACCACATACCTGTAGGAATAGATAATGGAGAAGATGGGAAAGTCATACTAGTATTGCAGTCTATTAAAAAAAAAAAAAAAAAAAAAAAGAGAAAAGAAAAGCAGAACCATCCCCTAGTTTCCCATTTCCATTTCCAGATAGGTGAGCCAGTGCATAGGAGAAAGAAAGGGAAAAAAAAAAAGCCAAACCTTCTGAATCCAAAATTACATTACTCTTTGAGAAAAAAAAACAAAAACAAAAACACAAAAACAAAAAATCAGAAATGCAAACAAAATCTTAATTTTACTTCTTGCAGTTTCATTCTGGAAGAGGCAAATGTCGCATCTGTAAGTGTGCTTTCTTGAGGAAGTGACCCTGTACCTAGTTTATAGTGAGAGACCAGGGCTACAGTTCATTCAGCTGAAAGGAGTCAAGGGATCCCAAAAGGAATCACTCTTTGAAGCAAGTTAAAACAAATAAGCAAATAAACACACAACTGAAATCAGTGAACCCAAATCCACAAATTAAGGAAATAAAAGACTTCAGTGCTGTTCCATGCAGTGAGCAAATCCAAAACTCATAAAAGTGTAAATTCAGGGTCAGTGGCCATCCAAAACCAAATAAATTATGTTCAAAAAATAAGTAAATTTCTGTTCCTAGAATTTAATAATCCACTAATGTTTTAATAAGCAGTGAGCTGCTGCTCAGCTGACTTGCTATGAGCTGCTGCTCAGAAGACCTATTCCAGCATTAAGATTTTAGCATGTCCCAGATTCCCATCACAATTTCCTTTCTCATCAAGGGGAATGCGTTCCAGTCTGTGAGGAAAAAGGCCATCCATTTTACATTCAACAAACTTTTATCTACCCTGCTTCTTAAGTATTTAAAGTTGCACACTCATGTAAGGTCACTAACCTTGTCTCCTCTTTTTGAAAGTCACCCTAAAATGAGAGTCAGTTCTGTCATCATGCTCCTTAGGGAAATCAAACATTAATTATGTTAGGCAGCAATAGTTAATAGTGTCTTATTTGTTATGTGTGAAGACCAAAGTTTTTAAGGGGAATCACCTGCATTGAGTGCAAACATTTTGCCTAATTTCATTGACATTTTGGCAGCAATATCTTTTAGGCTCCTTAAGGAAATTCAGCCTACAATAATAAATAATGAGCAAAAATATTGCTGGAAGATGAAACTTAATAGCCTATTTCTTAAAGACAGATTTTATTATAAGAATGTAGATGCTGATTGCCACATATACCACACTGATGCTTCTCTTCAATTCTTTTCCTAATCCCTGCAGACTAAGAGTAAAGTAGTAAAATTGGAAAAATATGCTACACATTTTGAGTGCTGTAGCAGATGTGCCCATGTGTGTACATTGCAGGAATTCATATGCACCTTCCCAGCTGATATCTAAAAGAATGATCTGGTCTGTCTGTTCATTGTGTTTTGAAAATTAAAGTTCCTTATAAAAAATTTAGTGTCAAAGTAGAGGGAATGGAGGACGTGGAATTCCTGTGATCCTGAAATCACTGGAGGATTAGGGAGGGGTTTTTCTGCCAATGAAATAAAAAGACTGAAGCCCCCTATCATGGATACAAAATTGGGTTATGGACTTCTAAGGAGGATAGCTAATAACTCTCCTGAAAAACCTTCCTAAGTCCTCCTGAGTCAACTTTGTGGGCATTAGGTGTCCATGAAACATTTGATTTGGTTCCATTTGCAAAGAGTTCAGCCTGAGAATCAGACACAAGAGCTAGTGAATTAGATCACTTGCATTATTGCAAAGTAATCACCCAAAAGAAGAAAGAAACATACATGCATGTGCACACACACACACTTCTAATAAATAATTGTCAAAGTATATATAAAAGCAGAAATTTAAATCAAGTTGTTCAACTAAATCTTCTGGGTCATCTCTAGTAGCAGTGCAAGTTCCACAGAAGAGGAGGCATCTGTAATGGCATATCTTGGAAAAAAAGAAAGGAAAACACCTGTGGGAGACACTGCATCCCAGGGGGCTGTACTGCCCTTCAGACAAAATGGCTAGGTTGGGATAACCATGTGTTTTCAGTACAAGGATAGGAAGGGGCATAATTAATTTGACGTAGGTACAGAAACCTTGGCAACTCTATTTTATTACAGAATAATTTTCTAAAAAGCCAGCATCTCATGCCAATATAAGGAAGCTCAATATTGCTGACAAACATGTGAATTGCATTAAGGAGAAAGTTGAGTGATAAAATGGAAGTCACTAATTTTCACTCCCAAGGCACTTAGATTAAATAAATGCTAATATAAGATTTTTATTTTATTTAAGCATTCATTAGAGTTTTCAAAAATATGTTAAAAATGCCAGAATGAACCAGTATTTGGCTTCAAGGGCTCTGAGAGTGTTTAAACCGCAGAGTTTTTTTGAACTTATTTTCAAAAAAGAGTGCATTTCCTAAGGATAATCACTGTTCCATCTCCAAAAGAGGAAATTCTCTCGTGAGGAAAATCAAGGGAGAAGGAAGTGTTAGACCCAACTCTCATGGCAATTACCTTTTATATATATAATAAACACAAATGTACCCATTTCTCATATGATCTAATTCTTCATAACATTATATTGAAATACCTTTTTCCACTGAGAAGAATAATGGCAATTAGTTGCTATCTGACTGGAACTCCATAAAATATAAAAATGTGCTTTATAATTTTTTTTGCAACAGTGTTTACAAATTGTGCAGGACACAGCTACATTTATTCAGTAGAGTGAGTGTTGATCCCACAGCACAGAGCAGAGATGCTGACTCAAAGGCATCGGTAGGCCAAATCTCTGATAACTCTGTGACTTGGACTATCCTGCTTTTTTAGCTTTCTGAGCACTCTTAACTTCAGTGCCTCTGCAGCATGTGTTGTGATTCACTGCAAGATGAAGAAATTCCCCAAAGGCAGGAATCAGCAATTACTTGCTGAGGGACCAAAGGCTTGGTGAAAGCTGATGTCAAATGGCACTCTGCAAGACTGGGAGCTGGAGATGCTTCATCTTTAGAGTGTCATCTGTAAACATTACCCAGCTCTTGGCTCCTACCGTGTTTTGCACTCCGACAGACACAGGAACCTCTTTCTTACCTACTGCTTCTCTTCCAGTGTTACCACAGAGTACTCAGTAGTTACCTTATCAAGAGATGGGGGCTGTAATGGTAGGAGTATGCCATCACAAGGATGCTCTGTGATAACTTTTGGGTCTCTAGCAAACACTGGGTCTGCCTCATGGATACCATAAGAGCACACATTGTATACTCTGCTTGGCCGCTACCCTCTGTTTGCAACCAAATAATAGCCACGTATTTTCTTACTACTGCTGGTCCTGGTGCTCTTGGCAGGCAGATCATTTTGCAAACCTGGAAGGTGTCCTACAGCCAGGATGCTTCCATTTTCTCATATTCAAATGGTGATTTTGAACAAGGTAGACCAGCACTTTATGGAGAGCTTTAAAAAGTTGTTTTTAGCCTGGAAATACAAAGCTTTCAGGTAAAACTGGCAGTGTCTTCTGGGTTTTGTGAAGCAGCATGGCAAAGAACAAAATATGGGTATGTGATCACAAGCATGCTCTCAGAATACACTGAAAAGGCCACTGTTCTGGCTGTGATGGCTTCACCTTTCCACACCTTCACCTGTGTGAACAACAGTGCTGGTAATGGCTGTTACTGATGCATGCTGAGAGTGCTGGTGACTTTTTATGAGACACCACCAAGATAGGAATTTTAGTCTTTGTCAGATTGTGCCTGGATTTTTACATCATGAAGGAAACTGTGTGAGCTGATAATTTTTGGTGTAGTTGGCCAGAGGAAAAAATTCCAGGGAGAAATGGGAAACATAGAAATGAATGTATCTGCACCCTAAGCCATCAAGGGCCTAAATGAAGTCCTTTAATGGCTATCTTGCTTAACTCTTTATCTGGAGAGAGGGAGGAAGAGAAAAAAATCTGTCACCTGAACTTTTTGTCAGACTTAATAGTGTGCATGTAGTGGATAATTTTTAAAAATTTGTGATCCCTTGTTTTTCCTAGATGATTAATTAATTACATTAAAATACTATAGAAAGTATTTTATGTTGATGTTGAGTACAAATGACACCAAATTAATTTCCTTTTTTTTCAATGTGCTTTGCTTTGAAGTTGTAAAGGACCTGAAAGATGAACATATATTTTAGTCTAATTTACACCTTATCACCTTATTATGCTTTGTTTTATTCTTGAGGGTGCAATTATGCATAAAGAGCCCAACTTTTACCTCTTATAAATCAGTTTTGGATTTAAACCAGAATTGTAATGGTCTCAAATTATGTGCATCATGTTAAATGTCAGAACTTGATTATAGTATAACCCTCACAAAGTGGTCCTAATAGGGTGGTTGTGTTTTGTGCCTAGATTATTTATGCTAGTAATAATGTAAAAGATGACAAAACTCACAGAATATAAACAAAACAGAAAAAAAGTAAGTTTGGAATAACATCACAAAACATTTAATGTATAATCTAGATTCAAAACCTATTCTGAATATCCAGCTTGAAATCAGAATTTTTTTTAATTTTCCAAGTTTTGGAAGAAGTCTTTCCCGTCAGTGGTGTCCAGTTTATCATATTTGTCATGTATCAGAGACCTAAAGACCACAAAAGAGTGGAAAGACTGTGCGGAGTTTGGTATTTGTATGTAGATAAGGTCTTTAGTCCAACAGAACTTTTGTTCAGTGAAGACAAGTAGCACATTAAGATCAGGGAGGAAAGATTCACAGTAATATGCATATATGTTTGTTTATCCTCTTCTTATTATTTCTATAAATAAATATATATAATATATAAATATAACATATATATATATATAAATTTTGTATATCTTCATTTCTCATAGATAGCATTCAGACAAAAAATCCTTCAAAGAGTGAGATACTTTGTAGTTTTATGCAGGCATCTTTATGTGTGTTTTATGGGATCTGAGATAGTAAGAAATTTTCTGTTTATAGTTAGCATGCTATTTTATTTTGGTTAAGCACATTTGAGCATAAGAATAGTGGTTTATTTCAAATAGACCTTTGAAACTTTTTGCTCAACTCGACTCTATTCCTTAGTCCTAAAACGTCAACATTCTCAATTGTTTTAACATTGTGTCATCATCATTTTTACAAAAAGAAGAAAAAAAAGTAAGCAGTAAGAGATATATCTCTGCATTCTGACAATAAATGCAGATGATAAAGAAGGTATTAAATTTAGCGGTCATAACCAGACATAGGGGAGTCTGGGGCCATGGTTTGAAGTATCTCTCAGCTGGTGACACTTGCTAGGTAAGCAGTTCTTTCTATGGAGTTCAAATTTGCCAGATGTACAGACTGAAGCTTCATGTTCCCATAGATCACATTTCATCCTGTGTAATGTCATCAGCCAGCTCTACAAAACCATGCCAATCTTACAACTGTAGAAAAATTTTAATTGAGACATGGGTTTGAGTTAATTCTGGGGAAACACCACTTTGAGCCCTTTTGTGTAAAGGGCCAGAAAATGTTACCAGGCTTCTTTTCTCTGTGTTTTGCTCTGCAGCTCAACCTTGATTTGAAGAGTTTATGTTCAATGGTCACTTACTCCCTAATACCTTGGAAGCAGGCAGAACGTTGTAAGTGAAATTGAATGGAATAAAGCACTGAAGGGAAAAGGCTGTCATGAGCAATTGCTTAAAACTAGAAGAATAGACTACTTAAAATAAGATCCTGAAGCTAGAACATAAGGTAGTTATTTAATTTTTGGCTTACAATATCAAACTTGTCATTACCCTTTTAGGAAAAGTCTAAGAAAATTGTTGAGTACATGAAGGTAGCAAAAGTAATTTTATTTGATAGAAGAGATTGGCATTGGTAAACAGATACATTCATTCAATGCATCATTAGCCCCAGAAAAGAATGACTGGATTCTGGCCAAAATAGAAGGAATTCTGCTAGGAATGGGAACTGAATTAGACCTATTGTCTAAAAAATGGAAACTTGTCCACTGTGATAAATTATCATTTAAGATACTTGCAAGCCTGCTAGGAGACATTTGTGTATACAGCAATGCAGACATAATCACACTAGCCACTGGATACAGAAATGGATCTCTGTGTCACAAATGACAGCTTGCACAGGTGATGAGATACATCCTGGCCTGTGATGCCTCCAACAGAAATGAAAGAGAATAAGAAGGAAGTAAAACCAGTGGCGTGCCCAGGTTTAGAGGGAGGTCTTGCCTGTTCTCCCACAGGAGGGCTGTTTTCCAGAAAGTAGGTCTGATGAGTATAGACAGAGATTTACAATGGGCAGAAATTGTACCCTACCACAAAGTTTGGAAGAAAACACAGGAATCCTGGGCAGTGCATCAAACCGCCTTTGGGGAACTGAGCAATAGTGGTGCAGAGTGTAAGGAAGGGAAGTGGAGGGTACACAAAAAAGAGAGATGGAGGCAATTCCTGAGAAGTTATAAACCAGCATAGAACCAGCTGCTTGAGACAGCAACAAATTCAACCTAATTTTCGAAAGAAGCAACAAAAGAGTGGATCAGCTTTTGATAAAGCACAGCAGGGAAAGAGTATAAGTCATCTGCAATCAATAATTTTGCCATAAGGCTAAGCTACTTCCGTGATAAAGAGCTGGCTTTGATGTCAAAAGGAGCAGGTGCCTGTGGGAGGTCAAAGTTTGAAATGAGATTACTCACAAGGATCAGAAAGATAATCAAATCTGCCCACTTCTGTGGCAGTGACATATCAGTACAAAAGACTCAAGTTCTAAATAGCCACAGTTAGGACTGAAAAAGGATAACTGCAAAATCCTGATGAGAGGACAAAAGGGAAGAATGGTTTCTGAGGGCAACTCATTTCTGACTGACTTGAAAGGACCAAGCTCACTGGTCTGTTAAAAGGCTATTGCTGTTCAGTTGAGAGGTAACTGGAAGCAAGGACAGTCAGACCCAAATGCGCAAAGAAGCATGGGCCTTGCAGGGTTAGCCAGTCTTGCAGCTTTAGGAATGGAGTACACAGAGCCCAAGTAAGCACCCATGGCCTTGTGCAACGAACGGAGAAAGTGGACACAATGGCTGGGACGAAGGCAATGCTAGTCACAAGTGAATGTTCAGAAAGGAGAAAGGTATCTTAAATACCGCTTTTCTCATAAAATTACCCAAATCCCAGAACTGAATACAGGTAATGCAAAAGCATCCTTCTGTTCTGGTACTAACTCATCCCTATGGAGGTGGTTCTCTAACTCTTTCCCTGTCTTCAGAGACCCAGCTAGAGGAAGAACTGTGCACCTTTTACACAACATCCTGTTAAACTCCCATTCAGGAGTTTTGGGGTTTAAAACTGAGTATCCTGCACTCTTGAGAGTGTCCAGGTCTTCACAGCAGCAGCCAGGCTAGTGTAGAGGGCAAATTCCGCTGAAGTGCAGAGCATAGTGGTAAAATTAATGTAGGATTACTGGAGCTGGAGAAGAGGGTAAAGAAGGAAGTACTCTGATCTGGTGCTGAATGTGTGTTAATGCGGAGCACATTCCTGATGTCTTGGAAAGAATGAGCCAAACACCCTCACCATAAAAGCATGGCTCCGTTTCACCACCCTGAAGTCATTTGTAGATCTTGAGGACAGGGATATTTGAATATCTGACTTCAGAGGTGCTGCCACACTATACAGATAGCTCAGTACAGTGTTGAGTTCAAAGCTGTTACAAAATCATTCTTTGTTCAAATCCTCTGGCCGTGCTGATGAAAGTGACTCAAGGGCTTACAGACAGGGTCTTGAGGAGCAACTGCCTCACAGCCCTGTGACTCTCAACCTCTGGTTTGTAGCCAGCATGTGGCATCTAGCCTGTCACTCTCCAGATCAGATCCCTGAATTAGTCTCTTTGTCTTTCCCTATGCTAGTAAGCTGAACCAGGCCAGGTACACCTGGGATGTTGCTGGCACATCAGCAGCAGTGGTGTGGCAGAGACGTCTCTAGCCAGGGCCAGCTAGTGCTCTCACAGACAATTTCTGAATGTAGCCAAAGGGATAACACAGGCCTGGGGTGGTGCCTAAAAAACAGTACAGAGGTATTCACCTCATTTAGGGGTGGAAAGGAATATGGAGTTGCACTGTGTCTTGTCATTTATCAACAACCTGTTTAATCTACTGGTATAAGAGCAAGACTGGTGTTCATGCAAGCTTGGCCTCATTACTGGAGCTGTGACTGAGCATGAGCCCATGCACACAGGGCTGCTTTCAGAGGAGGTGTAGAATAGGGACTGAATATGCCACAGCACCAGAAGACTGTTTGTCCCACGACTAAGTGTTTGTCCCACTGAGATGCCTAAGTGGGTCCATACCCCTTCTACCCTTTCACAGCAACCCAAAGGCAAGACAAAGTGGCCTGGAGGAGTTTGGCTGAGCAAGGACAATACCCTGGTCAGCCAACTCAGATGGCAACAGAAAGATAAAGTTTTGGGTAAAACCATCACAACTATCTTTGGCAGCCCAGAATGCTCTGTTTGTAACTTGACAGCTGCCATGAAGCCTGAGAACATCAATAAAAGCTGTATTTTCTTCACCTTTATGTACCTTTTTTCCCTTTTGTAACCATGTCTGCCTGTTTTTTTCAGACAGGAAAAGAAACACTATCATTCACAGCTCATACCTGAACAACAGAACTAACTCCTTCATCCTGACGAAGAAAGATTACTAGACAGAATCAGAGAGTGTATCCAAAATCCTGTCTCTGAAAAAAGGGCTTTGATACAGTTTGATTATTCTTTTTCCTTCGTGCAGAAACTCTATTTCAGTTTCAGAAGACTCTTTATTTTGTTTTGATTCTTTTCCCTTTGTGTATCTGAGTCAATAAATGTCCAGACTTTGGCACTGATTTCTCACTTTGTCATGGCAACTGAGCAGTTCTTATTCTTCAGACCCTGAACCTTATTTCACTCTTTGATGCCGCCTAGAAATGTAAACACCTTTGACAGTCTGGGCTTAATTATTATGTCAAAATTAATACAACATAGTATTATTAACAATTGTACATAGTGAATAATCAACAACAGTAATATAACTCCAGGTAGTAGATTTTCTATGCCTTGTTTCAGCAGAGCTGACCCCTAATGAACATTAATATATGTATCTGTTTATAACCTCTATTTTTATATTTATCTATAAGAAACATGTCTAACAAAGTCTGGTCTGAATTTTGAAAATTCAATTACTTTCAGATGTTTGCTTTGAATGTCGCTTCCATATTCTGAAAGTTTAACGAGAAAGGTAAATGTTGCAATACATTTTTGCAACATCTTCTACAGGGAGTATCCCTTCTATTATCCCTGTCTTCTGAAGGAGTTTAGGCCAGTAAGCCAGGCCTGCAAATCAGTTATAAATACAGCACCTACAGCCACTCTGTCTCACCACTAAGTCTGTGGAGTTTCCTAGGCCACAAGTTAAGGCTACGTACTTCTGTGTGGTCCTGTTATAGCCTTCCCCTATTCTCCTCATGTCTTCTACAGAAGCACAGCCGTTCCCCTGCCTTTGAAGATGTCTCTTCTCAGCCAGTGCACACTTTGTTCTCTAAACCCTTATACAATTTGTAAGAAAATTGCTTCCAGTAAATGAGCTCATAGTACAATTTTGACCCAATTTCATGAATCCATCTGTAACTTTTCTAGATGCCTTCAGTGTCTGCAGTGTTTGTATCTTCCTCATTGGTAGTTTCCGCTACCTTGATTCTTTGTGCTTGGCACACATGCAGATATCTATTTAAAACATTTTTAGAGCAGGGATCTAGCCATCTGATTCCTATTAACACTAATGGGAACTGCATGGCTAAGTTAATTACCATGTACTATGCTGAACATTTACGACTTAGTACCTTCCCTTTGTTTTCCCTTTATGATGCTTTCTACTGTTTCTGAAATTAATGCACTTTTCTGGGTAGTGAAACTGGATATGGGTCACTAAAAGTCCTGCATATATTTATGTGTATTTGTTGTTTTCAGTGATAGAAGTGAAAAGCCTTGCCTGGTATTGCATGGCTTCAGCAATTGACTTCGAGCCTTTCATTTTTATGTTGCTTCAGATTCATCCATAAAGAAACAGAGGAACAGAGTGAGTTGGATGTAGGGTATCATCACAGGATTTTCACATGAGGACTCTTACTGAGAGTACCATGGCACCTCTCAAGTGCCCATTAAGTACCCAAGTGAGAATACAAATGAGTCTGAGCATAACTCTGGTATAGATGACACAAACATTTCCTTACTATCTGCTGGTGTTTCCCTCACTAACAAGTGCAAATAAAGTGGGGAATGAATGAATTCAAGAGGGTAAAGCCAAGTTTAGCAGTGATGGGAATAACTGGCACAGGTCACAGACATTTGGAAAGATCAATACCAGAGCAGTAGTTAAGTTTGTGTGTGGCCTTCACATCTTAACACATGCATTTTTGCTTGAGGAGGTGGTAGTTTTTGCCAGAAGTGTTTTTGTCTTCTCTGTCTCACAGAGACTTTGTCCTTTTCATTTAGATAAGGAACTACTTATTATGACCTACCTTTTCACTTTGTCACTGTGAAGAGAGAACAGAATTTCTGTGAGAACAGTTAAAGGAACAAAGAAAAAATATGCTACACCTTATGTTTTATTTTAATTTCAAAACAGAGAAATTTTCCTATTTTTCTTTGCAAACTATTTTTAACAAAGTAAAAATGGAACAAAAATAGTAAAGATGCTTATCAGCTCTTTCAGAAATTTTTTTTATTTCATTAGTCCTAGTTCAAAGCTTTCCAGACATGTAGGCAAAATTGTATGATGGTAAGATAACCTAATTATAATGAAGAGCTGGGAGTAGAATACTAGATGGGTGAAGAGAGGCGGGCAAAAACTCCTGTCTCACTGAAGTAGGTGACACCTTCCCTAGAAGAAGCAGCAGCAATGAAAGGAGAAGGCTGTATAGATCAAAGATAAGTATTAAACTTTCTTTATGTGCTGTTTGAGCAGCTTGCCCTTGGATATTATATGCAAAACAGGTGATCTCTCGCTCCTGCTAGTTTAACATAATCTCTTGTCTATGCCTAAATGTGGATTGTCAGAAGTTCAGCACCAGGAAAAATATCTAGAAGCACAGGTTTTTGCCTCCTCCAGATACATTTGTCTCCCATTTACTTATCTATCAACCAGCAAATATAGAAACAATATAAAACAACTGGCCTTTTGCTGAGATTAATATTCTGTGGTTAGCTTCAAACTAGCGTCTAACAGCATTGCAACTTCTCTGTCTGGTTCTGTTGAACTTCAGATATCTTTAAACAAGAGACACACATAAAATGTTGTAAAGGCCCTAATAATAATTACATTTAAAATAGTTATATTCATCACAACTGATAATTTCCCACAGGAGAGCTTTCTTGTGCTGCAGTTTAAAAGCATTCTGAAAAGTTAGAAGCATTCAAATTCAAATTAAATAAAAGATTTTGGTTTTGGAAAACCTATTTCATACTGAGAAACTTCAGATTTGTCTACTTATTTTTCTGAAGAGGAGGCTGAGGGATGGTTTGGTCGTGGGCTGTGAGTGCTTACCTGAGGAACAGATTTCTCATAGTCAGTTCTTTAATCTATTAGAATAAAAAATGTAATGAGATTCAGCAGTTGGAAGCTGAGGCAAGACAAATTTAGATTTGAAGCACAGAACTAATTTTTAACACTGATGGTAGTTAAACATAGACATAACTTACCTAGGAACCCAGTTAATTCTTCACCATGTGGATGCTTTATTTTAAGGTTGAATGTTCCTCTGAAACATATGTCACAGTTCAAACAGTAATTTCAGGGGGGTTTCTGTGGTGATGTTCTGCTGAAGGTAAAACATAATAATCTTTTGATGGTAGCTTTCCAACTTAAAGTTTATGAGTTTTAACAAGAGTGTAAAATCACAAACTGAGTATTAACAGCTCCTAATGTGTACCTGAGACACAGAAAACATGAAACTTTAGATCTGAAATGCAAACAGCATATTTTTAAAGGACTGATGATTCACATGCTCATAACTGTGGAAATGTCAGCTCTTCACTCCCTATGAAAACAAGAAAAAAATTACAAGAACATTCATATTGTAAGTTTCAAAGATCTGTCTCAAGCAGTGGGTCATTAAAGTCCCATCTAAGTATAGGTTTGGGAATTCAATTATATGTACCAACCCTATACAAACTGTGATAAAAATCCTTGCGCTACAGCAGATTGCTGGGCAGTTAGCTTTCAGCATGCCTTCTAAAAAGAAGCCCCTGAAATCCTATTTCTAATACCTAAATCAAAACAGCCTTTTTTTTTTTTTTCCCCAGCTACATGGCCTATCAGTTATGATGTATTTTCTGTGGAATGCCTGTATCTTTGTCAGCCAGGCCAGATGCTCATTTACAGCGAAACTGGTGTGAAGATGAAGAGCTCTTTGACAGACGTGTGTACCAGTACTTGACATTGCCAAAGAATCAGTGCCAAAAAAGCTTTATTTGTTTAATCATAGAATGGTTTGGGTTGTAAAGGACCTTAAAGACCATTTAGTTCCAGGCCCTCTGCCGTGGGCAGGGACACCTTCCACTAGACCAGGTTGCTCAGGAATGTATCCAACCTGGCCTTGAACCCTCTCAGGGATGAGGCATCCACATGTTCCAGAACCTCACCACCTTCTGAGTAATGTATTTCTTCCTGACATCTAATCTAAATCTCTCCTCTTTTAATTTAAAACTCTTCCCCCTTGTTCTATTTACTATCTGCCAAGGTAAAAAAATCACTCTCCCTCTTTTCTAAAGCCCCTGTTAGGGAGTGGAAGGCTGCTATAAGGTTTCCCAAGGCCTTCTCTTATCCAGACTGAACAATTCCAATTCTCTCAGCCTGGTTTCATGGGAAAGAGGTTCCAGCCCTCTGACCATCTTCACGGCCCTCTTCTGGGCTCACACCAATGAGTCCATGACCTTCCGTTGGGATCCCAGAGAGATGCAGTACTCAAGCTAGGGTCTCAAGGGAGCAATGGGGGAGAATCTCCTCCCTCAACCTGATGGTCACATTTCATGTGGTGCAGTCCAGCTTTCTGGGCTGCAAAGTGCACGTTGTTGGCTAATGTCCAGCTTTTTGTCCAATAGAACCCCTGAGTCCTTCTCTGTAGGGCTGCTCTCAATGAGTTCTTCTCCCAGTCTTTACTCTTGTCTAGGATTGCCCCAACCCAGTGCAGTACCTTGCACTTAGACTTGTTTCTTCTCAGATCTGTACAGGTCCCCCTAGATGGCACCCCTTCCTTGTGTTGTGTCAACTTCACCACTGAGCTTCGTGTCATCTGCAAACTTGCTGAGGATGCTTGTGATCTCACTGTCTGTGTCATTGTTAAAGATACTGAAGAACAGCGGTCCCAAGACAGGGCCCAGAGCAACACCAGTCATCACTGGCCTCCACCTGTACGTAGAACCATCAACCAGAACTCTCTGGCTATGTCCATCCAGACAATTCCTTATCCACACAATAGTCCACCCTTCAAATCCACGTGTGTTAAATCATCACACCCATTCTCTACCTGATGGCCTAAAAAGTTACCTGGTCCCTGACTTTTTCTGGACTAATGCAAGTTAGTTGCAAACTATGAACCTGTGAAAAACCTTCATTTTTATTTGGCAGTTTTTAGATCTCCCAGAGGGTTTTCTCTTCCTATGGGAACCCATGTATATCATTTAAAGAACCTTGGAAAGTCTGGTGGCTTTGAAGTTAAACTAAGTAAGCTTGTGAATCTCTCTGAAGGACCTGGCTTTTTTTGGTTAAAAAAGATGTCCCAGGGGTATATACTTAAGGCACAATCAATGATATTGTTAGTGGTCATAGTTTTGAACAGAAGTGGAAGAGTCAAAATGTGCAAGTTAGTTGTGGAAGTTAAAATATTTTATTCATCATTTGCCTATTTTTTTTTTTTTTTTGTAAAATCACTACCACTTATTCACCTTGCCATTTCTTACTACAACCAATAATGGCACACCCTCCCCTAAGACATAATGGAGTTACTTGGCATTTAATTTAATCTGTGCTATTCTAAATGTGGAGGGAAAAGGCAGATTCCTCAGTTTAAGATTGTCAACATTAGGATGAACAAAGCAAAGAAAGAAAAAGGAAGTGAACAAGAGCTGGTAAAGAGAGGTGACAGAAAGGTAAAGGTCATTTGTAATTTGTATTTTATGGATGAAATGAAAAGAAAATATTGTGAAAACAGAAAGCATCTTTAGTATGAACCGAGCCTGTGTTTGGGTGATAGCTGAAAGATAAATATAATGTGGAATTTGGCATGGATACCCAGACGCCTGAGCAGCTTCTGGAATCACTTCTCTTTCAGTATTCATTACATACATCACAATGGAGCTGTTTGAGGGGCATAAATAAATGTGACTCATAAATTTAACTGTGTTAGGCTAACAAGTTGTACTAAACTAAATAAAATAAGGAGAGAAACCTGTTAAACACAGAATGCAGTAGTATTACACAAGAAATGAAATATGACTCATGTCCCCAGCTGGAAGAGCACTTGTGGCTTATCTCCACAGGTTATTGGGTAACAGGTATCAGAGCTTAGAGCAGGCGTCTGCTAAGCAGGTGTATAAATCACTGCAAAACCAAGTAGTGTAGCTGTATTTCCAAAACAACCAACCAAGACACATTTGCATTATATTTTCCCCTGTCTCACTTTGGTTTGTTTAGTTTCTCTATTTTCTAAAGGAGGCAGAACCTGAAGCATTTACCAAGGTTGTGGCAAAGTTCAGCTGCAAGCTTTGACTGTATTCAGCTCTACAGACTTGAGCATATAATTTCATTTCTCCTTTCATCTATTCTAACATAGCCACTGTCTTTACAGATTTTATTCTTGCAAGTCATTGGATAAAATGCACAAACTGCAACAGGAAGGGGGACCAAAACTTAGGAATCCCAGAATGTCACTGTTGAGTGATTGGAGGACTCATGGATTGGAGAATGCATAAACAGACTGATTTATGTGGGCATGGTCCAGTGACGAGAGGACATCAAGACCTCTGGTTGTGCTTCTGCTTAGATGTTACATCACAATTTAGGAAGCAGCTCATGAACTGCTTTAAAACAGTAATTTAAACCATGGTCATTTATAGAAGACGAAAATCACAGGTCACTATCATGGTCATTCAGATGTTTTGCTCTTCACAGAAGCTCAAACATTGCTTGGCCCAGACTAAGGGCTGCTAGAGGATGCAGGATGCTCTGCTCTGCTCCCACCCACCTTACCCTGCCCACTCCTGCAAATAAAAGAACCTTGCTTGCATTAAACTTGATAATCGATGGCCTTTCCCTGGTAATTGAAGTGCCCTGCCCTGTTACGTTTTGCATTGAACTTGAGCTTAAGCAAGATATACTCAATCTAACAGTGAATGTTGAATAATGTGTGGGAAACTGCTTAGACATATGTCCAGGGAATTTTTCAAGTTTGTTTTTATTTTATTGTGTGTGTCTAGACATTAACACTTGAACACAATTTAAGTACTTACTGACAATGTTTTTCCTATAGAAATCTACTCTTTGAGAGATTATTTCTTGTAATTTCCATTCCGTGATCTTTGAAGAGATTCCCTTCATTTACTAGGGCTTTACAGTGTGTCAGATATCTTATACTTTAACCTTAGCTCAAACCAGAATTTTAAATGTGCAGACGCTTAAAATGGTTTGTAGATCCAGCCCTACACCCTGTTTTTGTGAAAGAAGAACTATATTAAGGTCTGATATGTAACAGGTCAGTAACTTTTGCTTCAGTCCTATAAAGCCTGCCTCTGCTTCTGCCTCTGCCTAACTTTGAAAAAGAAAGCTGAGCCTGAAACTACTCTATTTGTTCTAGTGAAAATTAGGCTTGAAAAACAATTGTGGACTTTGGCCCAGGGGAAAAAAAGAAGAAATCACACCTGAATATTTTGAAAATTGGAGAGAAAAGCTTTGTTGTTGGAAGTTTGGGTTTTGTTTAAAATCTTTTCTTTGAAATAAGACCAATGCATAGTTATTTTTTTATTGCTGTGATACTCAGAGTATATGATTTTGTTTTGTCTTTTTGTTACAACAAGCCTTTACCTTTAATCCTTACTGTGATAACATTTATTATTATTATTGCTTTGCCTAGTTATTATTTGTTTTGCCTGTTTATTATTATTTTGCCTACTCCACTTGGAACCCTTTCTAGCAGCAGTATTTTCATAATCCATAAACTGATATACCCACCTGTATATTTCAGGATCTTCTCTATTACAGCTTATTTAAACTATCTGCAAAAGTCTTTTGCATGTATTTCAGGCAAAAAGCCCTGTCTGGTCAGAGATGGAGAGAAGAAATATCACTAGTCATCTTCTGACCATGTCCTCCTAGTAATTTGTAATGATAAGGGATTGAAAATGAAATTAAAATTCTTTTGTAACTTCATTATCTTGGAAGTGATTTTATAGCCTGCTGAGAATTAAGTGTTGAAGTACAGCAGTGTACAAAATAATTTCTGTTTTAATACATTTTTATGGCCCTCGGAAGAGCAAGAGAACAGCTCAGCTCAGAATTAGCCTGTGTATTACTCAGCTTTCCAGGTCTCTAATTCAAAATGAAAATTAAACAATATTCTTTTTACCAGAGTAGTTCATCCAGAACCAGCTAAGAAAATAATTTTTCATTTTGCAGGGCTCTTACTCAAACCCTTTCAAGGTGTTTTTTTAATTGTTTAATCCCAAAATTGAAAACCCAGAATCCTCTGTAATAAAACATGTGGAGCCCCTATGCATTAATTGCATTGCCTGCCCATTACAGTTGCTATGCACTGGTTAAAAAGCTCTGATGCTGCACTTAAAAGCATAATGCCTGAAATAAAATTCACATGGTATCCAAACCTCATGAATTTTTCAAGAGGTTCTGCTAGACTTTCAGGTATCTGTATAAATAAAACATTAGTATTTTAGGATTATTTTGATAATTCCACCGTTAAATCCTAATGAATAGTAGAAATCACATGTTTGGTTAACCAAGTTTCTGACCTCTGCAGCAGATGTAACATCAGACAGCAGTGGACTTGATGATATCAATACAGATGGAAGAAAGCAGATAGAAAGGGACAATTCAGCTGACACGTGAGAAGCAAAAAGCTTCCTAACTTATTTCACAGGAATTTCTCCTAGGGTCTGTCAAGAATTCTGAACAGAAATAAAATAGGTTCTCTCCCTAGTTTATCCTGAGCTTGCCTATGACTTTCTTCTCAGTGGCTCATTGTTTACATCCCTATAGTCCCTTGTCAGTGGTACATCAAAGATCCCTGTGCATGTGGTGGTTCTGCCTCTGATTTCTCCAGCATGTGACCCTCTAATGCCCTCTGGGACACTGTATTGGCTTCTCTGTCCTTGCCCCACAGCCTGTGGCAGCAACAGGGCCAAGGTTCAGGAACCAGTTTGAGTATGATCCATGCTGGCAGAGGCACCTAAGAAATAGACCCATGCTGTTCTGCCTTCTCAGCTTGAGGAAATCATGGAGAGAGCTGTAACTAATGTCCTGTCTCCTTAGTGTATGCTGAATACAGCAGAAAATTCAACTTGTTTGCTGCACACAAATTCCTTCTTCCTTCTGTGATTTTTTCCTCCTCTGTTTTTGTTTGTTTGCTCATTTTGGATATTCCTTTTAATTCATTTGAATTGAATGAAGCCAACATTCTTTTGAAACAAGTGTAGATATTGCACAATCAATAATATTTGCATTCTCTGCTGAATCCACCATTTTCAGTGTCAGCTCCAGCAGCACTATCTGCTGTCTTTGAAGTCTTTGAAGTCCCCACAACTCAGGCTGAAGGCATTCAAAAGGGAGAAAGTAGCAGGCTGGCAGAGGCAAGGGGGAGAGGAAGGGTTTTTTCTTTACCTACAGCCACTCTTTACACTGTGAATGGTAGAATTAGAACACTTAAAAAAAATAAAACAACCCATTGATTTTCCCTTCAAAAGAAGCTTCAGCTTAAGCCAGGGTTATTTGAAAGCCTTCTTAGGTAACAGACAAAGTATGACCTGATGAGGTTGGAACCACAAGTGCTCGTTTTGGGGGGTAAAAAGGAAAGGGAATGGATTTTCTATAGACCTTATTTCCAGTGTTTTAAAATATCCTGGATAGGAATCACAATGACTCTATATTTTGGGGGAAAGCCATGAGAAGAAATGTGCTATTAAAACAGATTGTAATTTGCACAACATTGTACTGCAAATTTGTCTTGCTATTCAATTCCTCAAGACAGAGAGAGGCGTTGTTAGCTCAAAAGCCCCTGATGCACAAGGGGCTACTGAGCAGCCTTATTAAGAAAACAGACTTTTTTTCAGAACCATACTTGAGGTGAGAAGTTTCATAGAGCAGGCTTGCGAAAGGCAATCAGTGGAAGCTATGAGGTGTTCAGCTAATGCCCCAGATTGCAACCAAGGGGTAGAAACAGTGCAAGAGGAAGACATGAAGGCAAACTCTCATTGTCTCTGGCCATATGTGCTCTGAAATCAGAGGCAGGGTACATATGACATCGAGCTTCAACCGCTAATAAACCCAGCGGAGAGGATTATCTCCTCAGATATGACACTGCTAATGTGGTCACACTGCTTCTGGACCCTTGATACTTACCCTAGGAGGTGTGCATAACATAGCAAGTTCATGGACATTTCTCAGCCTGTCAATGCAAAAGGCTCGACAGTTGCTAAAAAAAAATATTTGGGGCAATATTCTTGAAATAAATCCTGAGAGACTGGAGACCTACTGATTTATTCAAAAGTACCAGCTTGACAGCTTGAGTTAGAGGAGGACTAGAAAGACTTTTAATATTGGCACCTTCTCATTTGGAGCTGAAAAACCTGTATTTTGCAAGAATGAACTGAAAATCCAACAGGGAGAAATATGAGATTGGTCTGTCAAAATGTTTCATTTAGCTCAGTTCAAGAGTTTTGTGTGATTTTTCTCATTTAGAAACATATTTGTCTGTTAATTCAGGTATCTTCTAAATGACTTTTTAACCAAGAAAAGACACCTTCATGATTCTGAAAAATCTCAAAACAGAATTTAGTCAAAATGCCGAGCCTTTTAAAAATGGTAATGAAAAAGGGTAATTCCTGAGGAATTATGTCAGGAAAAGCTGGGTTTAGCTTTACTGGTGCTTTTTAAGAATTTCTTTGTTTCTGGAAAAATTACAATGTACTTTAGGCAAAGTTGAAAGAAAGCTGCTGGCTAGAAAGGAGACTAGAACTAGGGTCCTTAAGTCACTAAGGAACATGCTGCAAAATTAGAGTGTAGGCTGTGTTACTTATCACCACGAGTAATGGCATTCATCAGTCAATAATAATATGATACAAAGAAGTTGACTGTTGGATACATCCTCAGGCAGAAAGAGACTCTGGTTACTATGGGCAAAAATAAGAACTGATTATTGTCTCTGCTATGAACAATGATGGCAAAAGCAACTCAAAAACTTTGACTGGCAAGTATATGGGAGTTTACTCAAATATGCTCAATCATATTTCCTTTCAATGTTAGTGACATTTAACTGGAAGTTGATAAACCTTTTACACGCATTATCTCTGAAGCAATACTCTATTAAGAGGAAAAGACCAGAGCATCACAAAAATAATTTTTCTCTAACTTGTGTTACAGTATGTGATAATATATGCTGCATCTCTGGATGTGTGTTACTTCTTTGGATGAAAATACAGCAATGAATAATAAAAGTTATGCAAGGTTTGTGCAATGAAACTGTTTTTCACCAAGGTCAAGAGTGCTGAACTTCATGCTTATAAAATGGAGTATCTCAGTTTTTAAAACTAGAAGTATAATGAATATAGGAAACGTTCCCTGACCCTGCAGTTAGGAAACAACACCCTTCTCCTTACCAATGAAAATTAATCCTCCTTTGTGAATTTGCTAGTGCTTTTCTAGTATGATGGCTGAACATTGGATATAATGGACTTTTTATCACTTCATTTGAGAAACTGTTTTGCAGTTGAATACATCTTTTACTGTCACTCCATTTGGAAGCCTGTTGTGTACATTTATTTGCTTAATCTTACCCCATTATTTCCATCTTTAATCCCTTAAATAACTAAGTAATTAATTTCACCACTTAAGGTTTTTACTCCTGCGTATATGCTTTATATATGCTATCTCTATGCTTTCTTTTTTTTTATCACAGCTTTTACCAACTCGAATCTTCTATCATCTAATTCCCTTTCTAAGGAAATCTTTAATTTTAATGTGATGATAATGCTGCAGATTTAACCCTGTTTCTGAGGCACAGTGAGAAAGCAGAGAAGAATCTCACGGACCCGTGGGTGAATTCTACCATTTTCAGCTTTCTGCAGTGGCCTGCTGAGCTTCCAATATTTATAACTTCTACATTTGAAATTTGTTTTGTTCTACCTGGCCTTGAACAAAATTAGTCAATTGGCTGTGAGGAACCTGCTTAATGAGTTTTAAATTGTTATCCACTATCTGCAGCATGTGTTTTAATTTCCAGCTTTTGATCCATCCTCTAACTAGTGGCTCAACTTGAAGGACAAAAGTGTCATGAGTGAAAGGCAATCCACGTCTGCTGAGATGGATGAAGAGAGTTTCTGCTCTCAGGAGGAAGGCTCTCTTTGTGTCTTTACAAAGCCACTGCCATTGCCAGAACTGACATCACTACACTGACTTTGTAGCATGAGTTCATACTGGTTTTAACAGGCACCTTCAGTTGTTTCCACTACCTTGGCATGTTTACATGTAATGCCTACACTACATACTCCAGTAAAGGTGCCAGAGGTTAACAGAAGTATCAGAAACATGTTGTGGGATAGCAATCCAGGAATTACAAGGTGGGAAAATGAATATTTTCAGTTTATAATCACAAATAAAGACAAGAAATTGGCTTCCTTTGAATAGTCTTACTAAAAAATATGTCCTGTTAATGTAACAGAAAACAATGTTTCAGGTACTGTTTGCGCATGAAACAATATTTGTATTAGAACCTCACCAATATGACATTTTTCTTTGTTTTCTTGCAGGGTTTTTTTTTAAAGTAATGAATCATCCATTATGCTCTTGAACAGAAACTAGCCTTTTGGCCAAATGCAACCTGTGCAGCTTTTGTTCAGCCTGTCAATTGCAAAAAGAATTAGTGTCATGTGGAAAAATAGTAATTACTTTCTTTCGTGTTCACATGATATTAAGCGGAATAAAAATTGGCAGGCCTGTTGGGCAAACTGAATTTTTCTTGTTCCTAAAATCTTTATGTTTTACTTTCTGCATACTGCTACGATCTGAAGGAGCTGAGGTCTTTGATATCCACAACATTTATATTTACCATGACATTTAATGGAGCATGTGAGCCCTGTGAAATGAGGGTTTTTTTCAGAGACAAGGCATGCTTGCATTGATTTGAAGACCTGCTTGTTGAGGTTCACCTCAGTTTTGAAGTTATGACCCCTTAATGCTGGGTTTATATCTCCTTAGTGTGCAAACTTAGCCTAACAGATGGTAAAAGTACAGTCACGCCAAAGACATTGTGTGTGCATCTGTTTTGATTATTGGGATCCACATGACTGCTCAGGAGTTGCAAAAGCAACAGGGGTTTTCAGATGTTCAACACCCAAGGTGACCAGTATGAAACTATCTTTCTTCAAACGTCTTTTAAATTTAAAATGAACAAACAACCATTTGTTATCACGTAAAATTAATGTGCGTCTCCAGTGGCGCTCCAAGTGGAAGCGAGATTTTTTTAGAATAAAACCCTTGTTCCCAGGCAGTGCCCTGGAGGAGTCAACCATTGATGTCATTCTAACTTATGAAATCCACCAACATTTTCAATCTGAGTTTTGATCTAATTGTTGTAAAAACGTCCTATACACTAAAAGCTACTGATGACCTTCAAAAGTAGCTAACAAAGGCTTGTTCTCTGCTTTAGCAGATTCAGTATTTCAACTACTTTTCAAAAAGATACATTGGATTCTTCATATGATTGTGGTTGATGAAGCGACTCTGAGGGATAGCTCTACTCTCATTTGTCCATTTGTTAATACAATATTTTTCTTCAATAGCTAGACAATTTTTAAAAACCCCCAACCCCTATACATTTTCAGATTCCCTAGGGGTTTCTATTGCAATTTATGACCTTTTGTCCTCTTACATTTCAGTTTTGAGTGATTTTTCTCTTATAACTACTTTTATTGTACAATAAGAATTGATTGTTATTATCTTAAAAATATTCCAGTTCTTGCCAACTGTTCGGGAAATCTGACTTCTAAGACTTCAACATTAATTGAAAGATTTCATATTTATTTAATTGTATAAGCCTATCCATATTGCTAGTGGTACAATTGCTTCTATGATACACATTTGGAAAGCTGAGAGTCTTCTCTGTTCTGATTCTACGGAGATGTTCCATAATAAATGTCACCAAGTTGTAGCTCATCCTTGTAGAAATATCTTTGAAATTAGATAATGCTGGACCAAGCTCTTCTAAAGTGAATTAAGATAAGTTATAGTAGGGATTAATTTGGTCCACTATATGCAGCCTAACTTTTGATTTGAGGAGTTTCTGTCCTACGTATAATTTTTTAGCCAATATGGCAGTTGACTATGACTTTCTCTCTTCCAGATTTGCAGAGGATGGGATTTATGGTTAGCAGAAGATTTTGTGCTGTTTTTCCTTCTTTACAATACTCACCCATCTTCTCATATCAGTTCTATGGGATGGGAAACAGTGCAACAAAATGTATCGCCTTCTTTGTGTTGATCTAATACACCATATGGAGCTTCATGGTAAAGTTTAAAAATAAGACGGAAAGCAGAGATGGAAAGGAAAAGTAAGCAAAGGAGGAAATGTGTTTCAGATCAGACCAGAAATAGATGGAGAGTCATTATTCTCTACAGGATCCATTTCAAAGCTGTATAGAAAAGAAGTTAGGACACCCTGTTCATGAGTTCATGATAGATGATGAACAGCATGGTCTTTACAGACTGGTGCTGTGAAATCTGAGGCTTGGCACAGCCACAGAAGAAGCAGGAGGGCTGGATGCATGCGTAGGAGCAAGTCTGGAGAAGCAGTAGCTTGATTAAAGTTGTCAGAGTTCCCATCACAGCCCTTTCTTTAACACATGCTGAGCCTGATACAGGTTTACTGACATGTACATCACTTCTTTCCACATCTTATCAAACCTGGAATTAATGCTGGGCAGAGGGATAGCTGGCATAGCAAATGTGTGGGCTTACTGTACACAGTCATTCCACTTCTTCGCAATTTTCAACTATCAGCAGACCAGACTTCTTTTGATGTGAGTAATTCCAGCTGCATTTTGAGAGATGACAAAACTTTTCAGAAAAGGAAAGCCAGGATTCTCTCAATAGGCTGGCTAGAATTAAAAATGCCTGCTTTCCATCTGGCATTCCTTATTACAGACTTCTTGTGCTGCCTGGAGAGAGACTAGAGCTCTCCACGCTCTGAGGAAGGCCAATAGAAGAAGCATCACTGATTTAATCTGAAGGAAACCTTGAGTTCTCCAGTTTGGAAGACACTTGGTTAGTCTGATGCTCCCATTAGGTGTTCCTCTGCTCCATACAACACAGATGTATGTATGCTTCCCCTGCAGCTAGGTGCTTATGAGGAGAATCACAGTAGTCCTGGCATTCAAGTTGCCAGTGAGGGAGAGAAAACGACAAGGAAAAAAGGATGAAGTTCAGGAAAGAAACAGGGCTAACTGGTTAATGGTAACAATTTAAAATTAAGGAGGCAACACCATGGTACAACAAGTCAATGGCAAGTGCTGACTGGGAACAGGAACCTGCTAAGGAAGGAAGCAATTACTGCAATTCTAACTTGAGAAACAATAAATATTTTAGACAGAACTTGAAGGTTTGTTTTTATTTTCTGGTGCCATCATCACATCTCCATGTTCCTTCCAGCCAGGCACACCCCAGCTGTGTAGTTCTAGAAACCACTTTTGTTGTAATTTGCAATATAGAAAAAAAAAAGTAAATACTTTGATTGATCTGCAATTAGATGGTCTCCTTTCACAGCTTAGCGCAGAGACAGCAATGAATACAGCTCTGATACTGATGTCAGATAAGAAGGCTTATCAAAAGGGGAGTGCCAAAGTGACAGAAGGATAAACCCTCCCTCTTTCATTGTAGGATATACAAGGGTAAAACCTCCCTCTTTCTCTGTAAGATGTTCCCTAGTGGTGAAAAAACCTTAAATCTTGTGTAAAACAGAGTGTAATCAAAGACCTTAAAAGACTAAAAAAATTTGAGCATTTTCTGCACTAAGCTCAAGTACAGGTCTATGTTTTAATTTTTTTTTTTGTGTATAAAAAATTGTAGTATCTATAGCCCTCAAGTTTCATTGTACTGTTATATAATCATATAACAACTCGTTGTTGTTGTTGTTGTTAGCATTATGATTTTGGTTATTGCTACATTTATTACTTTGTGTCTATTCATCGTGTCAAAGGCATTTAGACATAGATACTGTCAACTAATGGGTTTCCCTCCTTACACAAAATGGGGCTGGTTTATTGGTTTCAAGATGTGTGCTCTGTGTGCTGGAAACTTACAGAAGGAGTTGAAATGTGACTTTCAGACAGAGTGAGAGCAGGGCTATCTGGACACAGAGTTTGTTTGCCTTGTGGAATTAGGAATGCTTGAAGAAAGAAAATGCTTGCTGTTAATGGCATTTATTGAGTAAAACTTGCTTGGTTTTCTGTAAACAAAACAGATCCATGTGAAGGGCTGATCTGTGCTACTGATTTCTCAAAAAAATGGAAACAAATCAGGAAGCCACAAGCCTGCCCACCTTCATCAATCCAACTATGTGAAGAAATACGGCCTTTTAAATATAAAACCTTTTATTCCCTTGGGCCGAACATCCTCTGTGCTGAGAAGTGACAGCAACTGCGCTGAACAAAACATCTGGCCTCCAAGTATCCCTCTCCCTGGAACAACTCTTGTCATCTCCAAACATTTCAACCACCTTCATGTTCCAGTTTTAGCAGGTTACATCCAGCTTGGAGTTCAGTGTTTGACTGAAATCAACCTCCTGCAAAACCTCTTTGAAAGGTTAGATCTGTGTTTGACAGCAACAGGGCTTCACAGCCTGTCACAGAAACAATCATTTTTTGCTGCTTGTATTGACTGAAAAGCTTCCACCCCCTTCTCAGCACCTCAGCATGGTATATTTTACATTATTATCATCCCATCCTTTTTCTCACCCTTATAGCAACAGCAAGTTAACCAAACACTTTTTCATTTCAGACTCGTATTTATTTCTGAAAGAGATGAATGTTATTTAAAATTCCATTCCACCCATGATGTGAAACTAATAGACCTGCTTAATTATGAGAAAACTATATATATGGGTATTAAGGAAAAAAAAAATGGAGAAAATGTCTTTTAAATGTTGATTGCTAATGAGATCTAATGATACCAAACAGAGTGTGCTGCTCTAAGAATTTCAGCATGATAAATGTTTGAAAAGTCTACTGAAAGAAACACCAAAATAAGTTACAGTGCCACTTAGTAAGATACCCTTGAGTGAAAGTAATAGGTACCAGGGAGTATTAATTTAGAAAGTAGGCCCAATTACACATGTTTTGTATATATTTCCTTCTGAACATACTTCCTTTCTTTCTTCTTAAACATTCTAAATTTCCAACTGGTTTCTTTGGGAGTTATGGCTAAGCAGGAGTAAGTTTCACATTACAGTTAACGTCAGTTTACTGGGGTATAAGAAAAAGACATGTAAGTTTAAAATAAAAATGTGCTACCTCCCGTTGCTCCAAACACTTGACTGATCAGAATAAAATGTAGTGAATTAGAAGAGTTAAATTTAGTGATGAAGCATCTTAAATGTCTGATAAATGTTTCAAGCAGCGTTACGTGACTGGGAACCTCACAGTGCCATGACATCCCTGGAACCAGACATTTAAAAAGGCTTCTGGAGGGATATTTCCGGGCAATGGTTAATGCTCACAGAAAAAGAAGGAAGATCAAACCATATGCTTCACCAGAGCTTCTTCAAAGCTTCACAGGGGTGCAAATAAAATCCAAATATTTTTGCTAAAGAATAGCAGACTAGACCTTGTCAAAGTAATGTTCTTCCCAGTGTGGGAAGAATAGGAAGAGAAGAGTCTTGTAAGCCTGGATATCTGGAATAGTGGACCTTGGTTTTTTGCCTTTTAAAAAGCAGTAGCAGTCTTAAGTTTCCACAGTGGTCCCAAAAACAATGCTCTGAGATCAAGGAAGTCTGCTGCTGCTGCTGCTACTGCTGCCACCCCAGAGCTCTTCCCTTCCTGGAGCTCTGGTATGGCCAAAACAGGCAGTGAATTCATTTTGCTGTCACTTACAAACTGTTTTTTCTTCAAATGGCTTTTTTAGTTTGGCTACAGAGAAAAGCACAAGGGGGAAACAGTGATTTGTACCAAATAGATCTCTTTTCATTTGAGAAAAACACTTACCTGGAATCAGTCATTGCTGCTCTTCTCTGGTGGCAGATTTCCATTTTGGATATAGCAAGGACCCATAATTCACAACTGTTTGTGTATTTTGTATTACTTTGGGAATGCAAAACATAAATAAATCTCTGACACTTGTATTTCTTAGCACAACTTTTGTTTATGTATGTATAGAAGCATTTTAAGAACATAAGGCTTATCAGGGCTAGAGTTATGTCTGATGAAAACTCCAGCAGAACTTAAATTTCTGCTTATATCCAGAAGTACTCTTTCTTTACTCTATTACCATCCAGTCTCATGCTTCAAGTCAGATTTTAGAGAAGACCTCAAAATTTGCAGTATGTGAGGGATTAATGTAATATAAAAGCTTCTAAATGAATAGGAAACAAAAGATATTGCTATGATACAGTGAGCATCAATATAGTGTGAACCAAAGATCTCTGAAGGTTTGGGAAAGATTCTCAGTTACCTCGGCAGATATTGAATAGATTCATGTTTTATGTCGAAAAACCCTGACGTGTCTATTTCCTTTATGTCTTTCTACTTCCTTTCTCATTACTGTAGTCTCTATCAGGTATGGATTATAACTTTTATGGATGTTTTCTTAAACACTCCATTCTTAAAATATCAGCAGCATTTGGAAACACAAATTTATATTAAATAATTGATAGAAAAATTGTTGTGCTGTATTCTTTCTCGAAGAAAATTAAAAGTTGTGGGGTTTTTTTATTTTTTTTTTAATTATTTTTTTGTTGGCAGCAACAGCCTTTAGCGAGGTGAGCTGCCATATTGTCTCAGGGGAATTTAAAGTTCATGTGTATCAGACACTGCTTTTCATATAAAATGAAGCTTGTTTAGACCACTCATTGCCTTCTAATATGCCCTTGGAGTGTGAATAAGTTTTGTTCTTTATTTTATTTCAGGAAAACAAAAAAATTATTGAGATTTTCCAGGGGATGAATCCCAATTTTGGATGGATGTGTCCTTTGGTGTCAAATCTGAGAGGCTTTTGGCTTTGATCCCTCATCCTGCAAAGCACTGAAATCATATATTCCTTCAAAACAGAAGACACCAAAGAAACCAAACTCCCATGTTTCTCAAGTCAGTGGAAACCAAGAATAATCAATATTTTATAGGAGTGGGTAAAAAGCAGTAAGAAACTCTCACAAAAACCCTCCTGTGAAATAATTAGATCAATGAATTATGGTGTGTAAAGGACAGTGGATATTACAAATATAAAAATCCACACAAGCAATCCTAGAAAAATAGGGCACTTTATAAAAATGCACATTTCTATCTATGTTTAATGTAAGTTTGCATACAATAGTTCTACAAATGTAAGTATATTACCTAACTGCTAACAGTCAAGGCAAAACAAAAGAAAAAAAAACACTTTCATCTGCTCCATTTAGTCACATTACATATCCTGCAATGTATCTTTATATATATATATAGATAGATAGATAGCCTGTTGGTGGTTTCAGAATTTCAGATATAGTAAGTGAAGGTCCTCCTTTATTTCCTATTCCTAGCCTTGGAATGCCAGCCAGGTAGGCTTACTTATATTTCTATTTATCACTACATTGAAATAATTCTTTCATCAATTTTCTATACCTAAGAGTATGAGCTTTCAATTTTATGTAAGCTATCAAGACAATCTCCTGTATTGTATTGTCACCTCTAATACATTGTTATGGTATTTTGTATCTCTCATAGCTTGTAAGAGCATTTAGCAAAAAAATCTCATAAAGCTTTTTCTTTCAATGTTTTCTTCCTAAAAGAAAAGGCACAGTGTTAATAGTAGCTTGCAATATATCTTTCCAATTCACTAGAGAGTTTTGCTGTGTCTTCCCTTTTTTCTTTTCTAGTCATGCTTACATTGAAAGAAAATAATAGCCCTCCCCAACAGCTAAAATACGTATGAAATATCGTAGATAAAAGTTAATTCAAATCCTTTATGCAAGAGAAAAAGATGAACCTTCTGTTTTAGAGATTGAAACATTTTCTATCTGCTCTATTCAGAAGTGCTACCAGCTCTGTCTTTTGGTCTGCCCCTTATTCTGCAGTATCGAGTTCAGGCAGGGTTCAGGTCTCATCTTGGCTTCCTGTAATAATGACAACAATAGCAACAAATAATAAATAAAATCTGTGTTTTCAATATCCCTGAAATAATTTTACTGCACTACTGAAAGTAGCCAGACCTTTAGTTAGTATACAGAAGCTAGACTAGGGACTAAGCACTAGATTTTTCCATTGAAATACATACTGGAGATAGAAAACAAATAAATAAAAGGCATGCTATCTGAAATATTTGCATAGCTGATATTCTTGTAATGATTTTGTAAATAGTTTAATAATTCAGAATAAAAAAGTAAATCCAAGGTAGAAGTTAGTGGAATTGTCCTATGACACGAAACCAAGAGCAGTACAAAACTGCTCATGCTGGTTAGTGGAAAGAAATAGGCATTCCTATGGTTCTATGCCATTTCTAAGTAAGTAAACATATAAATTGCATTAAATCAATTGTAACATCGTAACTTCTCTTTCTCTTTACAGAAAGGGGAATATTTGTGTGAATAGCTCACATGTAAACCCGTATGTGGAATACTAAATATTGCACACATATCTCAGGTAAACCAGCCAGTCAGAAGGGGTACACAATTAACGTACTGTGCGTCACATTGTGCCCTGCCTTGAATGACATATAATGATTTACTGCTATTGGTATAGGATGAAAAAACCAAGTATCAGAACAAAATAATAAATCCTTTGAAGGAAAATAAATGGCTGCGGTCCACCTGGTACTTAATTCTAAAAACAACAATTTTCATTTTACTTTCAGTGAAGAAAAATTTTGAGAGTGAAATATCTTGAAAAACAGAAATGCTGCATTTTAGCTAGCTGTACTAATAACAGTCATGTACTAAGAGAGTTGATATCAAAATCCTTCTATATGGAGTTATTTTGAGTACAGGTTTAATTTTTCCTTTAAATTTCCTAGGATTTTTGTGTGTTCCAGGGCCAAGATTAATTGTATTTCTGGAGTAATATGCCATCCCTGTATATTTCAGTACAAAAGACAAAAGTCAAGAAATACAGAAATATTTCTACATTGTTTTGAGGTCAACTGCAATATAAGCAAACTGAGTTAGGGCAGTTGAAAAATGCATGTTTAAGCTGCAAAGTAAATACACAAAGAAAATCAGATTATCAATATCAGTATACACATTAATGTATTTAAAGCAGACATTTTGCCGCCTGAAAATAGGTTGTCAATTTGAACTAAATTTTTCTGAAAACAATCTCTCTTGGATGTATTAGGTATATATTAGAAGAACTTTAGAGTGAAGAGTAAGCCTATATTGTCTCAGCACTCCTTTAAAGTTTTGGAACTGATTTTATGTACAATAGGGTGGAGGGAAAAAACTTGAACTTGGAAATTTGCTTATTTTCTGCTTAGGAAAAGAGATAGCATGTGCATAAATACCTCCATCCCTTTATATTGTAGGGTTTTTTTCTGTCAATAGCAGTAGAATTTCCCCTTCTGAGCTTGATGGCCCATAATCTGTTTTCATCAGGTGACATATTCATGCTTTCTAGCTGTATGAAAATGTCTGACATAAATGCTTGTTGCTTCCATAGTCATATTCTTTTGAAAAAGTGTCTGTCACAAGAGAACTTCAGGCATCAGAACTGCTTTTTACCCCTTCTTCTTTGCTGCTATTATGTACCACTGCACTGATGTCTCATTATACCTGTACAAGAAAGGCTATTATCCCTCACACGTTTAGCTGCTGATCTAAATGAAAGTACATTATCTAAATAGTTGAATCAAGGAGCATACAACTAAAACTCATTTCAATCTGATCTGTATTTCTTGGTGCTTTAAGAGGTTAACAGCTTCCGGTGAAATTGCTTTATTCAATGGTTTTCACCATAATTTGGTCATAATGTGGTCTAGACCTAATGGTAATAAGAACTTGCAGAAAATCTGCAGTTCATTTGATGTCTCAGTAGAAAAACGTGTCTTTTCTAAATAATTCAGAAAGTGCATTCAGAAACAATATGCACATTATCAAGGACAGGTCTAGTAAGGAATTTATCTAACAACATAGAGTATTTCAATTACTTATCATAGCACACGAATATTAAATATCATTCTATTAACATGAAATGGTCAGTTAGTTAAGTCCCTGCATATTTACGTTAGTATAATTTGAAATAACACACAAATTAACTTTTTTTTTTTTTTTTGCTGTGCATTTATTTCAGGCTCTCAGAGGAACTTAGTGGCACTGTAACACTTCTGTCTATGCCAGCATATGTTATTATCATTGTGGAAGTTTATATGGGAGATCATTTTGTCATTAACCCAGGCTTCTGGAAAACTTCAGAACAGGAAGAGCATGCCACAGTGGAAATCAAACAAATATATCATCTTAAACAAACAGAAGTGTAATTCAAGTATGCATGCTGTATTTCCATTCTACACCCTGCTTTCTGCTTGTGATATTAACATTTGTACGTGATGTAGGCTGAAAACACTTAAGTGGTGTTTGGAGAACATTAACTATATTTTACCTAATGTTGGGGTATTCTTTTCTCCTTTGTGGTTAAAACGTCATAAATAACTTAACCTGTAACAGCTTCAATGTTACAAGTGGTTTAAAAGCAAGAAAGTCCATTGCAATGCTTTTATACACATACAAAATACATTTGCATTTTCACCATAAAGTTTCAGGAAATTTGTCCAAATCTGTTGTATTCTTAAAAATAGGCCAGGCATTTTATCTCTTCAAAAATCAGTAAAGGGGATTATTCTTCTGTTGAACCTCTCTGGTTATTCACTTTATTTCTAACATTCCTACTGTTTAACTCTGTGTTGTATTAAGCAAAGTTGGATTATTGTTAATAACCTTCTCAAAAAGCAGGCACCTCCTATTCAGAACAGCACAGAAAACGTTTTGAACATATCTCCTTACCCTTACATGGGCCTGAGCCACTGAGCCACAGAGAAATATGAACAAGGGGAAAGAGAGACAAATATGTGAGCAAGTCAACCAGCAGATCTGGAATGGCCGTAACTTCTGTAATGGCTGCATTCCATGAGTTCCCAAATGATAACTTTCTTTGCTGACAGAGCTGCAGTCAGAAGAGTGGCCTTCATGCGACTAAGCCCAGACAAAGGATAATGCCTGTAGTGGGTTGTTACAAAATTCTTTGTGTGCATGATGTAGCATGCATGTGTGGGCCCTAAAAATCACCTATCTGTTAGATTGATGCTTCAGAATAAAAATTGTTCAGTCAATACTTATACATGTTCTTGAGTTCAAGGCAACCTTTTGTGTACCAGCTTCAACACCAAATTTAGTTTGAGTTATGGATGACAATGTCTCTAATTGTGTGACTTGCTTTGAACATCCTGGTCTATGTGGAAGGTATCCCTGCCCAAAGTAGGGGGGTTGGAACTAGATGATATTAAAGGTCCCTTCCAATCTAAACCATTCTATAATTTTATGATTCTATAACTCTGCTTACCAAGTGGGTGCATGGATAGCAAGAAGAAAACAACAGTGCTCAGTGCTATTGTATCTTTACAGACACAGGTGTGGGATCTAAACTGGGAAATCAACTTTTCTTACTCTCTGAATTTAGAGGCACCTGAACTTGCGCTGAACAAAGTGGTGTGGCTCTCTAGCATAGTTCAGGCATTAGCTCAGGTCTGGGAAGCAATGAAGCTGTGTTATCTCAGCATGCCACCCTGGGGAGAGTGTGTCTGACTTTCTTGCTTCCAGTATTAGAACAGACTTGGTTGCTGCAAGCTTGGGAGTCTCTGTGCCACAGATGTTTGCATGTAACGAAGATCAAATCCAGCCTATTATACTTCATACATCAAATCTAACATGCCATTGCTGCCCTTATTGTCATGTTAGTTAAAACTAAAAAAAATGGAATTTACTTACTTCATATCTTTATTCTTACTTGCCAGACTCTCTGGTCTCCTTTTTGAACTGTAGCATAATGCTCATGTCTGTGCTGCAGAACTACATTCAGTGTTTTGAACCCTTTCTTCACTCAGGATATCTGCTTCTCGCTTTTAGTCTGGTTGCTAGTTCATGTTGCTGTGCAGGCAAGAACTTTCAAGTGAAAAACTTTAGTTTTCTGCTTTTCCGACTATCATTTTCAATCTTAAGGCTGAAAGTGTTCATTCATCTCATGCAGCCAAAGTTCCTTCCTTTCTTCTTTCTTTTATTTTTTTTGTCTCCCTACCTCTCCTTCCAGACGTGTCTCCTTCTTGCTGGCCCTTTTCCTCCCACTTTCATCTGTCTTCTTTTCATTGGTCTATTCTTAATTTTATTTTATTTTCTACAGATCTTCAGTTTAAAGAAAACACACCCCTGACTCATTCCTCTCAAAATGTGTTCAAAGAAATATCTTCATTCCTCATAGTTCTTCAAGACCCCTACAAGTGAGTTTTGTTTCTGAGATTTTGGATAGATATTTCATTTCCATGACAGTTATAGATATTTCAGGGTTCATATCACTGCATCAGAGATATAGCCAGTCCAGACTCATAAATCAGTATTACTAAGGTGTATCTGAAGAACTGAAACACTTTTATTGCAAACATCAGTGATAATATGGGCCTCAGAATTGCCCTGGAATATGGATGAGTACAAACCATTTAGGAACAAATATTCTGGCTGATAACTGACAGCCAGCCAAAAGCAGCCCCTGATAAAGATAAATAACCTGTACTCAGGGAAATTTTTTGCATCATTAAACATGGTGAGCATATTAGCTAGCAGGGGGTGGAGCTGAGTCCCTAAAGAGATAAATCTAAATTATATGCGCTGCAGTGATCATAACAGTAATGCACCATCTTGGCTAACTAGCTGACATCAACAGGGAAGGGAATTTCAGATTTAAATGAACCAAACTACAGAGCATTGCAGTATGCATACAGATTAATCGGAGCATATTCACGAACTTTTTAGCCTTTGTCTGTGGTCTGTCTTAGCTGGTGCCAAAGTACAAGGAGTTTAGATTTTTCTTGTCAGTTTCTGCATAATTTTTTATTTTTGCTTTCTTATGTGGTTTGATTAATTACTCCTTTATTTGCCTTCCATTAATCACCTTATACCATAGTTGTATTAACTCTTGCCAAAAGCTTATAGATGGACAGGAGAAGTTTAGTGGCATTTTTCTGTATACAGGAAAGTACACTTAGTAATTATATAGCTAATATTTCAAAAAGGGAGGACTCTGAAATCAAAGAAAGGAAAACATTTAGTTACACAGACACATCAAAACAATCAAATTAAGCTTTGCTAGAAGAACATAAATTGAATTAAATATTTCCCTTAAAATTAATGAAGTGCATTTTTAAAAGCATATCAAGTGTATTTTCTTAAGATAAGAAATATCTTAGTAAAAGACAATTGCCTGCTTTTAAATATTTGTCCTTTTTTTTTCCAAGAAAAGTTTTGTGTTCAAATGGCTAGAAGGTGCATGAAGTAAAAAGATGAATATTAAATGGTTGAAGATGACTTGGTGTAACTTCCAGTTTTGTGTTATTTATTGTGTCCTTTTGTTTCCTATTGGTATGGCAAGTAAGGAAATAAAGTGGACATAGCAAACACATTTTTTAGTCAAAATCAAATAAACATTTTCATGAGTAACTACTCTCAGGTACATTATTGTCCTGATAGTAAGTAAATATTTCAAAGAGGCTCATAGATAAATCAGCAGTTACCCTTCTTATGTATAAAGATCCATTTCCAAAGGTTTAAGTGTATTTGATATTGTGGCTTGAAAAAAGCATCAGCGTACAGAAATGTGACAAGGAAAGGGCAGTGCTTTTGCTCCATTCCTCACCTGGTCTGTGCTCCAGGTCTGCAGCTAAATAACTCCTATGTGTGCTCCTGGGCACTAGACCTATGGTACCTAACCATCCATCAGGTTGTCCAAGTTGTTTCTCTCCATGGGCAAATGATGATGAAAGGCAGGAATTGCTTACTTTGATGGTAGCAAGGAATTTTCTGGCTAGCTCCCTGTGAAGCTTATGTTCTAGCTAGGAGGGCTGCATCTGAATGTAGTAAGTCAGTGGCCTGGGTACATAGTTTAAATGCACTGCTGCAAAACAAGGAATTTCAAAAGCTTTTCTAGTGGCCAAAGGGGGCTTGTCCCTTAAAGGAACAAATGAAAAATGGCAACTAGCATTTTACAATGTTGTTGAACCCTGCAGAGATACAACTTCTTAAAGTGGCTGCATTGTAGTTCGTGGTATTTAGTAAAATAAGAGATAGATCAAGAGAGATGATCAAGTACACTTGCTAGACAAATTCCCCCTGTAAAGTAACAAAGAGAAAAATTACAACTTGACTGTCTGGTGAAATCAGCTTAGCTGATCTGCAGAACTGGGCATTCAACAGTGTGGATGGAGGGCAGAAAGTCTTTTGACTGCATGAAAAACTCCAGTTTCAAGACCTGATTCTGCAGAGCACCTCAGCATATACTTTAGCCATCTTGGTATTGCTTAAAGCTGAACTTCAGCATTTTGCTGTCCTGGGGCTATTGTTGAGGAGGTAGGATGCAGGAACTTTCTGAGAAGCTTACCAGAACATTTGTATGCAGAAGATTAGCAAGGAAATGATAAAGAATAAGTCCTACCTTTCCTATACTCAGCTGTAAATAAAATGTAAGCCTAGGGATAAGGGTATTGCTCCAGGTCTTCCTGTCAGTGCTGCAGGGTATGACACTGAGCTTACGGGTCTAAAACGTTATGTTAGTGGAGCAGCTGCAAAACAGGGATTTCATACCCAATTTTTTTGTCTGGAAGCATTCTGACCTGCTTCAGTAAATCAACTAGTTTGGATGCTGAATCATAAAGCTCCAAGTGAAAGTCCTTGTTTAGGTAGTCTTGGCAGAAAATTATAAAAAGCTCAGCAAAAAGGATGTTTTCACAGAGTTCTCAGTTCTGTCACAATTTGGATGAAAATTTGTAACCACTTATGTATTACTTACATGAATATAAATGATGCAGTCTAATCTCTAAAAATAAGGACTATTGCCACTGCTCTTGAGAAACTTCTGGATTTAGAACAATAAATGTTTGCCACATTCTCTAAGCACTGCTTTACTGTAATCAGGCATTAATCCATTTTATAAAGCTGCAATTTTCCATTTAATAATTTTATCTGCAAATGGGGTGCTGCAATTGGACTTGGTCAAAGCTTGTGATCTGGAAAAATGTTCTCCCAGATCGGTATTTCACTTTATCTGTTGCTCTCAGAGGAACCAGTTCAGCAAGATGCATCAGTTTGGGTATAGCGAGTTCAAGGGTTTGAATAAGACTTTGATTTCTGTTCATCTATTCATGCATTTAAAGCTACAGACTCACTTATATGGAATATTGAATTGAAGACTTGCAGTCTTCCTTCTACCTTCATTTGCTCCTTTTGGTCTTTATTTTTGAATCTTTACTGTGTTTTTTTTTTGTTTTTTTTTTCTGTCTTCATGTTCTCGTTTTCTTCATGCTTTCTGGTCTGACTTCTCATACTCCTCATTTCTTCTCTTATTTCAATTTCACTTAGAAATTCTTAATAGAGTAAAATAACTAAGACAGAACAATAAAGTAAAATCAACTTTAAATATGAAGGCTGAGCATTTTCTCTCTGATTGAATATTATGTTTTGTGAGATTCAGAAAAAATTTCAGTGTACAGTGAAAATCGAAATCTTTTGAAGTGAGTAAGAAATTTTTCTACTGACTTCAATGGGCTCGTGTTTAGGGAGTACCCTGATAGTCCTCCTTAAATTTTGGAACAGTTCAGTGATTTTAATAATGTCATTTAAATGCTCAGGGGGAAAAAAAAAAACCAAACAACAAACCAGGACGGTGCGAAATATTGTATTCCTTCTGTTCTCTATATTGCAATAACCATGATGTAAGATCATGTAAGATCCAGGGAGGAAAGATTAGTCCTGCCACCCATTTACTGGAGGCAAAAAAATCCTTTGATATGTTTCTCTCAAGCTGTGAGTTATAAAGGTTTGTGAAAATAGAGTAGAAAAAAACCTGAACACACTTGTCATAAAACTGTGAGTAAGCAGTTCCATGCAGACCATCATTTTCTTTCCTAATTGCAAATGCCTTCTAACACCTTTCCATCACTTTATTCAGCATTTTTAATAACCAACAGTAAATGTGAGTAAATCACATTGACCTTTAAGGTCCATATATAGATCAAAATAAACACACAGAGATTAAACATGTCGTTGCTTTTACTGCAATGATATGCAAACAATTATATACCAGGTCAGCCTAGGGCACCAGCGATATTGCTTGCCAACCAATTTATTTGTGAAACCTCTGACCCCCTTTAATGTGTTTCTTCAAAGAGGGAGACCTAAGAAGCTCTTAGGTATGACTGATGGAAAACTGACATATATATTTTTTTAACTAGCAAAAGATTTTGTATAATTTTTTATGATTTATTTCTTACTTAAATAAAAGGTAAACTGATGGCAATTTAAAATTTGCTTGGTGATGATTTTCTGAGGTATTTGAAAATCTAAAGGTTTGTATTCTGATTCAGAGAAAATATTAACATACTTCAAAGTGTAAAAGACATTGAATTTTTATACACTTTTCTATTGGTCATGGAAGAACATGTTTCTCTGTTCTTTCAGAATATGCTTTAGGATATTGTTTTTCTTGAAAATGTCATTTTAACTAAAGGAGTGTTTGGGCATGAGATAGAGTGGTTATTAAAAAAAAAGACATTAATGTAGTGATTGACTTATATTGCTCTTAGTATTATAACAGTTAGAACCTTATATTTGAAACATCAATACATGATTCAGAGAGGAGAAAACAACTTTAGAGCTGAATATAAAACAGAGAGTGTAAATCATGACAAAACATTAATCTACCAGGGTTTAAAGCCAATTATTTTTTTAATGCGCTCTATCCTCAGTACATCCTCAAGAGAAGTACACACAATACTGATTGAAAATGTAGTCATTAGGATTCAAAAAATGAATTTAAATCTTTTAATGTCAAACATTTCTAACAATTTCTAAATTTAATTAGTGAGTAGTATGCTTGATATCAACATATTTTTGCATATGATTGTATTCTCAAGGAATGACAAAAACTAAGGTCAGCTAAGGTGAATATATTGTTCAGCTTCCTGGAGAAGGCAAAAAGTACAAAGATACATGTATTTATTATTTGATTCTTCAAAAGTTATGAAATCATATCTTTTCTTGGAATCCAACCATTTTCAGTTGTAGCTCTTGACCTTTGTGCATTATTCATATGAAAGCAGAAACACAAGCTTGTTTACATTTGTTTGCTTTCCTCTAATAGGTAATTTTGTAATTGACTAAAACTTAACAACATATTAAGCAAGATGATTTTTCTGAGACAAGAATGAATTGACCTGTTTTTTTGTTTAAGTTTTCTTGTTTGTTGGCGTTTGGGTTTTTTTAATATGCTTTTTTCCTTAGGAGTCTATTTATTATTGCAGATCATGATGTAACTGTGGTCGGCGGGTGCTGATCCCTTTTAAATATTGGTAATAAGAGCCAAACCTCTGAACAGTCCGCAGAAGCAGGCTGGAGTGTGTGAGATGATAAAGGGGTAGCAAAAAGCGCTTGCAGTCAGGAAAAGGAAACCATGATTCTGCATTGCCAACCACACATTAATAATTGGCAACTACTAATAAATTCAGCAGGCTCTGAAAGCTTCACAGAAGCTTGATGACACAATATAAAAGAGACTTCATTTGTTCTGGCTGAGAGATGAGTTCATTTGTCCAAGCAGCTCTTTGTAGCCTGTCTGAATGGCACTAGCACCTTAGTGTTGCATATATTAAGCTGGAATGGCTTTTTATCATTAAGGTGCTATTCTCTAGGCATTCATAACCTTCACAGTTGTGCAGACTAAGAAAACGGGAAAGACAGCAGATTGCTCTGAAGGAATTTTTGACCATGGAGCTTATGGCAGCTCTTTCTGTCTGCACCAGTTTATGGTTGGTGCTAGTGTTAGCTGGAGCTGCTCACCTGGTATGCCATGGGATTGCACCAGCCCAAGGAGCTTGAGCGTTTCTTCTGCAGGTGTTTGCAAGCAGACATTGCTGTGTGTTTAGTCCTGTGGTTTGCTCCAGGTATATCACACTACACCTAAGGTAAGACAGTGATCTGACTGGCCTGTGAAGGGTGGAGTAGTTCCGTAGTTGTGGAATGCGCTTTCTAGTGTCTCTTCATAGAATATGTAACTCTGATGAGATGACAGGTACCACATGATGTTTGATTTAGGTTGTTCAGCATTTTCTAATTACTGTCTTAGACATGAAAAGCTCATGGTGAGGTAGTGGTTGGAGACATTTACTGCAGTAGAGGCAGGTTTCATCTCACTTTACTGATCTTAGAAGTTCAGCACCCAGTCAAAATTAATGTCACCAACTCTTCTTCGTAGTTCAGGTCGAAGAAGGAGTCATCACAGAAAACAGTTACTTCCATTTGTTTTAAATTTTTCTCTGGTGTGAGATGAATGATTGTTTAATCTCCTTCCTCTTTTTGTTGACTACAGGAGCAGTGAAAAAGACTAGCTTAAAACATGTATCTGTCTTTCAGATGTCTAAAACTCTGAGAGGAAGCCTCCAGGACTAAATGAGCTATTACATCTCTCCTTGAAATTACCAGATTTGTTTCTATGAAGTAGCAGCAAGTATTTACATTGTCTTTGTTGCATATCTACCACAGTGGTCAGGGATGTACTCCCAGATCTCTTTTACAGTTCATACCATAAATATTCCTTGTAGCTCTAGGCTTCTGCCTATATGTCAGATTAAACAGGGGTGAAGAGGCAATCAGAATCAGGAGATCTGAGTTCAGAATTTTATGCCATAGTGAGCTCAACTGTCGATTCAATTGTGGAAAACAGGCTAAGTGTTTTGAGTGGTATCATTACCTAATTACACTTACCTAATTACATTTTAATTAGCATGAGTAGCCAAGGGTTCAGTATTCCCAATAAGAAGGGGCTTCTGTCCGAAGACTTTGACAGTTCTTTGGAAGGTATTGAACAGGAAAATTATCAATTTCAGTCTGTTTTGGTTTTTACAGCTCATTGCTGTAATTTTGTATACAGATAAGACTAAAGAATTACTCAATTTTAAGTGTACTGTAAATTCGGCAAGTATGGATTGCATTTTTACTTCTTTCCTTTTTGACGAAATGATTTTGCTGTGGAAATGTGTTCATAGACTGACATTTTGCAGAATTTTTTACAATGATTAGCACAAAAATAAAACAGGGTCTGCGTATATTCCAGAAGGGATTGTAGCAAAGTCTATGACTTTGACTTATTCAATGTTTTCAATTTGGTGTGTTAGCTGTTTTCAGTCTCCTCCATTTCTAATTTTGGCACTTTGTGAGGAGGATGTAAAATAGTCAGTCTATCAATATATGTAATAGTGAGAAGGTCAAAAATGCTGATGTCAGTGAACAGAAAAATAGCCTTGTTGGAAATCTGGTCACCTCCAAATGTGCTTGTTGTCTGAAAAACAGTATTGAAAATTTTTATATTTATTGTCTTCCTGTTTTTTTCTATTCAGATTTATTAATTTTATTTTGTTAAGAGGTTTTTTTCTTTTTCTAATTGCAGTATAAATATTTCTCATGTTAGGCTGTTATTTTAAATACTAACATTATTAATAATAAAAGTTCTATATTCCAAAGCTATTATTTTATCTACTTCAGCAGAGACCAGTAACCTGTTTTATGATGCTCAAATGTTTCTCTTGTCACTACCTAATGTATTCTTACACAATGATTTCCCTGGGACTGTTTACATGCTTAGGATGTAATATATCTATGTACTGAATATTTCAGAATTACTCCTCACTTAAAAATAATTTTAATCATATGCAAGTCAGGATTAACTTATTTCTAAGTTTGTATATATACCCCAAATTGCGATGTTTCGTGGGAGTAGAATATAATAAATCATATTCTTCAGATAAGCAGATATGATGACTCAAAAGACACAAAGTTTACACATCTGTTGGATAAAGCACTTCCATGTTTATACAATAACTTTCCAAAGAGGAAATGTGCTTTAATCACTCATGTTTTTTATTTCTCTGCCTGAAGTTCCCAGAAGCTAGTTCTTCTGGGCATCACATTAAAGCATTGAGAGATCCTAGTCAGTGCTGCTGCAACACCATTCCCAGCCATACTTTGCCTTCTTTTGCTCAAATAGTGAACAAATCAAACTGTGATGTTTAATTTCTCATGAGAAAGAGTATAGTGAGAGCCAAATATGAGTCCAATTAGAGACAAAGAGAAGCTACAAATATAAACAATCTGGTTATCACCCTACAACTGTGACTTCGCAGACTTTCCTGGATACTCTGTTTTGGATCGTTCTGTCAACAGGCTGTTGTACTTAATCCAGTACCCTGCTATTTAAAGTAAAACAAACAAACAAAAAAAAAATGTTCATGGGATTCTATTAAAGAGGTATTGGCAAAGTATAATGGCAAAATACAGTACAAAGTGGGATTCAGTCAGTTATATTGGATTGGTTACATAAACCTAAATGCTAAAAGCTTCAGACAGAATTAAAAAGTTTCCATTTGTTACAGGACAGAAAGAATAAACATATTGTTCTCCAGAAAATTGCATTGAATGTTCTATAATTCTTAATATCAAGGGATTACAATGATAAAAGCCCTATGCACATTTGCTCACTCTGGTTTGTTTCATCTTGTTTAACTGCTCTCTCGCATATATTTTGAAAGGATTTGTGCCAGAACATATCTGTGATGATGTAAAGGCCATAACCTTTTCAGTACCTCTTCATAGGATGTTTGTTTAATGACTTCTGTCTTCAGAATCAGAAACTTAATTTTTCACTTTTAAGAGGAGTAATTTCTGTAAATGCATTCTAATATCTTCCCCTGTATCACTGTCCTATCATCATAACAGAATTTTGGCACATCCCTTTTTGGACAATCTGACTTTATAGCAGAACCTCAACATGCAACCTAGGACAGGAAAGCTTAAGGTGATTATAGGAAAGGTAAGATCGGCACTTTAATATTGACTGCTACTCAATAACACTCCAAAGGATCTCATGCAAGTTCTTATGCAGAAATTTGTATACCAGATAAGCACATTATTTGCTTATACAATTGCTTGGTCTTCATATTTTTTTTTTTTTTTCAATTTGTGCAAAATTTTGTTTTGCTTTGTTTTGATGGCTATTGTTTGTGCACCTTAATATTGACTTTTCAGAGGTTGTTTTTTCACTTTGGCACATAGATTCACTTCTGTGATTCAATGAAAGTGGATATATGAAATCTTCATTCTGTACAAATGGATTTTTCGTCTTCAAACTTTAAGGCTGTCTTGACTAGCTGCCTCATTTCCTGAGAGTCCTCCTAGGCCAATATTATTGACACTTTCATATTATTCAATACCTCTCTTCTCACAGATATGTTTAATTATATCATAAGAGCTTTAACTTTTTATTTTTTTTTGCTGAACTGTTGTTCCTTCCGGATGCAAATCAAACCAGATGTGCTACTTAGAGCCCCATCTCAAATTATAGTCATTTTCTAGTCTGCTAAAAACTGGTATAAGGCAAGGGTTAACTGCAGAAATTCGGGGTCTTGGTTAGAGGTGGTGCCCTCTGCACCATAGTCTCTGGCCTGAGTCAGGAAGCAGGAGCTGCAGAAGGGCATCTGCATCAATAGGGGAAGGGATGAAGTAAATAAGCTGTGGTGGTCATTGATCATTCCTTTAATTTCTTTTTTAAAAAATTAAAAATTAAGATGGATTTTTACTTATTAAAAACAGCTTTCTCCTTCATCTCACAAAGGAATGGGACAGAGGAAAAGGAAAACTCATTCACAGAACAACCAGCCTATAAGCATCTCTAAGAAAAGGCCAGCTGTTAACCTGATGTCAAAATGCTACTCTAGTGTGGTTTCTCCAGTGGCTTGGGACAGGGATTATGAGAGGGAGTTCCATAAAACATTCTGAGTATCTTACACATTTTGATATTACATTACATTACCCCAGACCTTGTTATTTTATGTTTACCATGAACTGAATGCTGATTAATTACCAGCTAGGAGTTATGCCCATAAAAACAAGCTGGCTTTAAGTAAGAAACACTGTTTTAAAGAACAGGCATAAAAATTCTAGTCCTTCATGTGCCAGCCATATTCCTGATGCCTTCTCCAAATTCCTTCTTTAGCCTGTGATCCTCATGTAATGTTTAATGAAGTCTGTTATAAGGGATGCTTCTAAATACCCAGAGAGAGAGAAAGAGAGAGAGGACTTGTTAAATGGAGGGGTGGAAAAGAAGAACAGGTTGTGGGGAAACTGCACAATATTGGAAATGATGGGATTTATCACAATCTAAGACACTTCGGAAAAAAAAACAACACACAAACATGGATTCTAATCTTGATAATTTTTATTATGAAAACATTTCAACAGGGAAAAAAAAATGTTTTCAATTTAAAAGAATCTGATGATAACCAGTGTTGTGGTGCTCTGACATTTATCCTGTTAATTAAAAATTACATGATAAAAATGAGGAGTGAATAAAAATGTACCAAATTCGGCTAGTAACATGGTTGAAAACCTTGGGAGCGGTAGGAAAAGAGTAACTTACCTATAATTCCTAGTTTAAGTGGTCTGGCGGGCAAGCTCAAATTAAGCCATCACACAGTCTTCATATTTTGCACATGAACTGATGACCTCAGGTTCATTGAATTAAAAGGAGTGCAATGCTCACCCACTGTTTCCACAAAGGAAGAAAACCTGGTAGCTTTCTTCAGTTCTGAATTTGGATTAGTAATTTTTACTATGGCAGGGTGGATTTTAGATAATGATGGTCAAATTACAAACAGCACAGTTGCTAACACCTAATGGCTTACCAGGTTGTACTCTTGATTACATGCATGTTTATGAGAGTTTCCTTGGCCCAGGAACTAATAATGGTGCTTTAACAGTTTTCAAAGCCACACCTGCCTCCTCACATTTTGCCTTGTTACCTCTACCATTTCCTAGCTACTCCTTCTCACCTGTAACACTCTTCTTGACAAGATTTTTAGGGAATTTTAGGCTGCACACTGGTCACTACATCCACACTGGTACTCTAAAAGAATAACAAGTTTTCCAGAGAAGGACATGAAAGGAGTCATGGTTTTCTGGGGAACATTTTGCATTAATAAGGCTGAATTTTCATCCCACTGTTTCCCAAGTCTTGTTTGAATCACTGAAAGAGTGAAAAAAAGATTTATTGTACCTAACCACGGTAACAATTGTGAAACAGAGGGCATGAAAATAGTCATACTACCTCTATTACCTCGAGGTTAACTAGCACACAAGAGGTACCTCAGTGTCTTACGAGTGCCTTCAGTGCCCTGGGATGTGTCAGGCAGAGAGGTGTTACAAAGCCATCAAATATTTTCTTCTCTCCAAGAGAAGTAATTCTAAGAGAATGTCTCTACTCAATTGATTTTGTACTGACTCATGCCTTTGAGTATTTCAAACAACACAGCCAAAACTAACAGCTGGTACCACCCTGTAAACATGAGATCGCTTATGTCTTCTACGTGAGCTTGTGCTGCTTCTGGTTGAAAGGTTGTCTTCTTTCCAACTGTCTTCTGCTCTGGAATATTTCCAACACAGATGCAAACAGTCATATTAAACCATGGAGTAATACTGTTATATTTAGTATTGGGGAAACACGACGACAGCACTGAAGTAGTCTCCATTTATGACCTAAGACAAGACTTACGTGTATCCCATTTGAACAAAGAGCAGCCTGTGCAGAACCCAATGGGAAGGTGTGTTCCAGAGGCAATATATTTGGAAAAGGTTAGTCTAGGATTTTAAGAAACAAATGGCTGACTGAGACCACTCTTATCTTAGAAAGTCTTAAGAAGCAAACGCTGTGTAACTTGATTTTTTTAGATGGAAAAATTTTAAGATAGCAACAGAAAAAAACCTTAAAGTAAATGAGAATTATAAAATATAATGGAAAAGAAAAAATGCAAGACATTGACAAAGGCTTTTCAAAATATACTGATAAACAGAGAAAGTGAACAGACTGTGATCTTCCCTGTTAAACACCTCTTTGTGGAAAGAACAATATTATAGGGAAAGAAAAGGTTGTTTGAAATCTTTAACTGCAGGTGATATTCACAAACAGTCTATTTCATATCCTTTTGGGCATGTAAATTAAATACAATGGAACTGTTTGCAGTAGAGCAACTTGTCGAGGATCAGTGGGAAAATCTTTGCTGTATTTACTATTCAGAAAGAAAATGGGACTTAAAACTGAGCTTTCTGATCATGAGCTTTTTCATAAAAGCTCACCACCCCTCCCTCAAAACTAGTCTTTATTAGATAATAAATATTACAAATAAAGACACCATACAGAGGTGTTAATATACTGATGGCAAATGGTTTTTAGCCTGTGCAGATGTGACTACTTTTAAAACAATAAGAATTTTTGATGAGAAGCTTGTCTTTGATTGTCTGGGTTGTGCTGAATGTGGTATATGTTCTTTTTCCAGTGCAGTCTTATAAAATTAATTACTAAAAGAGACAGGCAAATCTGAGCTATTTATATATTTTATCAGTGCAACTGTCATACTCTTAAGTACACATAATGCCATCAGACACAAGGAACTTGTGAAATGTATAGCTTTCCACAGAAACTGCAACACAGTGGGAATTTTATTGAGGATTTGTGAGGATGCACACATCCAAAGGGATTTTTGGCCTGCTTCAGAACTATATATAGAAACCTCTGCTAAAAAACAACACATAAGTCTTTAGTAAAAGATATTTTATCAGATATTACTGAAAAAAATAACTTAAACAGTGCAAACCGTCTTTTTGAATGTATAACTATATGTTCTTTTTTTTTTTTTTTCTTCTTGTTTTGTTACAACAGACATGTCTTTGTTGTAAAGGTCCAAGAATTACAACATTGGAAGAGTTAAACACTTAAAAATTAGAAGCATTAATCATAGTAAGAGAAAAGAGGCAGATTTTCTTTTCAATACAAGAATAATGTATTTTCCTTTTTAATATAAGAATAATGTATTGCTCTTATGACATTATGATTTTGATTATCATAGGACTGACTTCACTCATAACTGGCAGGAACTCTAATGCTTGCAGTTCATGCTGAAATAAATATTGCATTCATCCTCTCTGAACTGAACTCAGCCCAAAGTCAACACACGTATGCTTCTGTATTTACAGAATTGAGGGTCAGTTTATATTTCCATTATACCTTTTATTTTTAAAGGTCTTAACTTGGATTTTGATTTTTGTTGTGTTTATTTTAGGCTTTCTATACTTAAAATATTAACTGCATGAAAACCACATGTGCATGCAAAATAAAATATGCATGCCAAAGAAAAATCGTGATCCAACTTTAAAATATATGGGTTTTCAGTGCCTGGAAGGAAAAGAACCAGACACAAAGCTCCCATGAGGAATAGCCCAAAACATATACGGTCCAAAGGTAACAGTCTGTGGTCCCAGAGCTGATTCCTGGGAACCAGGTAATTTTGGCAGAACTTCAGGAAAGTAATAGTGATTGGAAGTAAGTAAATATTCATGCTTGTTCTTGTATGCATGCCCACACACATATCCACAAACTAAGATACACAGATTATATCAGTCTGAGTTACAAGTATTTTAAACCAGACAATCCAAGTAATTTTTTTTTATACACAGCACTGAAAGCACTGGATTTATCTACGTAATAATCTCCACTCATATACCATAATCTCCATTTATTCCCCACATACTAGTTCATTCCTTAACTCATGCCCAGGTGTATCAACACAAAGATATTGCAGTTGAACCTGGTGTATAACTAGCAATCCAAATATTATAAGGCAATATCTTATTGCCAAGTTTTAAAGTATAGTGCACTGGTTGTCATTTGAATGTAAGAATTGCCTTGCCACTCTTGCTGCAGCATCAAGACAGAATTGCTCAATATCAAAAATGCCTGAGGAGACTTAAACAAATTAAGTCCATCCTGGTAGAATATATCCAAGTTTGTACTGGATACACTTCTATATCATGACCATCAACTTAGACTAATCATTTCTAAGGTAATAATATAACCTTTATTTTGAATTCAGTTAACCCAACTGATAAGGTTAGAGAGAATATTTTCATACAATGTTAGAAGACACATGGTGTGTGCAATTTGGCTGAGTTGTAAAAATATTACTTATGCGATAATAATTGCAAAAGAGGTGTTTATTTCACTATATCATTGCTCTAGTCTTTTGAATCCATTTCTATATTGTTTTAGGACAAGTTTTTAAAATTATTTTAGCAAGATGGAAATCTGCTTTTCATAGGATTATCTGCCCCTTAACATTTTTTTAAAAAAACTTCCTTGGTAGTTTTTTCCTGAAAAGGTGCCCATGAATGCTACTCTATTATTCCTCTCCTCAGCTGGACACAATACAGAGAAAATACAACTAAAAGCTTGTGAATCAAGATAAGAACAGAGAGAGATCACTCAGCAATTACTGACATGGTTAAAACAGATGTGACGAGGGCTAAATTAATTTAATTTATTACCATTTAAATCAGAGTAGGGTAATAAGGAATAAAACCAACTCTTAAAAACACCTTCTCTCACCCATCCCTTCTCCCTACGCTCAGCTTCACTCCTGATTGTTGTTTCTCCTTCCCCCCAGCAGAACCTGGGGCCAGGGAATCAGTTACAGTCAGTTCATCTCTTGTCTCCACCATTTCCTCCTAAGAGGGAGGTCTCCTCACACCTTCCCCTGCTCCAGTGTGGGGTCCCTTCCACAGGAAACAGTCCTTATCCAACTTCTCCAGTGTGAGTCCTCTGCTCCAGTGCAGGCTTCCCAGAGAGTCACAACCTCCTTTGGCCATCCACCTGCTACAGTGTGGGGTGCTCCATGGGCTGCAGGCAAATCTCTGCTCCACTGTGGATCTCCATGGGCTGCAGTGGGACAGCCTGCCTCACCATGGTCTTCACCAGGGGCTGCACAGGAATCTCAGCTCCAGCACGTAGAGCACCTCCTCCCCTGCCTTCTCCACTGACCTTGATGTCTGCAAAGATATCCTTCTCGCATATTATCGCTCTCTTCTCTGACCGCTGTCCAGTAACTTTCCTCCCTTAACACAGTTATCCCAGAGATGCTACCACCACTGTCTATGGTCTCAGCCTTGGCCAGTCCACCTTGGAGGCAGCTGGCATTGGCTCTTTTGGACATGGGGGAAGGTTCTGGCAGCCTCTCACTGAAGCCCCTCCTGCACTCCCCCCACTACCAAAACCTTGGCAACAAACCCAATAGAGCAGCACAAAGGTCTGTCTGCTGAAATGCCTGAGGAGCAAAAGTTGACCAGTCTCGGTGTTAACAACACTGGACTGGAGATCTGTAACTATGATTAAGAGTACCTACTGAATCACTGCCATTTTGCTTGTCATGCTGCTGGTTGTTGTATATGCAGGGATATAACACTGGTTATTTTTAAGTCTAAAGTCTGAATTATTGTCTTGGTCAGGACAACACAAGTATTTTTTAATTCCTTAATTTGGTGCTAAAAGGAACCTGGTGTCTGCATTGCCTCCCTTAGGTCTTCTTTTCTTTGTATTAGATGATGGAAAGGAAGCAAAGCTAAGTCAAGTGAAGCTCTGAGCTTTTGAATGAAAAGTACTGGAGGTCCAGCAAGCTAAACAGGAATGTATCAGCTGAAAAAAAAAACAACAAACCCATAAAATAAAAGAATAATGTTTAGAAGGGTAGAGACAGGAAATTACTTGTGAAAAATGTATAACACTGAGTGATTTCTTTTTTAAATGTATGACGCCAATTTAGTGTTTAAAGCTGTTCAATGGCTGGAATACAAACTTCTTGTGAAATATATTAGGTGTTTAGAGTCACTTAGTGGTTTGTAAAAAACTCTCCTAATGAAACAATGTATTAATTGCTCAGGGCCACTCAAAGCAAACATACATAAAATATTTAGATGTCTGGAGATGCTCAGCAGCTTGATAACCAACTTTTAATAAAGTCTATTCAGTGTTTAGAGTTGATCAGCAGGTAGGAAAACAACCCGTGCTCAGCAGTAGAAATGCAGGGCTAATAAAACACAGAGGTGTTCAGTGGCTGCAGCAAGGTTTTTAAAGCAACACTAAAATTAGGGAGACTAAATTAAGACATAACAGTAGAGGCACTGGTAGTTCCATAGGATTAATGGCTGGCTGGGATGAGTTGATGGCCTGTGGCGACATTTCAGGTTATTAATCCCAGCTGGTCATTAGTCCCCAGGAAATGCTCAGCATTGAGGTCATTATTACTATTATAGCCAGTTTAAAAAAAAATAAAAATCAAGGCAAATAAATCCAACAATCCATCAGAAGCCTTTTATGCATTATGGTATATGGATGTATGTAGTGCCTACAGACATCTTAAGAAGTGATGTCTATATTTATTTTAACATAGATTTTCTCTAGAACAATTCCAGTATCCTAGAATCAGTAGAATTATTGGGAAATCTATTTACATTTCTACTTAGTACATGAATCAAAATCAAAGTTTTGGTGCTCTACACCTCTTAGATGTTGCTGTCTGACATCCTTGAAGACAAAAAGGAGCACCTCAGTTCAAATACTCAGTGTGGCCTCATTTGGGTAAGCAGAAGCTGCAAATGGGAACATTCCTAGTATCCTATGTTCTTCACATACTGACTTACTTTCTTTTTCCTTTTTATGAATAGAGGAATGGGACCATTGCATACTTTTATACTTTGCAGTTTTATGTACCTAGAAGGATACTAAGAACTTCTCATAGACTCTACAAAGATTGCTGAGCTTGCTGTGAAATAGTTTCCCTTGGGATGATAGCAACTCCTGGGACAGCAATATTACACAGTATTGTTTTACCAGGAGGAAGTGAAGATAAAATTTAATTGAAACAACAGGGAAAATTTAGGCAGGTAATACATATATACCTGCTGTATTTTTGCCATGATTAACTTCCCCAAGTCATTGTTCAACTCAGTCTGTCCAGCCATGAGCATATCTACCTTGTCATGGGTTTAGCATTCACTCAGTTTAGTAATTTGAGTAGTATGTAGCTGCCATGCTTCACATTTCAGAACTAAAAACCATACTTGCAACCTGCTTCTGATATATAGAGAAGAATTTTACATCTCAGGACTGCGATATAGCTTTGCAAATCATCAGGAAACACCATGCCTTTTTAAATGCTATGATTTATGCTATGGATTATACTCTGGAAGCATTTACCCACTTCTATTAAACTAAGTTAGTCACCTAAAGCAGAAATGATAGAAGTACTTCCATAAACAGCCTACAACAACAGTAAGGCAAGATAGGGAAACAGCAGATAGCTAGGAGGAGGAAATCTGTTTTGGATTGGATTTGTTGTAACTGGGAGCATCTGTTCTGGATTGTCCAAGATGGCCTGCAGGCCAAGGACTTGAAGGGCATCTTCCAGCTCTCAAAATCAGGTATCCATGAGGAGTCTGATCATGCCTATAATGTCTTCAGCTGATCAACAGTTAAGCCTTTTTTTTTTAAATCCCCTCTTCATGGAGATGATCAAAGTGGATTCACACTTCCCAAGCCTTCTTCTCTAGGCTGCTATAATGACTTTTAACCCTTCAGGGTAAAATATCAAAGTAAGAAGTCTGAGAAACTGAGTCTGAGTATGAATTTACATGTTTATCTTCTAGGCTCCTAAGTCTGGCTGCTTAGTTCTCTTGGTGCCACTACACAAGGGTCTTTGTAGATAAGGTTATTTATCTGTCATTTGTACACAACAGAGTCCTGAGAGTATCAGCACAGTTCACCAGCTGACCACATCACTGTATGGACAGCAAAAGGGACTATGTTATTGGCATCAGAAAAAAACTCATTCTGTGAGATTACAAAATCTTGCTCACATCCCAACAGAATTGTTACTTTCTTTGAAATGTTGTCCTTCAAATTTACCTTATGAAAACAATCTGCATTGGAATTTGTGGGCTTTTCCTTTCTTTACCTGAGGTCTTATTAATAGGAAATAAATTAACTAATACATTAAAAAAAGTTGATGAAAAACAGGAGAGCTTTGGGCTATTTTTTTCCATTCAATCACATTTTCTAACTTCTTTAGTTTTTTCCCTTAGATAAATCTGGTATCCTTTCCTGTGGCTGTTGGGTCAATATGTAGAATCCAAGTTCACACAGGAGTGGTGTTTTGTACTCAAAATGTTATTATGGTCAAAATTAAATCACATCTAATATACAAATTCTGAAGTTATGATTAGGAAGAAGAAAATCATATCATAGTAATTAAAGAATTCTTTCTTTAATGGTCTGGTGGTGAGCTAGTTACTCTGTTAGGATCTTCAGTACTAGCCAGTTTCTCATTTCTTACTATTCTTTGACTCCTCCTCTGTGTCACATCCTGTGTCCTCACTTCTCAAGACATCTGCTGTTGTACCAGGTTTCTTCTCCTCTTCAGTACATTGCTATATTAGAGTCATAAATATGTAATTCACCACAACTCAACTACTTCCTAGTACTTGCTAGTACTGGCCACTAGACAAACTGCTCTTTCAGCTAACACATGCTTTGTTGAAACAGAGTTGATGGTAGTTAAAGAAAGGTTCAGACAAATCACTCCTGACACACCTTGGTCTTGAGGCCTTTCAAACTCGGTGAAAACCTGTGGCTTCTTACTAACAAAGACAATGTCAGTGCAGTATTACTGGCTTACAGGACTACTGCAGGAGTCTGTCTCTCACCTCCCACAGAGAGGAAGCCCTATTTCCTTCTCTGAGTCTATCCCTTTCTTTGCTGTTCTGTGGATGATGAGAGGGAAACAAGGTGAATAAATTTTTCTTTTTGCCTCCCTTTTTCATCTACAAAAAACCATGTGTAACTAGTGTCTTATGCCAAAACCTTTGCAAACCCTTGAACTATTTCATCTTGCAGCTGCAAAGCTGAATAATTCTGTCCTAAACTGCACACAAGATTGCAATGACATAAAACATTAACGTTAACTGCTGATGAACCTATTTCATTACTTTTAATAACATTACATCTGTATTTGTCTGCTCAATGCATTGACAGCTTAGTGAAGGAGAATTAATTTCACATATTATCCACATAAGAAATAATGAGGGAAATCAGTTTTCTCTAGAGTTGCAGGGAGAAGTTTAATTAAATCTGGGTATGGGCCAATTGATTTCAGGTTGGTCACTTGCTTTCTGGCTGACAGCACGACTTTAGGTCTCAGTGATAGGAACAAAATCATGTAAGTCCATGAGTGAAAATACCCATGCCTGAAGCAAGCCTCCAGAACTTTAGAATCAGGATGAAAAGGGAGTAATTTGAAATTAAATGCACAGAAGACTTTTTTTGTAAGGTTGTTTTTATTAATTTTGTACTCTGGTGGGGCTTCAAATGGCTATGAACACACATGTAGCTTGCAAAACATGGGATAGTAACACTGGTCAACTGAGAATAGTATTCCATCATACAGTCTGTCATCCTTGGGATATTCTGGTGTAAGGCATAATGAGAAAAGCAAGACATGGGCACATGGTAAAGAAAACCTCTGACTCCTGAGTAAAGATGTTTCTTGTGGGTACTCAGACTAAAATGAATAGCAGCTTCGAGTACTTATTGCAAATGGAGTCTCTTACACCATACCTCTTATGGTTATGGAGAACATTTTCAGGGGGCACTGACTGGTTAGAAGGACTAAGGCATACTGGAATCATATGTCATGAAGTTTATTCTCGTGGAACTGTACCTATTTGAACACTCAATAATTTAAATATAGGTATTACCAGTATCTTAATGAATCAACCTGTATAGCTGGCTTCTTTAATAAATAACTATTATTTAAAAATAGCCTTTGAATCAGAGAGTTCTGAAAAAGCAGATGAAGTGGCTAATCTATTAATTAAATATTGAATTGACAGGAAGGGATAACTGGGAAAAAAATATGGTTTTTATACATTCACTTTAAAATGCATGAAAATCAAACTGATCTGTAATAAAATAATCTGCTGAAGGATTCAGGGCTCATTTAAAACCTTCTCAATATTACTGGCTCTAAAAAATTAGAGGTGTTTTGGACTAAGATCTTGGGGTTGCTTCTATGTAAAGAGACATAAAAGGCACTCAGCAATATATATGTAACTCCATAACAAAGCTTCTTCCTTTCTCTTAAAGGAGGAAGGGTTAGGCACTCACTTAAGTGGCTGCAGGATCAAGCTACAAATCATCTGTATGACCTTTACTTTATCATGACTCAGTTCCCGGTTCAGGGCAAACCCAGAATCAGGTTGGGGATATTTTTGTTCCTCTAGACAAAGGACAACTCGAAGTCTAAATGCTGAATATTGCCAAGGGGCTGCTGTAGGCTCCAGGAACCTGGCAAAGGCAGGAGTGGAGGAGTGAATTTGTGGGGGAATGAGCAGGTTTGTTAGAACTGTACTAAGCTATTACTGTTTATTAAAATCAATTTGTCAAAGGTATTGTATAAACTGCTCTATCAGTTGCTTCTAAATGGTATAGTTCTGTATGGGAAAGGATAAAGAAAGGGTAAAGCAAAATATTTAACTTCCAAAAAGTATCTAAATTATGTCATCCCAGAGAGCTGGAACTGACACATTCACCAACACAAATGCAAGTACTGTGCCTTCTGTGACCTTCCCCCTCTCCTTTCCCCTCCCCACATTTCTGGGGCAAATATGAACTCTGGACAGAAATGCCTATGAATCCTTGGCAACATATATTGGCAAGAAAGAGCTGAAATTGCTATAGAGAGTCATCATATCCAACTACTGGCAGTAATGTCAGTAGTAAATTGCTATGTTGCAAGACACCAGGTAGCAGAGGAAGCTCCTAGAAGGGAGAGATGGATCAGAGATACAGCAGATTACACCCCACCAAAGAAGATTATGAATGAAGCCCCAAAAGAACACAGACAATTTTATAAAATTAGAACAGATATATTAGTAACATGGAAAGAGGCTTTTTCAGTGAAATCCTCCACTCCAATGCTAAGCACGTCAGGTGAGAGTCTATGTTGTGCCTCTAGGAGATGCATCACAGACCTCAAAGCCAAAAGTCAAGAGGGAAAATAATGACTTTACATTACCTCTATATTCTCATAATTCTAGGCTGCTCCTGCAGAGCTAGCCTGAATTTCTGCAGCTATGTGCTGTGGCCATACACCTAGCACATCCATCGTATTCCAGTCTGGATCTGTCCCTTCCTAGCCCCAGAATGAGCAAGAGCTTGGAAGACAAATTATACAAATGTGTTACCTACAAGCAAATTCATCCTGACACAGATATATGCTGTGAAAAATATTACTCTAAATGCTTGGAGCTGAGCAAAGCAATAAATAAATAAAAAGTTAAAAAAAAAAATCACAAAAGCCTTAATGACATTTTAGGTGTTTGTTTGTTATGTTGATTGGTTTGTTTTTTGTTGTTGTTACGGGAGAGTTTTTTGGTTTTTTTTTGCGTTTTTGATATGACTGGTTTCTGAAGTCTTTAACTATTCCTATATGCAAAACCCCCTCTCAAAGTCTTGAGGTAGTTGGTATACCCATTTGCTTGATGAGTTATCCCCATGTCAGTCATGGTATGCAGCAAAACTCTAAACCTGTGAATTTTATTTAGGAAGGCTTCAAACCTATACCATGTCTTGTGACTGTCTCAGATAAATGTAATGTTATTACCTTTGCAATTTCATAGTGGAGTGATACATCTCTGTGCATTTTTTTTTTTTTAATTAAAAAACCCCAGGGCAACAGTTTTCTGTCCTACAATTTTATTTAAAAAATTAACATTTCAAGTGTAGCCTTCATCTCTCACATTTTCCAAGTGGCTCAACTCCCATCCCTGTAACATTTTTTCTGATTAGCCTGCTGTCCTATTTAATCAATAGAGCTACAAAGCCAGTTATCTCTCACTCTATGGTTATCTTTCATTGTACAGTACATAATGCCTCTAGTCCTGCTGATAACAAGGGGGCACTGCATGTTTGTTATCTTCCACACAACTAAACATACCTCTTTTTCTCTCTTGACTCTTATCAATGCAAAAAATGCTGAAAACAAATTACTCCTCATGTTAACACTGCACACACCAATTGGAGATTTTTTTTACTCTCTTATGGCTGTGGTTTGCCAGCGCTACAAAAGCCTGCCAATTTGATACATCACCTCAGCAACCTTTAAGAAGGCTGTGCAAAGTGGTACCATCAGCAACCAGCCTTATACAGATGGAGGGAAAACTCCTGATACACAGAGAGTGTAAGGCAGGGAGATTGACCCAAAAGCTGTTCATGGTTGACCCCAGACCTGCAAACAAAACAAAACAAAAAAGTAATCTAGTTCTATTTTTTTTCATTTCCTACAAAACATGAAAGCTGATATTCTGTGGTCTCTCTCTTGGCAATAAGAAAACAGCTAAATTGAACCTTTGCTTCAGTTAGACGACGAGTTAGCGGTTTCCCTTCTTGCAGGTCTGTCACTTGCAAAGGGTGAAAGGGCCTTGCTCAAAAAAAAAAAACCCAACACTTTTTAGGTCTTTCCTGACACAAAACACCCTGATGGATGTGGGTCTGGTCACTCTCATCTTGAGAATTTTAACCAAGATATATTTTGATGGTGCCTTTAACATAAGTGGAAGAATCTGGTGTTCCTCAGGTAAAACGGAGCGATAGCCACATGTTCAATTAATATTTGAGAGAGACTAGCAATTTTTCCCTTTCTACTCTCAGTTGTTATATGCTGGTTGAGACTTAAAAAAGTCTAAAAATTATGATTATTGTTTTCCACAGTATTTTCCTCTTTGCTTTATTTCAAAAGAAAATACTAGAATGGCCCATAAAAAAACCCAAAATGTGAAAGCTCCTTATAAAGAAAAAAAAAAAAGTTTTCCTCTTTCCTTAGGGCATAAGTGTATTGGTTTATGCATATGCAGTATATGTATGTCACAAAATCTTTGTTAACTAAGAATGGCTTCAAGAAAAACACTCTGTGCATGTGTATAACTATTTAACATATCCACCTTTAGAAGAATATATGGAGATCATACCATGTTTTGCAGCATGAATTTGATCAGAAATATCAAAACTTTATAGATATATAAGAAATAGAGAAAAATAATTTTGCTTCAGTGCTATATTTGATGACACTCAAATAATCTCCAAAGCATGGTTATGCTTGTATTGAAATCACTTCAAAATTTGTAATTTCTGACACTGTTCTGAACTTTAGATAAGAGATGATCCTACAGTTGCATTTTATGTGTTGCTTGATAGCATGACCTTTGATAATGTGTCTCAGCAATGGAATTCAAAGCTTTGGATAGTATTTGTGATGTGTTCATAACCCTATTGCTTTTAGCTCTAGGCAAACACTACATAACTTCATTCAGATTTTTAAATAAATTTACTTCAAGCATGTTGATATAATGCTTAAGTTTGCTTTCTGCAAATATTCACCAAATGAGAAAGACTAGTGTGAAAAACTCAAGATAAGCAAATTTTCTGTCTAATAATCAAATATCTTTTGAAGCTGGTTTGGATTTTGTTCTGGTTTCTACATTTTGGAGTTCCTTTATGTAGTCTAATGATTAGCTAAAAAAAAATAAAAAAATCATGCAGTCCAAAACTAACATAATATTACTTGATACACTTAACTAGCCAACACAAATATCTGAACATTCATAGTGAACTGAGCAATTCTGTGAAGCAAAATATTTCTTGGGAATAGTTTTGTCACATGATTACTCTTGCTAAAACTGTCCACTGGATAATTTTCATTTGATTTTTAATTAATACAAGATTAATTACTTTTTATTGCAATTTAAACCCTAATCTAAAGAACTAAGTAATTGAAATCTCAAAAAAATATGTGCTATAATACAGGCAGCTCAAGTGTCAGTGACTAATAACTAAAGTTTTCTCAATTGGAAAACTTTATGTATAGTTGGTTGCAACAATGCCAAAATCAAGTTATTAAGTTTAAAATTTTCTACACTGTCTGTATTTGGGCTCTATGAAGAAGTGTGTCTCTGCATGTCTGTGGGTAAGTAAGCAAGTATGTGTACATTTGTAAATGACTGAAATTAAAGATTTATGACTAAATTAATTTAATAAAGTATGCAAACTCTGTTAAACTGTTATTTTACTTAAGAATGAAACCAGTTGGCAGCCTATTCATCAAAGTCCTTTCTCGAAGTATGAGCTTAGATAGTACCAAATCTGAATGCTTTCATTAATGTGTCCCTTTCATCTCTTTCTCAATCATGTTAAAATGTTAAAATATTTTTTGAAAATTAAGTGAAAGAAAGAAAAGCAAAGTGAAAAAAAGTGTATATATTTAAATATTTTGGAGGTAGATTCCTAGTTGATGGAAATAGATGCAGTTTCCCCATCTTTAAATAAAAGCAACATTTTCAGCCAAGTGGCCCGAGTCTGGACTTTGGTATGGCATGGTGTGTATGAGTTGTGGTGTATTCCCAGAGTTTATCACACAAATCGTCTCAATTGAATTCCAATAAAAATTTCATAACACATATGCAGTTAAGCTATGTTACAAATTTAACATAAAAAGTATTTCAAAAATGGTTCAGGAGGTTTTATGATTATTTTAATTGATACTGTTATTGCACTTCCTTCTATATTAAAGCTAAATTAACTTGCTGTTATGAGACAACTACATAAGCCTCAGAATGATTACTGATACAGTTCTGAACCTCTAAATGATCTTAAGCAACTTGTCTATAAATCACTGTGTTCCACTCTTGAGGTCTAGTATATGCCAGCATAGCCAAGCTACAAACATTTGCTAGTTCTGATGGAAAAAGCTTACCAGTTCTTTTCTCCTGAAAGGAGCATACTTCTGCATTCTTGAGAATAAGGAGAACCTCAAACATCTCTTTCTTTCAGAACTGAGTATTGCTCATCTTCCTCCTTTTCACAATGTAATTTGGAATTTGTGCATTTTTGTGGTGAACAAAAAAAATTGTTTAGTGTTGTGTTTTTTTTTTCTTTTTTTCTTGTGGCAGAATGTTAAAAAATAGCAGACATTTGAGAACTGTCCAGAGGTTAAGAGTGCTAGAATGAATCCTGACAGAGATAGATTAGTAGGCAGAACACAGGTGAGGCAGTCAAAGGTGCATTATAAATGTAATTTATCACATGGATCTCCAATTTACTACATAAATATCAACTCCACCTTTGTGTGAGTCTCTTCTCCGATGTAGTAAACCTGTTCCCTGTATTTTTGTAACAAATGTGACTAATTAATACTAGGTCTCATGACCAAGTAATTATAGTATATTTCCCTTAATTTTTAACCTGAAGAAAACAAAGTCAGTTTCAGGATTCTTACTATAGACAAAGATGAGTTTAAGCAGAAGGACTTGATCTAGAGCTTGTCCCTTCCATGTAAGTGCTCTTAAAAAGAGTGGACCCATAAACAGACTTACGATGTATTGTGGTGTGTGGCACTGCAATATGGGTAAGTTATGAGGCCAGTTAAGTGAATGAATCCAGATAATGCTGAGTGTGTGTGCATCTTTGTGCACTTGTGTGCACATGGAAGTCAGAGAAGGCATTTTGCTGCATCCTTTGGTGAAAACCTAGGATGCTGAATTGCACATGCTGCCTCTGTGGTTGACCTGAAAAACGGCAGACTGTCTGTGATACATTTTTGGGAAATCAGTACTAATATTGGTATCATCACTTCAAGCTTCAAGCTGTATTTAAAATCAAGTATCTTGAAAGAAATATAAAAAAAATATATATATACCCTTAGGTATGTATTATGGAAAGGTAAGATAAAATATGTATTGAATATTGAGTTCAACCAGTACATAGGCTAATTGACTCTTGTTGAAAGTGCTTCACTTAGAATCACAGAATTATGAAATAGTTTGAGTTGGAGGAGGCCTTTAAAGGTCATCTAGTCCAATCACCCAACCTGCCCAGTGCACTGCCTAAAAAACAGCCTATCTGCTGTGCAGGGAACCAGGCACTTGAAAATTAGACACTGAAAATCTGTTCTGGACTGTCTGAAAAGTCCTGAAAATAAATGAGAGAGAATTCTTCATGAGTGGGGAGCAAGGAAGGTGGGGGCAGATGGACATAAGCTGTCCCACTAGACTTCTTGGGTCATGCCTGAATCGGTAGATCAAAAGCATCTCTCTAAGTGTCTTAACCTCCAAATTATCCCTGCTTTCTATGCTGTGGCAGTAGGATGTTGGTGGTAGGTTAGAGATAGGGTTTTTAAGTTTTCTCCAGTATTTGAAATTGAAGATCCAAGTCTTCCATGTCTGAAAGTGACATGGAAGAATAAGAAGGCAAGACTGAAGGAAATGCAAAAAGGCAAGGCACTGTTACAAGGAGTAATGGAGGGAAAAGAAAAGGCTGTGATGACAAAGCACAATTGGGAAGAAGAGTAACCAGGTAGGGAATTATTTATTAAAAAAACCCCAAACAACAAAATAGATCAAAAAGGCACATTAGAATAGTAATACAAACATTGTTTGGCTTTGGGGTTTACATTTGTAAAACTCCCTTTTGGGGAAAGTGTTTTCAAATGTAACAGATAATTATTTCCCAACCTCAGGAACTATATATATTTTCCCTGTTAGTAATAAATACGTCTGCTTCATGAAAATACAGCTAGTATTTTTGTTTATATTTGTAAGCAAATAGTGTTTTATTTTTATAATAGTGCTTAATACTAATATTGCCATCTCAGTTCAAGCTTATTGTCTAATTTTCCTCCAGCTCCAATTTTTACATTAAAAATATATTCATACACTTAACCCTGTACTGTGGCATATTAATGTTATGCTCCCATAGCAATACCTATCTGTGGGTTTCAAAAGACCTTGCAAAACTAAAAGAAGATGCATTTCTCAATCTCTTAAAAATCATAAACCATGGAATAGAAAAAAAAAATCCCTTTCAGGGATATACCTGTATCAAGAAACAAATTAGAAGAATAAGCCAGGCTTGTACTGAGAGTTATCTCTTCTTGGCTGCTGTTGATATTGTTCTACGCAAATCTTGTAGTGGAAATACTTTCTTTTTTGAAGCTGTGCTTGCAGAATGGAAGAAACAATCCAAACACTTAGACAAACCTCAATCACACTTTTCTCAGCATGATTCTGCTTTTCAGAGCTAGTCAAAGGAACAAAAGTATACAAAATGAATGGAAAAGACCCATGTAGGGAAGACAGACTTCTTTACCTGTGAATGGTCAGCAGACATAAACAGACTTTAACCCACACAGACTGCCACTGCTACCAAAGGACATCCTTGAAATCATGAAATAACTAATGCCAGAGGTGGTAGCAAACTGGGCTTCAATAGCCATTGAAGTGCTTTATACAAAGCTGAACACTTCAAAGGAAGGAAATTTTTTCCAAAATATCTTTTTGCCTCGTACCTGGGTCCCTGCAGTGGGAATGTTATACATAAATTCAAATCCCCTCAGTGTGAGATGGGACAAAGAACTGAAATCTGCCACCTGTCCTCAAGGGCATCCTGCTAGGTTTTTGGGTGAAAAGAAATGACCATCTCTGACTGAGATTTGAATGAAATATTTTAGTGACTGTTTCTGATAGAAGGTACATGGGGGTATAGGTCCAAGAAAAGGGGCACAGCTGCTTTCTGACAGAAGCATTTCTGATATTTTTAGAAAAAGGCTCTTGCCTGCAGATACTGTCATCTGAGAAACATGTTTGGGGCAGTTGCTGGATCAGAGGTCCTGTCCAGATGAGCATTTTCCTTATGGAGCCCGATCTATTAGAAGCTAGTTTCTGGAGGTGCCTGAGACCACTTCCCAGCTCCCTGTTTATAAGAGCTCTCACAGGTAGGTGCCTTTATTCTTCATTTTATAAGGGCTTAGTCATACATCCCTGGATAACCACGAGTATCAAAACCAGGCACACTTGGCAATACACAACACACAAATCCAGAACTACTCCAGGGCCCTGGAGTAAGTTGAAGTAAAAAATGAAGTCATGAATGAATTTTAGGGATATCCAGATTTAGATTGTAGCTGAATGAGGGTTTTAAGGATGACTGTTTGGAGCATAAAGATTTACATTCCTTCTTTTTCCTATAATGATTTCTGACTAGTTGTCTCCTCTGCCATGAGTTGTAAAGAATTGCCCAGACTTATGACTGAGGCTTCTGATGGCAAAGTACCAATGGTTGTTGTAATGCACCAATTCTTTTATACACCTAGCTCTAGACACCTAACCTTGAGCAGTAATTTTTAACAATTTTGGCACAAGATTTGAAAGGTACACTGGCCTTTCTGACACACAGGTGCTTTAAGTCTAAATTCCCAGAATATTACCAGGAAAGCTTCATTTTATATTGTTTCTCCTTGCTGTTTAACCACTTATCCTGGAACACTCAATGTTTAATTTTACTGGTGATGAGGATTGATGAGGAAGATGAAGAGGGGTATTTTCTTGGGCTGGTTAGTAAGAGTTTGACCTGTTAGTAAGACTGAAAAAAAAAAAAAATTTTGAAAGAAATTTCTACTTGAAGGGTCTTAGGATCAGACTGAAAGACTTTTATGTGTTTTAAGTTTACATATGTGAATATATAAAAGAAATAGGTTTGTGCCTTACTTTGACATATTATTTCTTTCCTGGTATTTTTCATTAACCTTGATGCCAGAAGCTCCTAAATTGCAGATTACTGGAGGCTGGGAGAGTAACCTAGGTGAGCATCTCTATGTGCTTCCCCTCATCTTACACTTTTTTACAAAGCACTTAGGGAATTGGGTACTCTTGGATACAGAATGCTAAATTATTCTGACCTTGTCTCTGACCAGGTACAGCTGTTCTCACGTTTCTTAAAAATGCTGACATTTAGCATTTGAAAGTCATTTTTATAAAGCAGTATTACACTATTTCCTTGTATAAAACGTTAGATCAATATTAAAGTTGTTCCATGCATGATGTAATGGAAATGTCTATTCTGTTGCAGAATGTTTCACAGAAAAGACTGCAGCCTGCAATACTGGAAGACTGGGGGAACTACCTATATTTTCATATGGACAGTTCATGAGCCCATACCATTTAACAGATTGGGGCCTTGGAAATAAGTTTTCAGATAATTTGGTGTAGGACATCAGAAAATCAGAAGCAGAGTCAGTGTGAGGAGAGGGAGGAAAGAATGCTTAGGAGACTGGAGGCAGGGAGCCTTCATGAGAGCAGTCCTCTTGCACTTCCCACATGATGTTGGCTTGGTTTTTATCTATATGAAGACCAGTGGTTATTGGATAAAAATAAGGAAAAAAACCTCTTTATATTTTAAGGTTCTCAGTTCTCACTGATTTATAAAAAAAAGTTTAAAAAATTTTATAATGTTTTATGTAGATGGCAATGGCCTTAAAATTCAGAAGTACCCACTGATAACATTTGGTGAACTGTCTCTTTTTGGAATAGTTTTGCTTCTTTCAATGTGGAGTACCATATATGAAGAGAATATGTATTTTAGGAATTGATGGAAATACCTTTTTTGACTTCACCTATTGTAACAAAATTTCAGTATGCCATCAAAAAGGTCACCTAATTATAGCAATTTTTCATTAACTCATCTGATTCCTGCTTGTACATGCACAAGCCATTCATCAGGTGGTATAGACTATTTAATATGCCTCAGCTGTAACATCTGTATGCACAGGTTCAGTAATAATGTTCTGCACCTACCTTTATATTTATTGGAAATTTATTTTATTAGGAAAGTCAAACCAACACACAGAATAAAACCACCCACAGGCAGTTCCTTAAGTATTCCAGACATTTATGCAGGTGTGGAACTTTATGTGTTTGAAATAGCTGATGACATTTTTTCCATCTATTCTTTTAGTGAGAAATGGCCTTTAAAAAAATAAAGAAAATGATCATAGAAAGTCTGCAATGCTTTCAAAACATAAATAAAGACAGTATATGAAAGAGAACATTATTGTATTTAATTGACTGGACTTGCTTGAGAAGATTTTGGTAGCAGGGGAGCTATGGGTGTGGCTCCTGTGAGAAGCTGCCAGAAGCTTCCACTATGCTCAACAGAGCCAATGCCAGCCGGCTCCAAGAGGAACCTGCTGCTGGCCTAGGCTGAGTCCATTAGCGACGGTGGTAGCACCTCTGGAATAACAGAATTAAGAAGGGAGAGGGCAGAAAAACTGCACAATAACCTGTAACAGGAGAGAGAAGTGAGAACAGTGTGAGAAACAGCTCTGCAGACACCAAAGTCAGTGGAGAAGGAGGGGGAGGAGGTGTTCCAAGTCCTGGAGCTGAGATTCCCCTGATGAGATCCCTGATGGAGACCATGGTGAGTAAGCTGCTGCTCTCCAGCTCGTGGAGATCCACAGTGGGGCAGATGACTACCTGCAGCCACTGCAGAGCTCCACAGTGTAGCAAGTGGATGGCCAAAGGAGCCTGTGACCCAGAGGAAAACTGGTGCTGGAGCAGGCTTATGGCAGAATCTGTGACCCTGTGGAGATAGAAGTGAACTAACGCAGGAAAAGGTTGATTTTCCAAGTCCTAGGCAAGCTGTGCCTTGCAGGACCTGCTAACTCCCGGAGCAAAGCTTTCCTTTGATGGACACAATTCTACCTTACTGCTTCTTGCTTTCTCTCCTGTGCAAAATTCATCTTTCTAGTCCCCTTTACCCTGCAGAGATGCAACCTTGCAAATTTTATTTTCTGCTTTCTCACAATAGGCCCTGGTCATGCGCCAATTTGTCAGGATCTAAATGTGATGGGAACCAATAAGACAGCAGAGAGAAATGGAAGTTTTAAAGGCCTCAAAAATCCTTAAACTGGAAGCCCAAACTTTTTATATTTAAGCATAGAGGAGATAAAACCCAGGTTACTTAAGGAAGCAGCAAAGGTGTTCCACAGAAGCAAGTACCTTCCAACTACTTAGCAAAAATAGGCACAGCATGCAAATAGTCAAGCAGTAGCAAACACAGTGTTATGAACATGAAGGAATGCCACTAACAACAAGGAAAGCATAACTCATTTCTTATAAAGACAAGGAGATAAAGTAGTAAACCTCTTGGAGTGCTTCTCTGAGACAAGCAGTGCTTGCAGAGACAAGTGCTTCTCTGCTCCTTGTTAGGAGCAAGTAGCACCACATACATTGTTCCTGCTGATGGTCCATACGTGCTGGGTCCATACGTCCATACAGCAGTTGGGTTGCCTGATCCTGTGTCCCTCTTCTGCAGGGGCAGAGCATCTCTCTTGTGCAGCCAAAAAGCTGTTTGTGCCCAAGCCTGCAACCAGCATCTATAGCACAGGCTTGTGTCCAGGCCCAAACAGCTCCCAGAGCTGCCTGCTGTTTCAGCTTCCTTTTGCTGGACTTGTACATAAATCTTTATTCCGCTGCGGGCTGAGGGCATTTATTCCTGCTTGCAAGAGAGCCAGAGTGGGGCTCAAATGCACTTGCACAGATGAGTGATGCAACCAGTGCAGGGAGATAGCGGAGAACCTATTGACAGACTCAGCTGAACTATTAAATGTCTGCAGTGTCAGACATGTTCTTTATTTTTTGCAGGATGTGGGTATGGGGCCTGCTTTGCTTTAATTTCGCTGAAAAACTTAAATTTTCAAAATTGAGTCTAATTTAAATGTCTATGGAAAACAGACCTGCAATGTTAACATTTGGATTTCTTATTCAGATTTCGTTTTCTTATTCCTGTTTACTCTTAGCTGGAAAGACACAAAATGTATGATGGCGCTCCTTGCAATGATGTCAGTTATTTGAAGACATACAATGGGAGTTAAAGACCTTCCATATTCTTTTCACTGCAAAAAAAGACTTGCTCTGGGGTCTGCAGGACATCCTTCAAGTGTTAGGTGTGTGTGCCTGAAGCATTGGCTCTTCTTTCTATCTATTTCTGTCTAATAAAAGATGTTAGATCTCCCTGAATCTTTGACTCTCTTCTATCCTTAGATAATAATTACAAAAAATTACTTTCTACAGAGATGAAAATGAAGGACTTTAAAATTCCTTAAAAAGAAAAATGAATTCAGGAAGGGCTATTTTTAACATACCAGACACAGATTTTTTTCCACTGGAGATAATTAATCTGTAACTTTTCCCACAAAATAAATGTCCAGAATTAACCCCCCTCCCACCAAAAATACGAAGCTTGTAACAGATGGGAAAAGTCACGAGACTAAATGATTGGTACTTCAGATTAAATATCTTTTTCATAAAACAGCAAGCAGCATATCTACTTCATGACAGTCGTTACTACATCAAAGTACTCAAAGCAGAATACAATTATATTGAAAAAAATATACTTTTTCTCTTTATGAAAAGAAAGTTGTCAAAAAGAGAAAAAAAAAGAATCTCCCATGAAGACAGATCCTGATGAGATGTATGATCTTTTTTGTTCTGGAGAGGGGAGGGGAGAAAGAGAATAGAAGAGAGGAAGCAGAAAAAGCAGCCCCAGGATAACAAGCTTTGTATGAAGCAGAAAATCATACCCTTTGAGGGTCATTTTCTTTGAGTTGCTGCTTCAGGGAGATAGGAGGCAGAGATTAAACACTGGAGGGAAAGTCCACGTTTGCTTATAAGGCAACACTCTGCCCTGAAATGCTCTGGAAGAAGAAAGCAATTTCCGTCTTTTGGGGGGTGTGCAGATCCCAGTAAACAGTTTGGATCAAACTGTGCCCTTTTCCTCCAGCCCACTGGCCTGAGGGGGAGGGGAGTGGTGCGTTGGGATGCAGGACAAACACAGGATGCTGAGCATCACCGGGATGCTGAGCGCAGGGGCTGTGCCACCGGGTTTACCTGTGAGGAGCACGCCTTCTGAACAGGGATTTGAGCTTCCAGCTGTCCTTTCCGGGGGTGGTTGCCAGCCCTCAGCCGTGAGTGAGAGCACGGTCTGCCCACCCGGGAGCGGTTTTTGCAAGGGAAGGGAGCGTGTACCCACTAGGTGGAGCCTGAACCCTTCGGTCCTGCACTCATGCTCCTTCCCCTGTGCCTGCATAGAGGGGTTTTCGCCTTTTTAAGTCCAACCAGAAGGCAGCTGGGCAGAAACCTGAAGGCATTTGAAGTAGGTGGTGCTGGAAGGTCGTAAGATTTTTTGTTTGTTTTTGTTTATTTTTATTATTATTATTTATTTATTTTTTATTTTGCAGTCATTCCTCTTATGCATTAAACTAGACAATGAAATCATCATATCCATCCATATGCTACCTAATGCATCTAGTACCAGTATATACATGCTTGAAATCAGGTTACACTTAAATTACTGCTAGTTCCTAAAAAAAATTAAATATGTAGAGGCAATGGCATTATTTGAACTGTTGAACCACTGGGCATGAGGGACACTGCTACAAAGTGTGCATACAGGAACTGAAAAAAAAATGTTGCAGATTCCCCTGGGCTTAAACTACCCCAATGTTGTATAAGTGGAATTGTATATCCTTGATGTGGGATTGGAGAGGAAAAAAAAGAAAAGAAAAATGTAGACGGAAAGCAACTGCAAGGGCCTGCAAATGCAGGTTTAAATAATCAGGTGTGAATAATCAGGCTGTAGCTCATTCTTATGCCAAAGTTGGTAGGTCAGACCAGGCACTTTGGCTGACTCTGAATGGATTAGCTGGCAGCTGCTGAAAACCCTGCCCAACAGTTTCATTTCATGGCCTTTCTGGAAGAGGCACTTTCTTTGCTTAGCACAGGAGTTCTTCTCCCCAGTGTGTTCTGAGTCAGGAGTGGCAGGACTGGCTGGACAATGATTGTGTAGCGTAGTAGCCTTTTAGGTTTCAACCTTTTCTTCTTCAATGGGTCAAAGATAAACCTCTTAGATGCTTTAAAAAGCGTGACCCCTGTCTCTGGAAATAACTGAGGTGTCCAGCCTGCATCAAAGAAACCTTTCCTTCAAAAACATTGTCAAAACTGAGATGTTTTAAAAAGCTTTTGGCTCTGATGAAAGCCGAATGATGAAATCAGTATGTATTTGATGGGAAGTGTTCCAGCCAGCTCCAATAAGGAGCACTACTCAGTATTTTAATGACAACCTTCAATAGCAAAACTCTATTTTGGCTTCTTTATGTTTCTACCACTGTACTACTGGGGCAATCTCCCGGTCTTTAATGTATTTTTTCCTCACAGTATACCTGGCAAATGCTATTGTCCTGACTTTACAGATGAGAAATGGAAGCACAGGAAGGTGAGGCAACTTACTGAAGATTGTACAGTCAAGTTTGCAATGGAGAAAAAAATCATTCCCCTTGTCCTAAATCATAAGCGTTGTGAGTTGGAGTAGCTACTGTTATTCTCTATGACCCTGATCTGCTCTGCCCAAAATTTGAGAGTATGCGTAACTAGGCAGATCATTTGTCCTCTACATAAGAAGTGTAAAAGAGAGATCATTTGTAGGTGAGGTCTCTGGGATGCTCTGTCAGTTGTTGGGCTGCCCTCGAAGAGTTGATATATATTTACAGAAAACAAGAAAAAACCCCACCCCTTTTACCTTTGTGTTTCTGATTCGCTGTTCCCTACACTCTGTGTTTTTGGGACTTGCATACTGCAGATGCTGGCTGTAAATTCCCCCTTCAATTTTCTGTGAGGTTTTAATCATGTGGGGAAGGCTCTCCAAAAAGGATAAAAATGACAGAGACAGCCAGACAATATTTGGTTCACTAAAGAAACATATCACAGTTTCTTACAGGAAGCAGAGGAAGCAGCAGAAACTATACATCATCAGAAAACAAAATCATATTTGCTTATATTGTTTGAAATCCATGAATGCCTAATTTGGTACCCTTACCTGAGATGGAAAATCATTAGCCTTTTATAAGTAAGTGTGCTGATATATTCAGCTAGTTCTCAGTTTTAAAGCAGTGTGACAAGATTTCAAAGAGAAAAGATAAATACAATTATATAGTGAGAAACACAGTCCATAATTCAGAAAACATTGAGGATGTGGGTAAAGAGCGGCAACAGGCCGAGTGAAAATTGTCAGGTATGAATTTAATCTTGAAATAAAATATAAAAATGATGGTGTGGTGTTATGTATGTTCCCATGTTCTTTGTTTATGTGAACTCCTCTTCAATATTGTAAGCTGAATTAATGACATTTTCCAATTTCATATTTATTTTCTTGTCAGAAAGTGACACAGAATGATCTGTGTACAGTTTCATGGTTTGATTTTGCTTTCGCTTTCTCTGTCCTATTTTATGCTTGAGTATACATGACTGGATATGATTATTTATGTAAAGAATTCACTGAGGAGTTGTGTCTTGCTTTTGTCTCAGAAGAAAATAATTCTTCTAATCTAGGTGCAGAACTATGGGCACATAACTGTGCTATCTCACTTCATTTGTAAATAGTCTTATTCACTAAACCATGCAAAATTGCCTTTATACAAATCCTAGGCATAGAGGAGAAGGAAAGCTCTCATGTAGCTGGTATCTGTCTTCTGTGTTAAACATAGAGAATGAGCAGGGTCATATACCTGTGGTGAGTTTTGAAGGAAGTAGAGTAGTGCCCTCGGTACTCACTGAAATCCTCAGATATAGTCTGACCTGTTCTGTTGTCCACAAAGTCATGGATCACCATGGTCAGATCTGAGTCTGACAGGATGAGGGCAATTTCTTAGGGATAGTAGTATGTAAGGGTATAAAAGTAGTCCCAGCTGGGAGCTGATTATGGTATATGAAGAACCAGCTTTGACCTGGGCTGGAGATCCTCCTGCAGTCCATTCCAGTTTGAATTTTGCCATGACTCTGTGATGATCTGGGAATCCTAGGATTATAAAGAAAGGGCATTCTTTGAGCACTTTCATTCTTTTCTGTTGCCTCCATCACCCAAACAGCTGCTGGTTTTGTGCAGGCATGGGAAGTGCTTGAAGATCATGTTTTTTGTTACTGATGTAAAGGAGATATAACTTGAAGTCATCCATACACTGCTGGCATCCTAGTTAATCTCTTACCATCTTTTTACATATGTTCAGATAAAGTTTGAATAGTTTGGATGAAAGGATTCAGAGGGTTTTTGAAATGGAGCTGCAACTTCTGCAAAGATCTTGAGACAAAGGACAGAACTTTTTTTCAGCTGTGCGGAGAGACTGTATCTTTTAAGTGTTAGTACTATGGTGGTCTTTAGTGACATTGCTTAGAGGTGCACCTAACAGTGCCACGTTAATGGTTGGACTCAATAACCTTAAAGATCTTTTCCATCCTTAATGATCCTATGATTATACTGGTTTACCCAAGCAGATGCTTGTTTTGGTGTATGAAATCATATGACAGGCAAGTATTAATTCTTATATCTAGTTTTATTACAGGAGATCTTTGCCTCTTCCTTTTTCTTAGGAATATTTTATTTTATTTTCAGTACTTAATATTAGTGAGGAAACCAAAACTAATTCATGGCCTAAGACCATCCTTCATCACTTATTGCTTCTTGTCAGAAAAACAATTCTCTGCCACTGGAAGCTTGTGCCAGGAATTTCTCTGCAGGCCTAAGTTTCTGCCACCTTGGAGCATCAAAATGGTGAACTTGCAATCTGGAGAGAGAATTTTCTTCCCAGAGTATGAAAGTCATCTTGAAGTGGTTTTGTTTTGTTTGTTTGTTTGTAAATATGTATGTGTAGTATCATACACACATTGCTTCTCCATTCTCCTGAATTTGCTTCTAAAAGGGTTTTGATCCACTTCTTTGGTGCATGCACAGCAGTAAAAATGTGTGTATGGCTCAGCTGGCGGTAACTGTAGCCAAATAATGTTTGTAAATATTCTGGTGAATAAAGCTTACTGCCCTTTGCATCTTTTTCATGTGTCTGCACAATTTTGGGGTGTGAGATTTTATTCATGAATATATTTGAAAGCAGGTGTATCAGGAAAATTAAGTTACTTGTTACAGAAACATTTGTACAAAAATATTCTCTCAGGATAATATTTTAAAACATTTTTTAATTTTGGTGCTGTACTGTTCAGTGAATATAGGTTGAAATTTTGAAAATCATGCCAGAATAGGAAAAGGGGATTCTTCTTTTTTCAGAGTGCAGGTCACCCAGTTCTGGAATAGAAATTGTCCTGTGTTATTCACAGAAGCAGTCACAAATAACAAGTGGTCATTCACCAGCTTGTGAATAAACCTGAGGCTAATATGTAGTCATGCATTCATTAAACAGTACAAAAATATCGCAACAAATCTACAAATAATTTACTGCTAAACTTCTCACATAATTAATTTGTAAAAATAAATTTGATTGTCTTTGATCTGTGTGCTAAGTACCCATTAGTAAAATGTCAGTGTTTTATTTTGCTGTGGATTATTTTTGAATATCACCATTGCCATTATCTAGAATCCATTGTTTAGCCAGGTCAGGTATCTGTTACCACTAATCCATTGTCTAGCCAAATGACTTCCATTCTCTGGGCCATAGGTTATTTAGTTGTGAGTTTCTTTTGAAAAAACCTGATAGATAAATTACAAAGTCAGGCTATAATACTTTACTGTAAGGTGTGATAGATTTTCCATCTGCACAATGTCTTTTGGTAAATTCTTCTATTAGAAATACTTATGTCTGTACATAAATAGAAGTATGGAAACTCTTTTCAAATTGCAGTCAAAATTCCAGAGGAGAATTTAAGTCTAGGAACAATCAGATCCAAATTTGTCTTTAAAAATATTTTTCAATTGAATGCTAAGTATTCTATAATGAAAAATGTATCTTATGTGAAATATGCTTATGAAATAAAAGATGTTACAAATCACAGTATTAAATCTATAATTTCAAATTATTTTTGTTGAAAATATTATTTCTAGGTTCCTTAACAAAATAGTATGAGAACTAGGGAAAAAAACCACAAACAAAGCAAAGCAAGAAAATCCTGTTCAAAAACTGTTTTCTCTTGGAGAGAAAAATAATATTTTTTCTATTAAGCTTATTTAAAGAGTATAGATTTATTTCAAGTTCTTGTTTTGCAGAGACTCTTGTTGCTTTTAGAGATGTCCGCTCTACAACTGGGAAGTACTCTGTTCTTTTAGAAAGCTTTTGAAAATTTCTCCGAAAAGATTTCCTAGTAGCCTTGCTATTTGGCACAAAGTCCTTCAGGACTGCAGTTGTGACACAACAAAAAAGTGTTGTGCAGCAGGATGAGGAAACTGTTTTCTATTTTGAAAATGAAATGAATTCACGATTTCCTACCTCAACATTTTACTAGGGTGATGCAGTGCCCCAAAAGTTACATTTCAGTGTTTACCTAGAGTCTCAGGAAGCATGTAAATGTATGGCAGTGTGAGATTATTTTCATGCTTTTATAACCCACCATCCTTTCACAGCTCCATAATTCAAGCTTAATGTTGCAATAATGCCAGAATGCAGTGTGACAGCAACAAATGACTCCCCTGATTGTGGCACTTGCTGCTGTATGGGGGAGGTCGGGAAGGACTCTGAACTCAAAAAGACATTTTTCGTCATATTTTCTGGCAGTCATAAGGGGCATGTCTTTCATGGGGAGCAAGTGAGTGACTTGCAGGATCCAAGTGTCACTGTGCCTGTTCTGTTCATAAGCAGGTTTGCAGAAGGGACGAAGTAAGAGGAGGGTTTTCCTCATGAGGATGCAGGCAAGAAGAAGACCCTGCCCTCTCTCACATCACTGTCATGGCTTTGGTCTAACGGGACTTTTTGACTTTTAATGGAAGGGTCAGGCAGCCCCATTAGTCAGAGGGACCTTGGAAACCAGCACTTTCCTTGTTTTAAGTCCCCTAGGTTTTTATCTGCTCCTGAAGCTCTACCCTTCCCTCTCTCCTAGCCAAAGTGCCAGAAGACAGTGTCTCCAGCCTTCTTGAGAGGGAAAGAAAGGGACAGGAGGAACATTGATAGCTCCCTGCCAAGTCGGAGAGACATTCGAGGCCCCATGCTTTGGTTCCCAGGGAGGAGGAGAGAAGCACACTCTCACACACATCACTCTTGCAGAACAGGAAGTGAAGGACTGATTACAGGACAGTTCCTTCCTACAAGGCAAGAGGGTAATGAACACAACAAAACTCTCACAGAAAAAGTATTAAAAACTAGCCAGGGAAAAAGATTCCTAGCATTTGGCCCACAGAACAGAATATAGTATTATTGCTGAAGCAGGAGCAAGTATGAAATCCTGGAAAATATTCATAAACATATTTTTATTAAAGGTTTTAGTTTACAGTAAAGCTTCTGTGACCTAGGGTTCTATTATCATACAGCACTCTAAACTCTGTTGAAGCCAGCAGTGTCATTTGAACAGAATAAATTAAGTAGATAATTACCCACTAATATGGTCTAATGAACGCTCAACTGCATTTGAGGCATTGTACAATATATTCTTCAGACTTGCTGTACATCTTACTCAAAACTAGAGGTCCATATGCTGCATAGTACATATTCTGGTACAAATTTTGTGCAAATTCCAGTGCTGTTTTTCAACTGTGACTGCAAATGAAATTCCAAAAAATTTGAAGGTCTTGAGAGAGTAGAACAGTATCATGGCACCTATTTTATGGATGAGGAGACTGAGACCCAACCTGGTGAAGGAACTTAACCTGATAATTCGAAAGTCAGAGACAACAACCCGAATAATACTGCAGGTCCCATAGTTCTATTATTCTCCTGTTATAACAGCCTAAGACAAAAAGTGATTGATTGGGAAAGTTACATGCCTTAGCACTTGGCTATAAGATTATAACCCCTTTCTGCTGCATGATTTCCTTAAAATAAAAATATGTTTCATTGAAATTAAGAAAGATTATATATTAACACATCTGGGAGACTCAATACGTGAGAATGGAGCTCTTATCCAGGCATGTCTATTTATTGTGGTAATTTGTATGCCACTTACCCTATGGGAACCCTGCTTTTCCCTTTCTACTTCATGAAATTCCAGTGGGAAGGTGAATTACAAAAATGATAAAGACAGCTCAAATCTGTGTTTTAGGCTGTATTAGACCTAAATAATTTTTTTTCTTCCTCAACTAAGAGATTTTTTTTATTTTGTTTTGCTTGGAAAATATCCCATCTAAAGTAAAGCAAAGGGAGGCAGTGGTGAGGTGGGAAAGCTGTTCAGCTCTAAGATCAATCAGGTCAAGTGCGTAGTAACGTAAATTCAATCGGTTAGGTAAAATATTGGTGATTTTTGTGTCCCCACACCCACAGTAAAAATGGTTTGCAGTTCCTACAGGAGGAAAGAAAAATGAGGATAAACTCCTGCAATGATGGTTTAGGTTATGCAGGAGTTTACACTGTAGCTTATTGCACTAGGTGAGTCCTATGGAATGACTAGTTGCTGGGTCCAGTTATCAAATGTCTGTCTTTGACTTAGTCTCTTTGTTATAAGGTCAAAATGTCTCTTGTGTAGATAGGCTGAGAGGGAGAGATTACTAGTGTGGGCCCAGCATGGCACTGGGTAATGCTTTTTTCATCCCCAGCTGGGATGTCTGCATGGAAAGGGGCTAGGCTGCACCAGCTGAATGCCACAAGAAAAGTCTGTCTGCATCATGCTGTTTCATGACAGATATGAGGCCAACAAGCACTGGTGAAATTTCTTAAATCATGCTGATTCCTGTAAAGACAATGACAAAAGTTCTGTTGACTTCAAGAGAAATGCATTCCAACCACAGGTCAGGGTCACAAAAAAGGCCTGTGACAGAGCTGGAAGAGAAACTCTCAGATTTCTGTTACTACCTTAACAAAAAAAATCCATCTTTGTGAACTGAAGCTCCTCTCTACTTTTTTTTTTTTCCCTTTAATTTTCCTGAAGCATTTAAAACAGATTATTTATGGCCCCAATTTGCCTGAGTAGTTTTCGTACTTACCCATAGAAAGGAAAAATTTCCACCTGCATGTGATCGACTTCATAATCTGCAGTTGTAATAAGGACCTTCTAGGGAGCAGGGGTCAGTAGGAGGGGATGAGATTGCTCACTCCTGTAGAACAACTGAGTGAAATTGTAGTTTTTATTGCATTTCTTTTTCAGCCCTTACCTTTCTATGGCCTCTGCCTCCTGACTTCTATAAACTGGACCATTTTTGCCCTAAACCCTTAAGTGGACCTTTTAACCAGAGCTGCTTTACAATCTGGACTGTACAGCATTCTTCTTGAATTCAGTTTGTAAACATTCCTAGGGCACTCAGAGGACAAATGGCTATATGTTTGGAAATACATTATAGAATATTTTATTTCCTATAGCTTAGTGGAAATTTAGGATTGTGTCCTAAGAAGAATTTATTTGACAGTCTGAGGAGTCTTTTCACCACAGAGGGTAATAAGTTGAGCATCAGCCTGCAGTGTATTTTGCATTGCAGGACACTTTATTTGCTAAGTACTGAGGAATATAAGAGCAGGTTGGTGTGGATGTGAAACAAATGCATTCTTCATGTGAGTGTATTGGATGTGTCCACTGGTGTGAAACTGTGATTTGATGAGATCGTGCTTTTCCAGGGCAGGTCTGATAGTGTGCTGACTAATGACCAGCTAAAGCAGGTGTTGGTGTCAGCCGGGGCTGTAGCTGTGTAGCCTCAGAAAGCGTGAGGCTCCCATTTCAGAAGAGTGATTCTGGAACATGCAGAAAACCTCATGAGACATTGAAGGGGAGAACTAAATTGTGAGGCTGCGAAGACAATAACCTCTTGTTTTCTCCAGTGAGCCACCATCCTTTGTGCGTGCTGCAAAGTTTTTTACAGATGACAATAAACTTACTCTGGCACACCTCTTAAACCTTCCTAACTGCATCATGGTTGTTTAGGCATTGTACTTGGACTACGTCAGGAATTTTCTTATTAAATGACTTGCCACTAGAAAAATGCTGATTCCTTGATACAAAGTGTTTTGTGAGAGAATGTCAATGCTGTGAGCTACTGCCAAAACACAGAAAGCCTTTAATAGAAATTCACCTGCTGGGCAGATTCTTTGTTACTTCATCTGCTGCACTGCTAAAAGATGATCCATAAAGAAAACTATTATCTTGAATACTTATTCTTGCTGCTTTGAGATATTCTTGCTGGAAGATAGAATTAGCCCAAAGGGCACATATACAGAAAGAAGTACATTTTTTTAACCTAACATTTAAATGTCTTACAATAGATAACAGTTTAATATGCATTAGGATAAACAATTTTTCGGTTGCATATAAAACAGTAGTGAAAAACAGCATTCGTAAAGTATTAACTAAAAGTACTGCTAAACTAAACTCTAATACTAGTCTATGTGTGTCTCAGTGGTGTGGCATGAATGACATTTTTTGTTCAACTCGCTGGCTCTGAGTGATTTCTGAACACCTTGTTGATATGTCTGTCCAAGTTTATTACTCTTCTGCCTTTCTTCATATGAAGATTTCCTTGCTTGGTCACAATATTGGAATGTCTAAGAGTGTGACAGTTCTCTCCAGTAAGGACATTTGGTTTTCACATTCTTTTATGTGAGAACCTGAGCTACTTTGTTTACTCTTCAAAGGCTCTGAACACTCTGAACCTGAACATTTTGGCTGCCATTCACAGCTGAAATTACTGTATGGTCAGATACACATGGTTTAACCTGTACGGCTGTACCATGATTTGTATCTATTGGACTGTATTAACAAACTGCTTTGGAATCGCACAGCAAATAATTTGCTGTTTCTTAAAAACCCCCCTTTGATCCAGTGTTTTCAAGACTGTGTCCTTTTTTTTTTTTTTTTTTTTTTGTGTGTGTGTGTGTGTGTGTGTGTGTGTGTTTCAGGTAGAAACACATGCATTGTTAAAAATATTTGCTTTAGCTGGCACATGAAGTCAAACTTGCAGGGCCCTGGCTGCTCTGGAAAAAAACACCAATAATTCAGCTAGGGACTGAGCATCCCCTGAAACATGAGAGCTCAAATGTCTCCTGCTATCGGCTTTATCAAGCTCAGGGGAATCTATTGTTTTCACTAATTTATCCAAGTTTGTATTGCAGATGTACTTGCAGTGACAAAGTTAACCCCTTCTGAAGGTTTTGTGCTCATTTCTAATGTACCTGTATGGAAAAGAAGCATTAGAATTTATATTTTCTATGCTTTAATAAAAGCTTTACAATCGGTGGTTATAACAGCTGGTTATGATACAGTAACTTTTGTTTTGGAAGCATTACATTATGTTGAGGCTTTAATGTACTTGAAATAAAATGGTACCTGGTAATAGTGAGGCACAGGAAAGTGGTACAGCCTCTAAGAGACCTTGTCTAGGGCAATCCAAGCAGATCTTGGTAGGGACTGTTTCGCCTTTCTACAATTTGCTTCTTCTTCCCTTGGTATGTTTCTCTTCCCGTTCCCCCTCCCTCACACCTTCACTGGCAATTGCCTGACAACGATTTGATTTGAAGAGCTGCATGGGTAGAAAACACTTTGCAGACTTAGCAATTATACTTCCATGGCTAAGTGAGAGCCAGAGCAAGGCAGGAACATGTAGCAGAAGGAGGGACAAAGCAGGAAGGGTTTACCTACAGGTATTTAGGACAATTTGCCTGACTCATGGACCACTTGACTGTGGCCCATTACACATTGTGCCACTGGACAGGTTTGGGACAGTTAGACCTCCCGCTACCAAGTTTCCCAGGAGACTCCATGATCCCTTTGCCATCCACTGAGGTTTGATGTCTGTACACTCTTTAACCAACAAACTCAGGTAATTGCTCAGGAAAGATGACAATGGTACCTGGCACCAGTTCAATTAATTCATGTCAAGTCCCACAGGCTGCTGACTCGAGAGACATCTGGGAAAGATTGTTATCAGGAAGGGCCAACAGGAACACTACCTTCAGCACCTTCAGTATTCTTTCAGCATGACAACTATGTCTGTACTAGCTACCTAAATGGGATCATAGTGCAGGCCTAAAGGATATCACATAATTTTCCAAACTGTTATATTTCTTACACATTCTTGTTCCAGTTTTGTCCTGGCCAGCCGATACTCTCCTAGAAAACACCTGGTCACAGTTCAAAGACAGCACAGGCTGCACACCAACTGCACATTGGCATTCTCAGTGTGTGATGAGGATAAGCCTGATGTATTTCTGAGGGTTAGCTGCACCATGCCAGTTGTTCGCGTAACTACAGAAGGGAACGTGGCCAGTTTTAATTACGAGTGCAGTCCCTCCTTTCTTGGGGGAAAAAATCAATATGCCCATGAAGATACCTTGGCTAGCACAGACGAAATGAGCTCACTGCTCCTGGGAAGTGCCAGAGCTATTGCCTCTGTGCAGGTTGATGTCTCTGCTGGTGTCCACTGCTGTTGGCTCTGCAGAGGAAAAGGGGTTACAGCACACAGTCCTCCTCCACGTCTGTGATGAGTGATATGCCTTGCTAATAGCACTTTCTCCTGACATAATTTTAAATGGCTTTTCTTTTTTCCCTTCCTCTCTATGTTTAATATAAAGTCAAATATTTTTCATGGTGATGATTGAGACATGACTACACAGGTTAGATCTCTCTGTATGCGAAATCTACAACCTTTTCCAGTTGCTTAATACTATGACAAGACAGCACAAACCCTGTTCTGTCTATAAGCCTATTTATGCCATTAAAATTATTACAACTGCTCTTGGGAGGCTGCTTAAATGTAAGTACTGAAAAAATGACTATTTTATAGATGAATTTTAATTTTTTAAAGATAATACTTTATAGTAGTTTTTCATGTCCTTCCAATTTTTGTATGTTTTTTGGGCAGAGTTGATTGAAAAAAGAAAACCCTGGTTTTGGATATTCTTACAAAGGCATTTCCTTTGGATGTTTCTTGTAGAAAATTGCTAGACTTGAAGTTTTCCCCAGCTCTAATGTATACTTGTTGTTACAATTTTCACTTGGAATTCAATATACCTTACTCCATGCTATTTTCCATTGATTTGGTACAAAATTCCTTTAGAGGAAAAAGCATTATTTTTAATTGGTTAATTTATCAGTTGTAGTGGAAGAAAATTTAACAAAGGACCTTGTGGACTCACGTCTCAATATTATGCACTTTCCTTACCTTTGATTCTGCAGTATCAAGTGAGAAAGTCTACACGGCATGTATAAACCTGTGCAAGTCCATTATGTGTTAAGCAGAAAGAGGACAAAGAAGCTGTTCTTCTTCTGTAGGAGTACAGCCCAGACTCTGCCACCTGTTCTCTGTCTGAATATGCAAATGCATTTTGCTATCTGAGAAATCCTTTTTTCTTTTTATCAGGATTATTTATGAAGTGAAGTAATGTAGACTGGTTAAAATCATCAGAATGATCTGAGGTGTTTATGGCTGAGTCCCACACTGCGTTGGGCAGTCAATTATTTGTGGCTTCCTATAAAAATTTTATCGAGTCATTAGATCCTCTGACTAAGGTATTTGGGATGGGCCTTAAAAATCTCTTGTTACATTAACAACACAAATAGTAATTTATTTTTTTTTGTCAGATTTAGTTGAAAATTGCGCAAGTCAGAATTCTAGGGGTCATCTCAGAATTCTAGCAGCAAGTATACATTAGTACTTATACATTAGTACAAAAAATCAATTTTTTTTAACCAGAAACACCAGAAGAAAATTCTTCAGAAAAATATCCAAACCCTGTGTTTCCTTTTTTCAATCAACTTTGCCCAGCAAATATATAAAATTTTGAAGGACATGCAAAACTAGTCTACAGTATTTTTCAAAAAAATTAAAATTTATCTATAAGTAGTCATGCTTCTCAGTACTTATATTTAGGTGGCCTCCCAAGACCTAGTCCAACTCTTGTAGGGCATCAGATCCTGATTCTCAAAAATTTCCTCCTGAAATTCTAAGGGCTGGAATGGAAGACCATATCCATTTCCCTGTCCTTCATTTGATGCTGGTTGTGTGTGAATGGGCCTTAGCATCCTGGTTCTTTGGATTCTTTTCTGCTTTCCCCATGTCTAACGGGGTTTTTTAATCCATATGTGTGGCCCAGAAAGCAGGCTTAAATTTTGACACACACTCTTGTGTGTCCATGGACTATGTAGGCACCTTCTTCTTTCCCCCTTCTTTCTGGGCTGCCATAAATTTAAACAACATGTAGCCACAGCAATAAGGTTCACAATGAAAGGCTGACATGAGAGGTTTCTGGAAAGAATGCAGGCGTGTAAGCACTTGATTGTTCTTTTGGATGTGGAAGGGTAGTGGTTGCTGCTTTGTGGTAGGTGATGGGGAAAGGAAATGCACATAGATGTTCAGGTAAGGAATCAACCAGTTCAGTGGTTGATTCAGCTGATTCAGGATTCCAGTTACAGGATGAGGCAGAAACACTGGGTTGAGGTTTTTTTTTGGTTTTTCCCATTCACTGATAAAGCCACAGATACCCTGTTTTAGAGAAAAGTGCTGTAATTATGTACTTGGGACTGATGTGAAGGAAAAGGGGGCATGCTTTGGAACATTCTGGGGTGATTCTGGCAGTTAAATTCTCACACATTACAGCAAGTTTTCCTTTTCCTTCTGTCCTTGGTGACAAATCCATGAAAAAGAATCACAAGGGATTCTTTTTTATTCCCTGTAACAATGTAATGTATCCCTAAGAATCTGATCTCTTCAAGAAGGTTTAATACCATTAACTTTATTGCTTTAAACATTTCAAAAAAAGCTTCTGGGTCCAGTATATGTCCCTTTTACAAATAACAGAAAATGGACTGTATGATATACAGGCACTTTGGTCCTCCCTCTGCCCCCATTTGGGGACCCACCAAACAAGAATTTATTCTCTGATTCTTTCAGTTTCCACTTCTGTGGAACATGGATATCTATTCTAGCAAGCATTAGCAAATATTTTTCTCTGCAATGTGTAAGTCAGTTCTTTTACTTTCTTTCTATTGACATGTGTTTGGTTTTTTTTTTTCCCCTAGTAGTGGAAACTTTATTTTTCTTGGAAAAGTGCTTCAAATAAATGTGGATATTATGTCTTTTTTGATATTTTCCAGTCTTTCTAATAACAGCTGTGAATGGTACTCAGTTGCTGTGAATGTTATTCAGTTGCTGCTATCTTAATGGCCATCAACAGAGCTGTTAAGTAAATTAGACTTAACATGAAGTTATGAAAACTTTGGATTCAACAAAAATACAACCCTCTCTTTTAGAGGTTTATTTTTTAGTTAGAGATGGCTGATTAAAGAACAGCATCAGAAAAGGATGCTTTAGGTAAATGAAGGCTGGATGATATTGAGTAACTGTGCATTGGTATTGTTCCTGTTACTTAAGGAACAGCATATGGCCTTTTCCTGTTTGCATTGCCACAATAACAGAAACAACACAGAAGCAGATTAGCAATCATGTATAATAGGACTGCTTTTCTATTACAGAGTTTTGGGGTTACAGATGGCCAAGTGTTTGATTTTGATTTTACTTTTTACAATTTATAGATGTAAATAAGAAAAGTCCTGCTCTGCTAATGCATAATTCTTGCAGAGGCAGTGCTTTTTTGAAAAAATGATTTTTGAAAAAGTACTTCCGTGTAATATATAAGAAGGCAATAAAGACTAGCATCTCTCCTCTGTGAAAGACAATCATGTTTACAGTATAATTTAAATTTTAGCACAATTTTAAAAAAGGAAAACAGGACTTTCAAAATGACTTGGTATTGCCCCACGCTCACTGAAACCAATAAGATTTTTAATGATGACGTCAATCAAATAAACCTCAAGTGAGGTGAAAGCTTAGTGCTTTAGATATTTCATAACTTTCCTGTGTGTAACAGATGTATTAATTAAATGTATGGATACTTCCTCTACCTCTCCCAAGTCATTTCAAAAGGATTGAGAGGATCAGAAAATAAAATTTAACTTATAAACTAATTTGTATGCAAATAAATTAAATTAAGACCAACAGCTAAAAAGAAAGAAAAGCCAGGTGAGAGTGACAAGGTACATCAGCAGGACGAATTCTCTCAGTCCTTTTACAAGTAGTGGTTGCTGTGAGATTGTTCTTCCTTCCACAGAAGCACAGTCATTGTTTACTGCTTATTTCACAAGGAATGGGGAGCATTTGCACGTCGCTAGGAATTACGTCTACCATGAATTCAGTCACAGAACTTGAATGTGAAAAATCTTGTTAGATGACTGAATCTATGTACCTCCACAGGCAGGGCTTTTCTCTTTGACCAAGTTTGCCCTATAGCATCTCAGAGCAGGATTAGAACTCTGAGTACATTATTCCTTGTTTTTTATGAGAGAGAAAAACACAGCTAACAGGCTAAAGGAAAGCAGTGATGATTGCCAACATATTTTCCTGTCTTGGTTACACAGCTGACAGAAATGGAGTGTGTGTAAGTGTATAGAGCTTTTTAGGACATTTCTGAGTTGCTTTTAGTCAAATAAGCTAAAATTCTGCCTGCTTTCAAGAAGAATAGAAACTGTCCTGCTGGAAACCACATTCTGCATTTGATTTCCTTTATTGTTTCATCTGCTAGCCTTAATTTTTATGTGATTTCATGTGACAGCACTGGCTCTAAGGAGAAAAGAATGCTAGTATATAACAAGGAGAATGAAAACTCAAAGGCAGTATCCCTTTATAAAAAGAAAAAGGACATGTCTGGACTTGTAGAAATTCTGCGTTTTCTTCTATTTATGATGTGAAGCCTGTAACCTTTTCTCATCAGGAGTACAATTCTTGAGAAACTTCATCTAAGTGAAGTCTGATTTATCAAAAAAAGTATATATTTCAGAAGTGGACTGCCCTCTAAAACAGCTCCTTGGGGATTGCAAAGTAGTGTCATTTCACAGGGCACCTCCATACCTTCTTTGTTCCTCTTAAAGCTTTCACTGATCTTGAGTAAGTCAGTTTTTCCCCAGACTTCTGGTAAAACTATTCCCTGCCGGTCCACTCTCTTGTGTAGTCTCCAACTATGTCTTAATTTGTAAAACTGCTGATGTTACAATGCATATACCTCTAGTACAGGTTAACTGTTCTTATTGACTGCTCTCCCCGCAGCCCAGGTGCTGGTAGCTTATAACATTTACAGTGGGATTTCCTTTTTTTTTTTCTTTAAATTGTTTTAACTGATTCCTTGTGACTGATCAGCACTTTTTAGCAGTAGAACAGTGTGACCATATACACATTTTTTTTCCTTAATCATAGTTGTTGTCTTCTCTTTTTTTCTGGAACAGTTTTAATTCAGCTGACTTTGCTTTTTCCCCATTTGTTACTGATAGACTGCTTTCAGTGTGCTGACTTTAAAAATTCTTTTGGAAAGCTGCCTGATTTCTCTCTAGAGCCTGGCGTAAAGTCTTCAAAGTGAGATTAAGAGCTCTTTTTTCATTTATTCATTTATAAACAGTGTCTTCAAGGAGGGGAGATGGGTCTTTTATTACATAGACCCTGAAAATCTAGTTCAAATCTAAAGATGCAGGCTCATTGCATCATTTATTCAATAGAAACAGAATTTTCCAATTAGTTCTAGAGGAATCATCTGCTAGAGAGTGCACGAATCAGCAAAGCTTTAGTCTGTTAGTGTTTATCATTGCTCGTCTTATTGACTGATTACTGATTTTATATTTCATGAAGAAATGCACAATAATCTGGAAAGGTGAGGATTATTTGTCATCGCAAGGGTTGGAAGTGCTGTGGAAAACTACTCTGGAGCAAGTATAGGAAATAATCCTGATTAAGTATTGCTGCCTATCCTTCATCTACAATCAAACTCAGCAAATACATCTCCTGAATGTCTTCACATGTTTGATCTGAAACTCATTATAGTTAATGAAAGCTTTTCCTGATAGCTGCAAAAAGGACTGAGATTTGAAGTTATGTTAGTTTGAGGTAGAATGCAGTCTTGTTTTTGGTTCAGATCTTCAAAATGCAGCTGATGAAGGTTTGCAAGGCCATTTGTAGTTGTCAGGTGTTTAGCTTTTTCTTTTAGAAGTCTTAGAATTGTTGATCAATGTGACAAAGTAATGCCCTGATGTCTCTGAGGCAGGGAAGAAATACTCTTTAGGGACAATGTCTAAGGGATGCCTCTTGTATTTTGGTGCATAACTTGTCAGGATTCAATTTGTTTTGCTGATAGTTCAGCAACTTCATTAGGGTATCTGAACATAATCAGCAGAATCAGAAATAAAATGTTGATCCCCTCACTCCTAGTTATATCCTGATTAAACGATCAAGGCTTGTGTGATGTTTATTAACTTCTTCCTTTTTATTTTTGTAGACTCCAAAGTACATGATATTATAAATACTGTCTGGTTTAAAAGACTGAACCAAATAATTTTAGCTTTAAGTTATTGATATTTTTCTCATTTTTGTCTCCACTATAATGAAAGGACTGTATGATATGGGAATAGATTGCCATAAGGGAGAGGTTTACATCTTTTAAGGCAGCCCTGTAAATGTTTTTGAATCACTAGCAAAAATGAAACACACAGATAACATACAGGCTTAATACAGTGGCTGTAGAAATCAGCAGGCTTAGTGGCAACACACGTTTGACCAGAGAACAAGCTCTGCCTAAAGAAATCTGAAAACCAAATAAGCAAAAAGTTTGGAAGTGCTTCTGAGAATTGCAAAAAAGAAACATGAAGCATATTAAAAGTGAAGCTAGAAGCAGTGCAAGCTTACTGATTTTTTTTGTAAAGGTAAGGTGGTAAATAAGTAACTACTGAGGGTGGATACTGAGGTTTGGTTCTGAGTCTCAAATCAGGCTTGTTAGTGAAATTCTTTCTGGTTTTATTATTTTTATAAAAAAGGAGATGATTTGTTGAAAGTTAAAAGAACCCCAACCAACTGTCATATCCAAATGTTATATCAACAGAAAAGCATTTAAAAGATCAAAATATCACATTTCCTTTACACACTTTTGCAAGGTGTCTGGCTTCCCAATTTTTTGCCATTCAAAATATTAGCAAGTTGGAGCAAATGTAAAGAACCAAACTCAAATGGAATAATTTTGAAGCAGCTGAAAGGAAAATTCTTCTTGGGCCCTAAACCCCATTTTTTACTCATAAACATACATGTGGTTTAGAGTTTTCAGACTAAGTTTGACTAAAAAGTTTCCAGTGCCTTGAAGATTCTGAGAGGCGAAAAAAAAGAGAGGTTTTCAGTCCTGCTTGAAACAACACTATGTGGGCCGTTTGTGTATTAGTATATATTACCTTAATACTAGCTGATAAAATGAAACTGTTCCATTCACTATATTTATACGGTGATATGTATCAAAAAAAGTGATAAAGATAAGGTAATAAAACTTGAATAGAAGTACATGTTTTACACTAAGTGTTATTAAGTCCCCAAGAAGCAATGCTATCATTATTTATTGTAATGACTGAGAGAGAATGAAAGATTTTACAATTATTTTGACCATCGCACTTAATTGAAATAAGAATGCATAAATTTTCTGTAACAGTAAAGCAGATGGTGGTACTATAATATAGTTGCAATTTAGTCTGTGTTAATTCTTCTTTATAAGCCTGAATCTCCACCTCATTACCTAACATTAATGAATTCATGCCATAGAAGGTTCGACTAAGGGAAACAATAAAGAAATAAATGCACAAACTAAAAGAGCAATGAAATTATTATTTGAAGAAAAAGCTTACATGATTCACCATGTCAGTAAAGGTACAGGAATAATTGGTTATATGGATCACTGCTCCTGCTGTGATGTATCAGAAATCACTGGATCAGTCTCATACACACACATCCCTGGAGGGAGCGTGACTAGGAGAACAATTGCTTTCCTGCAAAAAAACCCCAAAAAACCCTTGAGAACATTTGTCTCAATCTGCTGGCAGTTTCATAAGTAATGTCATGTCTTCAAACCACACAGATTAAAATCTTTCCTTTTAGATTACATTCAGCTATTCTGTTACTGCATCAAATCTATGCAATTCTGCTAATTTTAGCAATTCAGGCCATAGTTATGGTGGACACTAAACCTTAAAAATGGAAATACACAATGAGGGTGAGAAACACTGTAAGTGGGTGGGACTGATCTTGGAAATTATTCTCTTTTCTTTCAATTTTACTGATCCTAGTCATCTTCTGATTCAAGCATCAGCCTACTTACTGAAGTTAGAAGGATAAATCCAGACTAGGGCTTCTTAACTTCGATGTTATATATGAAGGCTGTAAATATGAAACAACATTTCATGCCCACTGGAATGTGCCTGGGTTTGCATATGGAATATGATGCTTTAGCTCCTAAAGAAAACTGGAGCTGAGAATGAGCCTTCAAGTGTCTTTCATCATCAAAGCACACACCTTACAGGGCACACTCAGAACCACTGGGCTGACAGAGGCCTCTTTGGTCTTCTAAGGTTACAAGATTTGCATTGAGAATGCTTGACTGTAATTTGCTCTTACAAATCTCAAGTCTGTTAGAAACTGGAGTTGAAAAGCTGGTTCCACGTGCCTGCAAATAGGAAAAGAGAAGGGGTTAGTTTTTACCAAGTGAGGGCAAGGTGCTCACTCTATTTCACAAGTCTCCCATGAACTGGAGGAAACAGGTTTTGCTTATAAGTAATGTGAGAAAGGAGACTGAGTGCTTTGTTACAACAGCCATTTAGTCAAAGCAACAGAATGAAGTCAAATCATTAATACTCATGATTTTTTTTTTTTAAAAACCAGTGACTGACTCATTTGTAACTTATGCAGCACTTGTGTGAGTTTTTGTTAGACTTTTCTTACCAGAGGTGTAAAACCACATTAAAATTATTAGCTGAGGCTGTGATTTAAACTTTTGTTACACTCCTCTCTGCCTATGTCCCAATGGGCATTCTATTCTAGTGAGTGTGCAACGTAAAAATATCAATCAGCTAAACACAATTTAGTTTCAACAGTGTTCCTTCCAGGGTCCATAAATATCTATAGATTCACAGGACATCTTAAACATTGTTTAAGATGTAAATTACACACGTATTGGCTATTTTAACATAAATTTAAAAATAGTTCTAATAGTATCATGATGAGAGGTACAGAGAAGCCTAAAAATTTTTCTGAGTCTTCCATTGTGCTTTGTTTTATTTTGAGTAAAAGGGTGTAATATAAGTATGGTGTACCATCTAAGTGATAGTAAAGACTGGCAGTAAAAGCTATTGCTGTATTTAAAACCTGGCAATTAGCTCAACAAGTGATTTTGTTTTTGTTTTTTTTTTAACAAGTGCATGATAAACAAGAAGGCAAGGGAAGAGGTTCATGAGATAGAAGGTATGATCGAAAGTGAATGATCAGTCAAGGATGCCAAAATAAGAAGCAGTATGTTTCTCTTTTTCTGTTGCTATTTGTGTACTGATTTAGAAATAAAGGGTATTTCTCTCTCCACTCCCCTGCCAAACTAGAGCAGAACATGGAGATGGTTATGTTGCCCTATGTTTAACAGCTGCACAGAAAATCCAAGAGTTGATTTTTATGACACAGCATTCATTTTAATGTAGAAAGCATCTTTATCTTTGTAATCAGTAAAATCACCCCTTTCCCCTCCCCATTCACTCAGGTTAGTGTCAGTTACTTCATAGGAAAGTCAGGATGCATTTTAAATTCTTTGCTGTCATACACAGATACCTGAGGTACTACAGTAATCCCATGGTCTTATAAGGTGGGCACACTAGCATGCCTTATACCAACCTGGTTTTAGAGAGAAATGACTGCCTTTTAGTTCCACAATCATAATTTTTTCTGATTTACATTCAGCTCTTGTACACACTTTCTGCAGAAGCACTACATAATTTAGTGTAGGGAAGAAAACACCCGGCTAGGTATATGGTAAAAATCTGGTTGGTATGAGTTATTTTTTCTCTGCCTAGAGAAAGATAGAGAGGCAAAGGGGATGAAATGGGAACTTGCTGATGCCTTGCCATTCATTTGATTTTTCTCATCATGAATATGTTCTTTCTTTATGACCCCTGCAAAATAGTATTACCATTAGATGGGAAGTGAACAGACCTATCTAAAAATATAACACTTTAACAAATTGTTTAGCAATGACTGCATGCAACCATCAGGAAAAAACACTGATGAGGATGACAGAATTTCAATACAGAATGTGAAAGTATTAAAATAATCTAAGGAGTGACTGAAAAAGAAAAGCCTGATTAAATTTTCTTGATAGCTTCTGAGGCAGAAAAGAAACCAGACGTCTCAGTGTCTATATTTATTACTGGAACTTCTGTTCATTCTTCTTGGCTACTGTAATAGAGGGTGGTATATTATCTTCTCTTGAGCACTGAAAGATATTGTCACTGTTCAGCCATTGAGTCTAAAGTTCTGTTTTTAAGAAAGCATTCTCAACCCTTGCCCAAAACTAAAAATAAACCTGCCAAGTATTTCCCTTGCAGGGATTAGAAGCACTGAAATACCATAAAAGAGGTAGTTTTTAATGTTCTGATATTTAGGGCAAACAGTGTTAAAGGAGATCAAGGGGTGTCTAAACCTGATTCCTAGTAGAAAAATAACTGGAAGCATTCAGATAAGCATTCACATTATATTTTTATTTTGATTATAAAATGGTTTTTAAGATTTCACTCATCTGAACTTTCCATCAAACATAGTTTAACAGCCATCTCAATTTTTTTCTGCTAATACATGATGTTTTCCCTTTCACTTTTTATGGTTTCACCAAAACCTTTACCCTAGCCAAAATTGGATGAATAGAGGATGGATGAGACAGTAAATCTTACATTTCAGCTTTAGAAAGTTTTTATTGAAGGTGATGGCAAAGAAAATGAGAAAGCCAGTAAATTATCTAAATAACTGATGGAATATCTGCTAAAATATCTTATTTTCTGTGCAATAAAATTCAGTAGAGATCTAAGCCACATAAGGTAGGACTCCATTCTGTTACCTTTAGGTATGCATACTGTGGATTACTAATTTGAGGCTGATGTTCTGCATCTAGTATTAGACATTTACTTTGGTTTTTTTACCAGTCTTAAAGTAAAAACCCTAAGTAGCCGTAAGTGTAAAACTCTTCCTAACCTAAACTAGTAACAAGCTAACACGTCTGAGCAAATTTAAATGTGCTCTTTACATGCTAAAAAGAGCTTGCAGTGACTAGATAAGATACAGATGAGACAACACTGTAAACATCTGCATTTGATCACATTGACCTTTCTTGGGGTACCTATTTGCCATGGACCTGTTGCAAACTTCAAATCTCTCAGGACTCTGTCAGCAACTTAAAACAGGTGTTATTTTGTTAACACTATAGTGGAAACTATAACCACATCCATGTTAGCATTTTTGTCATTTATCCAGCTAGGGGATATGATGTTTAGTGGCATGTTTATACTGACAAAATCAGCAACTATTCAGAGCTTTTTTTGCATGTAGTCAGCATAAAAATGAATGGCAAAATATCACTTTTGCTGTTAAGAGATGCATTCCATGAGGAATTTCCAATTCATTGAGGGGCCCCTTTTGATGGAGACAAGAGCTGAGAGGGAGATGATAATGCTTTCTCTACAATGCAGTTTGTCATGATTGTTTTGGCCCCTTAAAATATTCTGTCTAATGTTGTTTGATTCCTCTTTGCTGAAGGAAAACAGAACAAAGCAAGAGATATTGTCAGGTCTGGGAAGCAGTGTGAATGAAATTCACAAGGAAGAATATCCTTCTGGAAAAGTTTTGCAGAAAAGTATTCAATTTATTAACTATTTCTTAAAGCATTTAAGACTGAAAAGAAAGTGAAATAGCACTATACATCTGAGAAAAAATAAAAAAAACTTTCTGATTGTCTCTCCTAATGCTAAGTTAGTCTCATGTTGCTATAATTTAATTATGGTATGATTGAATTTTTGGGGTGGCAGGAGTTTAAATTTTTAAAATATAGAAATGCACAAAATCCTGAATAGACTGGATAGAGTCAGCTTTGATCTTTTCAGCTGCTATTTGGATTACCATAAGATGATGCTAAATGTGCTGAGACTATTCTCTAACAAAAGGACAGTTGCACAGAGCTTTTTGTACAAAGACACTCTTTTACTCTACAAAACAAATGCCTGCATAAAACCTGCCTGTTGGATGTGATCTCCAATGCTGGAATTGTTCCTCTATCTGTGTGCACAGTCCTTGCTGGCTTGAGCCAACACTGTGTCAGAGAACATGTTTGAATGGTACAGCCATTTACATGCCAGTATCTTGCATGGAGCTCATTACTTTTTACCACTTATTATTTTTCAAATATATCTTACTATCATGAAAAGGATTTGTCATGATGGGATGTTTCTGGACTTGAAGATCTTGAAGACAGCAACCATGATAATTCTTTCATACTTTTATGGACAGTAATGTTTTAACAGCTAAGGAAAGTTATGTGCCTAAGTGGACAATATACATGGGATCTTCCTTATAGTCCCAAGTGTGCAGAATGTCAAGGTTTTTTTCTTCAAAACATTGGATGTGAGAGAAGCCAGGGTTACTTGAATGTGAACCCTAGGGTGTACTATGAAGTCACACAGTAGTGTGACACACAAGAAAGTTAGCTAAACAAAAGTGTTAAAGCAATGGCACATGCAAAATGCCATGGAAATTTTAGCAGTTCAAATAATCAGAATTTTTAGTTTCATGCATCACAAACAAACAGAACCAAATAACTTTCATGCATATGAAACAGCAATTATATTTCTCTATTGATAAGATGATGCCTTCTTGTTTTTTCTCCTACAACATCTCTGTGTTTTCCCATGAAGCCTGAAGGATTCTTTATCTGTATAGCTTCTGAGCTCTAGATGATAAGAGTATTTATTTGTTTTGGTAATATCTTATGTCAAATAAAGAGTTCAGTATTTCTGAAATAATTTGTGTATAAGTTCCTTCTGTTTTAAGGACAATTTCTTGGGGTGCTGGCCATATGGTTTATTTAGGTGAAAACACTTTACAATAGTAGTTTAAATACAGCTTGTGAAAATCAGAGGTTATTTTGAGTATCTCACATTTGAGTACTGGGAAAAAAATATAGAGGCAGAAGAACAGGACATAGATATTTGCATATAAACTGTAGAGACTCATTAAGACACAGGGAAAATGGAAGAGGTGATGAACTGTGGTAAGTTGACCTTGGCTGGATGCCAGGTGCCCACAAAGCCACTCTATAACTCAGCTTCCCAGCTGGACAGGGAAGAGACAGTATGATGGAAAATGACTTGTAGGTTGAGATAAGGCAGTTTACTAAAGCAAAAGTGAAAGTTTGCATGTGCACAAGCAAAGAGGAAAATAACAAGGTTTACTCTCTACTTCTCATTAACAAGAGTTGTTTGTGTTCTTCCTGGGAAGCAAGGTGTCAGCACACATAATGGTTGCTCAGAAGGCAAACATTGCAAATAACAAATGTCTTCTCCCTTCCTCCACCTTTCCTTGGCTTTTATATCTGAGGAGACATCATGTGGTATGGACTATTGCTTACCTAGTTCAGGTCATCTGCCCTACTTGTGTCCCCTCCCAGGATCTTCTTGCCCCTGCCCTCCACCCCTTGATGGTGGGGGGGTAAGGGGAATGCTGAGAGACAATGCTGGTGCCATGCCAGTACTGCTCAGCAGGAGCCAAAACACTGGCGTGTTACCAACACCTTTCTAGCTACCAATGCAAAACACAGCACTGTGCGGGCTGCTACGGGAAAATGAACTCCCATCTTAGCCAGATACAATATGTGAACAAACAGGTTGCATACTAAAAAACAGGTAAGAAGAGAGGAAGGTGAATTGCTAAAATGACCATCCAAAGCCAAAATGGATGATCTCAAATGGAAGGAAACTGTTGTTCAAATCACAAGACCTGATTTAGAGGAAAAAATCACTGACTACCTTAGAGAATGTGGAAAAGTGCTAGGAAAGGAGAAGGGTGAGAAATCAAAATCAAGGTTAGTACAGATATGCACATTTTTTTATGCTACTAAATAGAGACGGACAGAGCTTGAGATTTCTTTATGTGCATGACCTGTCAAATGTGCATGAAAATGCTAAACAACAGACAGGACAATTAATTCCCTCACTGGGGTTTGAGAGATTATGGATGAATTTCTTGGGGATATGGGAATAACGCTATATTCAGCACCTACACACACCAAAGCACAAGCTCCTGCTTAAAATCTTCCTTTCCCCAAGAAATTTAAGGCAGGTGTGAATCTGCATTTGACTCCCCTTACAACAGTATCTATCAGGGAGAGGTCAATGACGTGTAACTACCTGCTGGCCACTTATTCCTCCATCCAACGAGGCTGAGCTTTTCCTATAAACTCACAGCTCGGAGGGGTACAGTTGATTGGCTTTCCTTCTGTTCAGTTCCTCTCTTTTGATTTACAGCAGTCTCCCATACTCTTTGCATAGGTCCTTTTCTAACCTCACTGATAAGGGATTTCTCTGTGTCCAATTAGCAAGGCTAGTGTATCAGGCTGGAACTAGATAATTAAAAGAATGAAAAGACACAGAGTGACCTTGGTTCACAAACCTCCATGGGCAATTTATAAAACTTTAAAGATTTCAAGAAAATATATTAATGTTATTATTTTATATCTTGTTCATCAGAAACAAGGCAATTGGTCTTATATAACTTCAAGGTCTGTCTAAAATCAAGAAAAAAGTAAATTTCTTTAATTCTTTTTTTTCCCTTACTTTTCTTTTTTAATTGTACATTTGATAATTACACATTTCTAGAACACAAATGCACTTTTCAAGTTGCCAAATGATGCGTTGACTTTACTATATTTTACTTAAAAGTGTATGTATTTTGAAGGGCGAGTATGAGTGGCATCATTCTTATGGTAAATGTAGAGGAGTAGAAACCACACAAGCAGGAACCCCCATGCTTCATTTTATCTTGCCTGCTCTCACATATTTTGTTTAGAAAGAGCAAAGGAGAGATAAAGTAGCTGGGTAAAGCCCATATTTGGCTCTTCCATTTATGTAATTTAAATAATGGCATATTTGTGCTTTTAGCAAAGAACAAGGGTCTGATTATACACGGTGCCAAAAAGTAATAGGGGAGGTGTGACTTACAGGCTGGAAATACATCTCGCTTAACTGTAACCACCTAAACAAGAGAGATGTGGCGCTGTTATTTCAGCTTCAATAATAGCTGAAAGAGGGAGATGACAGAGCTATTCAGAGCTGTTTTACCCAAGGGGTCATAGCAAAAAGAGATGCTATGGAAAGGCTCTCTAGAGGTGCCCTTCTCTCTGTCTGGCTGTTTGCCCCTCTTTTGATTATAACTGTAGCACAGATGGCTATCTTAGATTAGATGCTTAATTTTTATTTAGGCATCTAAAGTTAGAAATTATAAAATCCATTAGAAAACTAGTCTGGTGTACCACTGTGTTAACACACAAGTTAAGAGAGAGATTTTGATTCATAGAGTGTTGGTAAATTGTCTTATAGCCAAGGGTTTGAGATTTTGTGACTAATTTAAAAGAAGCAAGAGAAGCAAGCACATAGATAATAAGAGTAAACTCTTGTTATCAGATGTGTAGGTCAACAGATGTCAAAGAAGGAAGGAAAATACTCCTTACTGTAGATGCATCCTTGGTTTTTAGATGCCTTGAGTTTCCACTGGTATTGGATTATTTAGTACCTGCTTGTGTGTCAGTTTGATTCCACGTAACATGCTATATTTGCTGGGGAAATTTATTTTTCTTTCCTTTGTGTACGTGTCTCTTGTGTGGAGGTGAATTTTCATGTTTGTGTGTATGTGTTCACAGGATGAATTATGCTCAAAAAATTAAATCTAGCTATATGGCCTGAGAACAGAGAAGTGTCTTTTCTCAAACAAACAACTGAAAGACCTCTGTCTGGGTCTTTACTCATTTACAAGGTTCATTATATGAAGGTGTTCCCATCTCAGCTGCAGAGGAATGGAATATATCCACTTCCAGATAAAACACTCAACTCACAAAATTAAATATTTTTATCCTCCTAATGACCTATAAAAGATGTTGAAAATAGGTAGGGTGCAGAATGTAATTCAGAAATCAGCTTTAAAATATTCCTGACTCTATTTCAATGTCCCCATGTGTGTATATATAGAGGTTGAGGCCAAAAGATCTTTCAAATAGCTTTTCTCAAAATATTTCAACAGACAACTGTGTCATCATTAAAATGGCAAGTTTCACTGCCCAGAAATAAGGACCATTTTCAGTTATGAATCTCATCTCTGGGGTTTTGTTTTCTTCATGTCTGATGCGCTTTTTCACATTTGTTTACTTCTAAGACATATTGCAAATCTTGGACAGCAGGGTTTTATTATGGTGTGCAGGCATAGCATGTATCTCAGATTTTTAGTACCAAGTAAATATTACTCTACTACTAGATGAAAGTAACACCTGATTTCTTACAAACAGTGAAGAATCAACATTTTACTGGTAGCCACTGTTTAAGGCTCCACTTAAAACATAATGATAGACATAAAAGTGTGCCCTTAAAAATATTGCTGCTCCTTAATCTTCCTTAGAGCTTTCACATATTCTTCCCTCTAGGCTTTCTTTTACTCTTACCTTTTTCTGTGCATTTTTTGCTGGTTTTGAAATAAACCTTCCATTTTACAATCTGTCTATTATTGGCACTAAATTATTAAACCCCTTCACATTAAGTCATTTCGGTGTCTTGAGAATTTATTAGGCAGGAATTAACTCTTTGTACACACATTTGCTATCTATGCTATAGTCCCCAGAGACTTTCTTCATAGATCTTGTTATTCCATAATGCTAATTGGTACCAGTGGAGGATACCTAAATGCCAAGCTATTTTTAGTTGATCTACAGCTATTTCACTAATGAACTTGTACCAAGAGCAGAATAAAGCGAGAGCTCCAGCAGAAATATATGTATTTGGATTTCTCACAAGTGCTTCTGTTGAATTGGCAAAAGGGTACACTTACTCATAAAGTGCATGAACAAATTTCAGATGGCCAATCAACATCTGTTATAGAGATAAATGTGAGCCAAAATTTCTTGTTCTAACACTCAGCATTTGGCCCAGAAAGGATGATTATTTAAACTCTTCATGGCTAGGTCCCAAATACAGTCTCAGAGCCAGCTAACCCAGCTACCAGAAAGGTAGGCCATATTCCATATCCTGCTGGCAGAATACTTGTTAAAGACTTGGTTTACTTTTAGTTCTGTCTTTCAGTTTTTTGGCATTTTTAAATCTGAATTCTCATTTCCAGTATAGTAGCACTTTGAAGAGTCAATAAATTGAATTGTGGCTATTACAAGTTCTATTTTACTGAATATGCACGTAGTCAGATTCTTTGCTGACATTTGGGTATAGCTCTTTGTAGAAGCTATGCATATGAAAAGTCTGATAATAAAAAGTTCTGACAAAAAGTAGGGTTGAATTAATAAAAAAATTTCAGGGGAGATATCGATTTCAACAATCATGTTAAAAGTATTAACATTTCAGAAGAAACACTCAAAGCTAATAAAATGTCTTTTTGAATGCTCTTCCTTTTTTAACAATTTTAAAACTTTCCACTTTCATGGCAAAGGCATTTTCTAGGGATACAGATTCAACATTCTGAGCTGTTCCCCTGTAAACTTTTTCATTACCTGAGCATCTCATATTGGAACAACAGGTTGAATGCTGAGTTGCTTTTTCGTGAACAAATAAAGAAAGAAAATTATTTTCTTTGGGAGACACCACACTGTCTGCAGAACTCTGACCTAAAAACAGCATTAAATTATCTTTGAAGGTTATCAGTAATATTCTGCTGAATATCAAAGGGTGTCACTGTTGAGCAGTAAAAGACTTCCCTTTTGCTGAGTCAATTGCCCTTGTGAGGTTTAATTTTAGCTTTTTTCTGGCAGCTGTGGAAAATAGTCTCCAACCCAAAGGCCTCTTAAGGCTGAAACAACTTCACTTACTGCAGAAAACACCCATAGAACATGATAAGCAAATCTTTTTACAGCAGTCAAGGGGTAAAAAACATCTTGAGGTCTTGCTCTATTCTAACTTCAACATGGAGATACTCTAACTGAACCAAACAAATGCATATATCTCATCTTCTAAGAACTCTGAAATTGTCTGTTTTAGGAAAAGAATGGTTTGAAGGAGTATGCAAAGGAAATGGACACTGTAATCCAACTTCAGGGATGCATAGCCTGGCCAGGCTATGGCTTAGATCCTGGACATCATGCCATTTTGGTGTAACAGTGCCTTTACAGGCAGATTTTCCTTCTATCTCTGGAATCTTAGTGAACACTACACAGGCATCATATATTTTGAGATGTCACTTCTCATTTTGAAGGACAAAGGAACTTCTCCCATAATCATCATTTTGGCAACCCTTAGGTCCTACAAGTTCTGTTTTTCACTCATGTTATCATCTTAAATTTCCTACACAGAAGCAGATGATGGGAGAAAATAGAATTTGACTCATCAAGTGTATTCTTTCCTCATTCCTTGACCTGAAAAAAGAGAAATATCTTCCCTTAGCTTTCACATAGGAAAAAATCACCAGAAAGAGGAGCCCTGGGATCTCAGGGCTGAAACCATTTTCAAATGCAAATGGAATAGTCAGTGTCACAGTCCTCAACCAGCCTGAATGGATGTTTCTTTGACTACTGACATCTTGCTGAAAATGCCAATGTAGTTGCTGAACTCTTGCTTGTACTTCTTTTTGTTTACCTTAGGCTTAATGTTTTCAAAGCTTTCATGTTACAGATAGGATCTCTTTCATCTGCCATGGTGTAAGTATAAAGTTTCTCATTGTTAAATTCAAATCCATGTTCATTTTTGAAGAGTTTCATTGAAGACTCTCTTAGCTTGAGGTTATTCTATACCAAATAGCACATGTACAAGCTTAAACAGGATAAAATCATTATTATTAATTTATTAAAATCACCTTCTGAGTGTTCCATTTTTACTCCCTTTAGACTGACATGAAAAAAGTATGAAAAAAGTATGTTTGTGTCAAAGTATATTGATGTAAGAAAATTTTATCTTGTTGGAGTATCTTCAAAGGGAAGGAAATCTTCCTCATGGGAAAAAAAAGTAAAAGCTTTTTGCCTTTTAATATAGTTATGAGGAAGGACAGAGGTCAAAAGTTTTTCTGTATTTGTATACAGTTATGGAGCCACAAGTCTATCATTAAAATTGAAGCTTAGAACAGAAAGTCTGTGATGAAAGTACAGTTTGCTTTCAAATGTCCTCTTTTTGACATGGTACTTTGTGTCCAATTGAAGAGCTAAATAAGCCTTGAAATACTAAAAAAATTTTCAGCCACAGATAAGGGCATACATATCTCCCTGTGAGGAAAAGTCCTATTGATCTAGTAAGGTCTGTTCAAACTGTAAGACAAATACACTTGGAGCTAAAAGGTAACTGTGTGAGAGCATTTGACCCTTTCATGGCATTGTGACTGCCAGTATGTCAAGGGATTTCATGGCACACTGATCCTGGAACCTGGAAAAACACTGGCAGAGGAAGCAGGGGGGAAAACAGCTTCATGGCATTGCTACCTCACTTTATCAAGGGGGGATCAAGTCAGACTATTTCCATGAAATGTTTTAATTCTGGTTTAGTTCTAGTGAGTTTCAGCCTTTAGACTTTTTGTATTAATAAAGAGCAAATGGCAGGGGATTTTCAGGATGTTTTTCTCTCATCTACCCACTTATTAAAAATGCCTTTCTGTTGTCTCTGATGAGAGATGCCTTATGAACTCAACCTCAGGAGTGTGAAGAGTTTCCCCAGACACCTCTACCACCAGTTTTGTGTTAGAACTTTATAGTGAATTAATTGGATGGACCTTGAGTGAGCTCCACTGTCTGTGGGAATTTGGTTCCTTGGTCCTCTTTTGGGAGATAAGGCATTCAGCTACAACTTCAACATGAATTTCTTTCAGGTGTGTAGATTGATCTGGCTGGCCTGCTTCTCAACACAGGCAGCCCCAGCTCTCCGTCCTGCAAGCCCAGAGAGGCTGATGTCTCTAACCAATTCCTCTGAGATGTTTTCTTGGGCTGGGGCCACACAGGTTTTCCCTGCAACAAAGGAAGAGAGCTTCTTCAGAGTTTCTTTAGGTTTCCATGAGAAGTGGAGACCCCTTTTAACATTGCAAAACTCAAAAACTTCAGTAAAGGCAAAGTTTTGAATACAAACCCACTAATTAGATCCCAGGAACATTTCCTGTCCCATTATACATATCTCTGCTTAGCCCTGAGTTTTCATGTGATCCAGGACTCTGAGAAACTTAGAGGGCCACATCATGGAAGAGGTTGCCTGCCTTTGTCCGTTTTTATCAATGGAATTTTTTATTAATGCACTGATTCTGCTTCTCCCACTGGAGTATGCATTAATAATAAATCAAACATCATTAACATATGTTCGAGGATGTTTGTGAGTATTTAAGTTTCAGTTTGCATGAAGCAAGAGCGCATCTGAAATCACTGCTGTAAAGGAGACTGTTGTACCATGCAGGAGTCAATCAAAGAGAAGACTCTGAAAAATAAAAAATCATGTAAGTGCATATTAAATATAGATTTCCTGAACACAGATCATGTTGAAATGATCTCAGTTAAAATCAGACTAAACTAGTGGGTATGATTTTAAATATTTAATTATAGAAATCCATTTCTGAAAAATCTTTTCTTGGGGTCTTCTTAATATTATGACAAGAAAGGCCTTAGGAGATCCTGAATGAATGTGAAAACAGGTTAAGCAATAAGTAGAATTAAAATACTTGACTGCATTCCAGTGTACGGATTAAAGTCTGTATTTCACAGTGTTCTGGTCTCCATATCCTCCAGGGGAAGTTGGAAACTGGAGAGTATGGAAGGAAAAAACCACAAAAGTGGTCTGCATGGAAAAGCCTGGAGACTTCATTCAGTTTGACTTACTAAAAAAGCGAGAGGCAACTTGCTTGCATTGTTTACTGATGACTTAGAAATATATGAAATAAAAAACAACCAACAACAACAACAAAAAAAAAGTATCAAAACTTGAGATCAAAAGGGTGTACTATATACAGCCAAATATGCAAGGAAAAAGAAACCAAGAATATTCCTAACATTGATACTGAGCAATACAGCTTGCTGCTGAAGGAAATATTAGGTTCTCCATGACCTTGCCTCAAGCATGAGTGTCTTTCCAGAAAGTGTGTTTCAGTCAAGCACAACTCAGTAAGAGCAAAAGCAAGGGTAGCTGGTTTAAATTTAGTGACCTATGATCTACAAGATAACCAGATGGTTTTTAGCTCTTATATATAAGCAAAATTGCCATAAATGGTGAAGCATGAATTTCAGAAGTTTCTATTTATTTCAATAGACCTTCATGTATGAAGGTTAAAAATCAGCTTTATATTCTAATAACAGGACCTTGTTTTATGATTACTGATGGTACTCTGAAAAAAAAAATGGCATGGATTTTTAAAAACCATTAGAAAAGAGGGGATCCTGCAGTTCATTAAAATTAAAATTTGATGTGAGCTAGTACCTAAATTTACAAAGGTGTTACAGAAGGCTCCTTTCTGTACTTTCCAAAGAGCGCAACCTTCTAAAAGGTTTTTGAACGTAGACCAGTGGTATGGGGGTCACCTACATGATTTTGAAAATCTCAGGTATAACATTGTGCAAATATTCTCTTACAGACTATTTTAAAGTAAGACTTTTGGTGTATCCCTTTTTCTGATTCCCATGAGCCATTAGACAGGAATTTCATAGCACTGAAAGTACTATATAGATACGTCACAATTTGAAAAGCCAAGGAATTGAGCATCATAGTTGACAAGCAGGAAATACAGCAGTTCTTAGGGGACTCTCATTGCTCCATTTCAGGAAAGCCAGGATCGCTCTGGATGTGCCACCACACAGACCCAGTGACCCAGAGATGGTGAAGTTGCATTGCACTGGCACCCTTTCTTTCACTGCTGGGCAAAAGACACCTATATGCTCTACTTAGACATACCATGAAGGTCAGTAATCAGCATTTGCCTAATTTCTCACAAATAAATTTCACTAAGCAAAGGAACAAAGAGCAAAAAGAAGTACTTCTAAAGTAGGAACATACTTTTTAATAGTTAATCTGGGATACAGTATGGCAATATGTACTGCTTGTAGTGTCTAGATACAAGAAACTTAGATATTGTGTTTATTACAAGTTGTAAAATGGAGGACATACCTTACATATCCTCAGAAATTATTCTCTCAGCAAAATAACATATGAACATCAGCCAAACGAAATAGTAAGAAATCTCTTTATCTAAGAATGAAAGAAAATGATTTCTCAAAAATATAACTGATGTCTTAGCATTGATTCTGGCATGGGCATAGAAGAAATTTTTCTTCCTTGAGTGAAGAAACATTGGACTTATCTCTGAGAATATCTACTACAATCCCTTCATTGTGATTCCTTTTTAAAAGTTCAGTAGAAAGTTTGAGTGTGCTTTTTGCTTTTATTTTTTTCTAGTGCAGTATTTTTTTTTCATTTATTTTTCTTCTAATTAGGAGAGAGATTCTCCTCCCTTCCACTTTGTCTTTGAAAGAACTAAGAAAAGGCCTGTTTATTTCTGTTGTGCTAATCCCTTTTTCATATGGTTGTGCACAGTGCCTAAAATGATGAGAGCATCTGCATGTGGTCTCTGAATATATTTATTTTGACAAGCTCTCAAGAGACAAAACATGGAAATTACCATATTCTACTTTCTTATCTGTGATGACTTTCCAATTCCAACGCTCTTCAGCATCCAGCATCAGCTCTTCATTTCCAATGGTAAAACTTCAGTGATTGTATTTATTTATTTTGTAATGAACCTAGAGTTCTGTTCTTGCTTCCCTAGGGCTCATGTTTCTGGGAAGGTTATAATCACACAACTGTAGTCTGGGAGGTGTCCCAAGGACACCTTCTCTGAAGAGCTGAGAACCTCTTCCTGGCTGATTGTATCACTTTAGACACAGAACTAGGAATTAAATACAGCTTTAACTGACAGTGAGTTGCTCTGCATTTAGTTTAGTGGAAATAAAGGACAAGCAAAAAATGATTTGTTTCAAATGTTCTTGTGGGAAAAACAAAAACCAAGCATGAAAGCAGAGGGCCCTAGTGGGCTGTATGGTTTTCTACCTTGGAGAGAGCTAATAACCTTGACAATTACTGTCTTTTACATGGAGGTTTATAGTAAGACAAATTCCAGCAGGCATTTCCAGTAGGCTGAGAGTGCATGCATTTACTGATATTGAGAGGTTTTGACAGAATTTATGAAATTGTAACATGTAAATTTCTCATTTACCACAGTCCTCAAATGCCAGGAGGTTCTACTTGTTGAGATGCTCCCAGACGCCTTCAAGAAGTAGTGTAGAAAAATAGTTGGAGTAGCCTTTAAGGTTTTTCCTCCTTTAAAGACCAACTAAAAGTTACTGTATGTAATCTAAAAACCTCCCAGGAAAACTGTCCAATTTCCGTGAGAAAAAGGTTGCATTGGCTGAATAGAAATTATGTTTTAATACTTTTCTTTAGTATCAGCTGTCAAAGACACTACTTTGTGTCAAATGAGGAATAAACGGCCACACAACTCTATCACAACATGCACACATCAAATACAGGCTCTGAGGTGGTGAGTCGAGACTTGCACGGTAACACTAAGTACATGCACTTGATGCACAATAGAAAAGGACTCTGATTTAAAGCAAAAGTGAATCTGAGAATTGACTGTTTGGGCCTAATCTACTTTCTAATTAACGTAGTCTCCTTGTTTATAGTGATTCTCTTAAAAAGCTTCTCAACATGATTAACATTGCAATTAATAGGCTTTCCATTAGTCTTGACTGTACCCCACTCCTGCTTTACAAGTCCATGCCAGTCAGCCATGAGTGGGCAAATATGGGGCCATGGTGTTATCTTTCTTTGTCTTGTCTTCTTTTCGTAGAATGTTTTGTATCTGAGCTTTTTTGTGCATGACATAAGGTTTTTGCCTTCTTATTAATAATATAATATTACTATCCCATAGCAAACTTTCTATCTATCTACCCTTCTGCCAGGGATTCCAGCCATGTCATAGAAACAGAAAAGAACAGTATTTATGCCTAAATTTCAGCTATTTCAAACCATGGTGTCTAAGACAACGGTGTGTCCTCTATTGTGTGCCACATTGCCATAACAGAAACCACTTGGAGCAGATAGGACAAGAGAATTTGAAATACCTTGTCATAGCCAGTTGCAGTGATAGAAGTGAGTAATTTTCCTCCCTATCTAAACTTCTGTTCTCCGGGAAGAAGGATTCAATTCCTTTGTCCTGCCATCTCAGTGGAGGTAGGGAATGGAGTTCCATAGGCAGCAAAGACACAAGGTTTATTGATGTGTTAAAGGCCATGGAACTGCCTGACAATGGTTATGTAGGAATTAGGACTTCTTCCTGCAAAAGGCAGTGAGGTCAATAAACCAAAGGAAATGCATATATGCCAGTGTAAGCAGTATGGGTAACAAACAGGAGGAGCTGGAAGCCACTGTGCAGCAGCAGAACTAGGACACAGTTGCCATCATGGAGACATGGTGGGATGACTTGCACAACTGAAATGCATCAATGGATGGCTATGAACTTTTCAGAAGGAATAGGAAAGGAGGGGTAATCCTGCATGTTAGGGAACATTTTGATTGTCTAGAGCTTAATGATGGTGTCAATGGCATTGAGTGTTTATGGGTAAGGATCAGAGGAAAGACCAACAAGGAAGGAGGATGGTGGGAGTCTGTTATAGACCACCCAATAAGGATGAAGGAGCAGATGAAATATCCTATAAGAAGCTGGGAAAAGTCTCATAATTGCTAACCTTGTTCTCATGACAGACTTCAACTTACCAGATGTCTGCTTGAAATACATCACAACATAGGAGACACTCTAGGAGGCTTCTGGGGCATGTGGAACTTCCTAACATAGCTGATGAGTGAGCCAACTAGGGAAGGTGCCCTGCTGTACTCTTGCTTGTGAACAGAGAAGGACTGGGAGACGAAGTGATGGTTGGAAGCTGCCTTGGATACAGCAATCAAAAACTGAGTAAGGAGAAGGCTCAGCAAAATTTCCAGACTTACAGAGAGGAGGCTTTGGCCTGTTCAGGAGGCTGCTTGTGAGAGTCCCTTGGGAGGCAGTCCTGAAATGCAAAGGAATCTGTGAAGGCTGGACATTCTTCAAGAAGCAAATCTTGCAGGTGCAGGATTAGGCTGTCTCTTTGTGCTGAAAGATAAGGTGTTGTGGAATAAGACTGACCTGGCTGAACAGACAGCTTTGTCTGGAACTCAGGAAATAAAGTAAAATTTATGACCTTTGGAAGAAGGGGCAGCAACTCATCAGGACTACAAGGATGTAATGGGTTTATGCAGGAGGATAATTAGAAGGGCCAGAGTCCCAGTAAATCTGGCTACTGCCATAAAAGACAATGAAAATGTGTCTAGAAATACATCAGCAACAAAAGGAGGGATAAGGAGACTCTCCACTGGAGATTGGATGCGGGTGGAAACACAGTGACAAAGGATGACGAAAAGGCTGAGGTACTTATTTTTCTTAGTCTTTAATAGTAAGAGGTACCCAGTCCCTGAGCTGGGAGATAGGGCCAGGAAGCAGAATGAAGCCCCCATATTCCAAGGGGGAATGATTGGTGACCTACTACAACACTTAGACACAAAGAAGTTTCTATGGGTAGAGGAGGGGTCCACCCAAGGTTAGTGATGAAGTTGGCAGAGATGCTCACCCAGCCACTTTCAGTCATTTACAAAAAGTTCTGCCTTACCAGGGAGGTCCCAGTGGAGCGGAGGCTGGCAAATGTGACACCTATCTACAGGAAGGGTGGAAAGGAGAATCTGGGGGATTACAGACCTGTCAGCCTGAGCTTGGTGCAGGTGAAGGTCATGGAGCAAATTGTCTTGAGCATCATCACACAGCACAGGCAGGACAACCAGGGAATCAGACCTAGCCAGTATGGGTTTGTGAAAGGCAGATCCTGCCTGATCTCCGTCTATGACAAGATGACCCAGTTAGTATATGGGGAAAAGTTGTGGATGTTGCCTTTAGTACTACTTTAGTAAAGCCTTTGACACCGCTTCCCACTGCATTCCCCTGAAGAAACTATCTTTTCATGGCTTGAATGGGTACATTGTTCATTGGGTAAAAAACTGTCTGGATGGCTGGGCCCAGATGGCGGTGGTGAATGGAGGTAAATCTAATTGGCAGCCAGTCATGAGTGGTCCCTAGGTCTCAGCATTTGGGTCAGTCTTGTTTAATATCTTTGTCAGTGATCTGGATGAGGGGATCAAATACACCCTCATTAAGTTTGCAGACGACACCAGATGGGGTGGGGCTGTTGATCTGCTCGAGGGTAGGAAAGTCTACAGAGGGATTCGGACAGGCTGGATTGATGGGCTGAGGCCAATTGTATGAGGTTCAATGTGCTGGGTCCTACACCTTGGTCACAACAACTCCAGGCAATGTTACAGACTTGAGGCACAGTGTCTCAAAAACTACCTGGTGAAAAAGGAATACTGATTGACAGCCATGAGCCAGCAGGATTCCCAAGTGGTCAAGGCGGCCAGTGCTATCCTGGCTTGTGTCAGCAATAATGTTGCCAGCAGGACTAGGACAGTGATAGTCCCCCCGTATATGGCACTGGACAGGTTGCATCTCAAATCCTGTGTTCAGTTTTGGACCTCTCAGTATAAGAAGGACATTTAGGCACTGGAGTGTGTCCAGAGAAGGGCAATGAAGCTGGTGAAGGGTCTGTTGCTCAGGTCTGATGAGAAGTGGTTGAGGAAGCTGAGGCTGGTTAGTCTGGAAACTTTTTTCACCAAAAGTGTTGTCAAGCCTTGGAATAGGCTGTCCAGGGAAGTGGTGGAATCATCATCCCTGGACGTATTTAAAAGATGTCTAGATGTGACACTAAGGGACATAGTTCAGAGCTGAACCTGAAAGTACTCAGTGAACTTAATATGGTTCTATAATCCTCTACAGTTGAATTGCAGCCGTGCTTGATCCTTACAGAGGATTTTGTATGAGCAAGGTGGAAGAATGTAACCCAATGCATGCAGTTTCATCTGCATCTGACTGTTGGGAGAGGGAATAGAGTAAGATCTGCAAAATCTGCAAAAGTCGCAATGTTAGGTTGTTGGTGGTTTTTTTTGGTGTGTTTGGTTTTTTTGGTTTTTTTTTTTTTTTTTTTTTTTTTTTTTTTTTTTTTTTTTTTTATAAAA
>JAWWEE010000105.1:78907333-78921780 GCA_035221455.1 Xenops minutus | reverse complement strand
GGCTACCCACCCAAAAAAGGGGGAATGCAATTATATCCACAGACAGCAGGTGGCGCTGTTGCACATCAGCTGCTGGCTGCTCTCTCTCAGGGGTTGCAGTTATATTTACGGACAACAGGTGGCGCTGCCGCACCCGGCCGGCTGGGCTCTCTCTCAGGGGAATGGGAGGAGTACAGATGCTGGGTCAGTTCCCGTGGGGTCAATGACAAAAACAGCAGAAACCCAGCCTCTGCAGTGTAGGAAACAGGCGTGTTTCTCTTCCTCACAGCAGTCTCTGTGGTGTTCACGGGTGATTGGCGAAGCCAGAGAGCAAAAGACACAATCCTGGTCCCCCAGCGATGCTGGACCTGGTGTGTCCCCATCCTCTCTCCTCTGCGCCGAGCCGCTGAACTCCTGACCTGCGCAGAAAGCACAGAAATGCTGCTCCCTTCCCCCACCTAAGCCAGTCTTTCCTCCCCCTCTGGCCTGGGGAGAGGTCAGAACAAAAGACTCTGGGTAAAGCTGTTAACATCAGGATATGCACATCCATTGTACTATTTGTTAACCATCTTTACTGACACTAAGGCGTTGGCTCCAAGCTTGTTGGAAGGAATTCCAACTGAGGTTTGAAACTAGAACATCTATGTAAGAAAATTCTCCAACAGAATTCCTTGTGGTATTTAAAGATTTTATCCTTGTCAGTTTTAATCTTTTCCATCTCTTCGATTTCACAGAATGATAAAGAGGTTAATTTTTTTTTAATTGTAATTCTTTTCCTGCTAATCAAAGGATTTGTAAACTTTCAGTCTCACATTGTTCAAAGTGAAGCTTTTCTTGGTAAGAATTATAACTAGTTTCACTCACAAGTGAGTGAAACTTTGCTGTCAAAAGCTCTGACATGGACTCTTGACTGGATAGGAAAATGGCTAAGTTTGCTTGTAAAACAAAGAACAGTATTTGTCTAAGTTTTTTTTTTCTTTTTTAAATGTAATTTTTTTTCTGATGCTAGTTCATTAAATTAGTACAAGTCTAGAAAAGAACCTTGCCACTGTCTGCCTCCAAAAATAACTTTTTGTCCATATTGTATGAGCTGCAGACCAATAATCTTTGCTGTTAAATGTAAACAGCAGTTTTATCTAGTTGTTTGGACTACATGTACCTAGGAAGCAATTTATCCCAACTATGTTAATATAGTTAGATGAATCTTCTTCTGGAATTACCCCTATCCTTTCTGTAGGCTGGTAAAGAAGAAAGGCTAATCTAGCTTTACAGTTGTACAAACTAAGTGGAAATTACTCCTGCTCAATATGTTTCGTGATGAGAGAGGGAAGGCCAAAGAATCATCCTGAGGAATGTGGTCTCTTTAATAATTCTGTTGAAGATGTCATTGTGCCTATGATGCATGATTATCGCAGGCTTTCTCCATGAACAAGAAATGAACTGACAAAGGTTATCCAATAGGAACAATGTAATTATACAAAGAACACTGTGTACTAATAAAAAGAGGTGGTACTCTACATGTACAAATATTTTTCATTTATTCAAGACACTGATAGTGAAAAAGAGATTTGCAGTTAAGTAAAAATGTCACTTACACCTACATTAAATCTCCCTCGTACTTCCACAGCAATGTAAGGGCTCTTAGTGCAAATGAGAAGTAGGCTCCAAAGAGTTTTTCATCTGATTATAGTGAAGTGATTCATACTGCATTGCTACTGCTTCCATTAGCAATGAGAAGACAGAATGAACTGTGGTAGATTGATGATTTCGTAAATTAGGATACAAGTACTGAGCAGTGGGCATCTGAAAAGTCGGGTGATCATTTGGATGACAATCCAAATTAGCACAAGATATCAGTGATGATATGGCATTTAGCAGCCCAAATTTATATCTACCAGAAGTTCTTAGCATCTCTGTACCAGTCTGCCCAACTATGGAAAATCATGTCAGCCTCTCTGCAATTTTTCTTAAAACAACAAAATCTTCGAAAGGTTGTATTTTATACAAGAGATTTGAAACACCTTTCATCATACCAATTGATTGGTTTCCTCTGACATGAAGGAAGGAAGGCTACTTTACTGAAAGGTGTTTTTTTTTTTCCTGCACATTTTGTGGATTTTTTTTTTTTCATTTTGAGGTTTGCTTTTTTTTTTTTTTAATTTTTTTCATTTCTCCAGGCTTCCTAGAAATCACACATTTTTGAAAACATAACTATACCTCCACCATAGAGTTTAGAGGAGACAGAGTTCTGGAAGTCAGACATAATAATCTTTTAATCTGTAAAATCAAAAGAAGGAAATAGGATGATCACATACCTTTAATAATGCTGAGGTAAGAGCAGTCCTTGGTATCTCAAAAACTGGACTTTTTTCTGAACCTTCAGGTAAGAAATTTAGCAAATCTGAAACTTTGAAACACATGGAATTAAATGTATATGTGTATACCTCATCCAAACAGGAGGTAACTGCTTGCCTGATTTTAAGAAACTGGACAAAATTTCTGAGCTTGGTTTAAAGGAATAAAATGAGTTTCTCAGAGCATAAGCATTGGACCTGCCCAGTAATCATGGAAAGTGTGTTTGTGTGTGCAATTCTCTCTAGCTTCCTCTATAGGAGGTTGTATACTATGAATAAATAACCAAGCAGCAAAGACATGTACCTCATTATACATATTATAATAAACAGAGGCTTTTGCAATCAATCTTTTCCACTAATTCAAAGAATATTCAATTTTGAATGCAAAATAGAATAGCTCTTGCTGGGGTGCTTGTCAGTAATTCACAGAAGGCAGTGCTATGCATTGGTGTGTGGTCCACTTTTCTCACTCAAGGAAGAGCAGCCTTTTCTTGTGCTGAAATAAGGACAGGAATATAAACCCGAGCTCTCCTTGCCCCAGATTAATGTGCTAACTCTTCTCTTTCAACTCTTTCAAGTGTGAATTCTTCCCTGAATATTATGGTGTATGTCTGTCTTTCCTCTTTTTTTGGAGAAATGAAGACTTATTCTCCTAATGCCAGTATGAGGATCATACCAGAATTTACTGAAGTACAGAGATTGCTTTCTAGGCAGAGAACCTGAGTATGATCAGGTCCCTACTTATACACGTAATTCCCACATCTTTTATATGCATGTTTTTCCTGGGTTTCTTTGCAATCTCATTTATTCAGTTTCCAAAGAGCTGTTCCACAGTGATTATGTGTAGGGATCCTCTTGTCTCCAACAGTCACATCCACAAGTGATAAACCCTTATTCTCTGCACTCTATTGCATTAAAAATCTCAAAGCTTGTAAATTGTTTGCCCAAGATTACGAATAAAATTTACAGTAAATTTGAACCTAATCATTAGCCTAACATTCTTTTCTTGTTATATCAATAAAAAGCAGATTTATTTTGTTAAATGCCCTGCTAAAATGTTCAGGAACCATTAAGTGTTATTTTCAAATACCAAAATACATGCTCTTATTTAAAAAAAAAAACAACAAACCAAAACAAAACAAAAACATTTTAGTAATTTTTGTCATGAAAAAAAAAAGAGCTCTGGTCTACTCCAGTCTCTATAACCAATTAGTGATCTGATCTGCATCTACAGAAGCAAGTGACAATGCTTTGATTTGAGGTCAGTAGTTCAAGAGCATTCTATAAAAGCTATATTTTGTCCTGAGTGTTAAATTAAGGAAGAATAAGTCTTTCCTTGTTTCTTCCTCACTGAAGGATTCCTGTTCTCCAGAACAAGCTTCATTACTCTTTGTTGGCTGCCATAGTTCTTTTTCCTTGACAAAACTGTCCACTCTTTACTAAGCAGAAACAAAGAGATGATGGCCTATTTCTCCCACCTCTAGCCATTGATAGCTCAAATGCTAACCAAGTAGAGTATGGACTGAACGTCTTATTATTAGGAGGTGCTCTCATGGGAGCATGTATAGTTCAAAATTGAACTTTTGAACTCCTTGCTACGAGTACACTAGAGGTATATAATGTTTCCGTATGGGAAATGCATGTAATGCTTCCCTTAAAGGTTTTGCAAAAAAACCCCCAACAACCTCCCAGAAAATAAGACGGCATCTGTCCTTAGGGTTCTGAAGAATTCTCCTCAAAAGCAGACTTAAAGTGTCCTTATGCAGAGATTCACTAAATAGTCTTTGCAGAATTGTTTTTGAACACACATTAGACATATTAGACATGCAGTAAACGTAATGTATAATGACATAAAGTCTGGTATAAAAAATAACAAGTCTGGACTAATGATTAACTACTCAGACTTTATTTCTTAGAATCTATTAACAGAAGCTGAATTGCAAGACAAAGTATGGCCCACACAAATGTGACTTCCACAAATAAACTGAATATAATCAATGCTATTGCAAGGACTAACAGATTCACTTAACTTGGCTAGGCTTTAGAAAGGAACTATGATTAGTTATTTTCAGTAAAATTGGAACACTGATTTATTTTAGTTTCCTACTCCAATTAGATGATGTTTTTTCTGTTCAAATTTCAGTGGGATTCTTGTGGAATTATATATGACATCCAAATTAATACTGGAACAGTTCATCACGATTAATGTTATTACAACAAATGCTAAAGGGATTAATAAGGATTTCCTACTTGTTGTGATATGTAAAAGCCCTGGGGGCTTTGCCATTGAAGAACACTGGGGTGGCCTCATCCTGTCAGATCTTTTGGATTAGGGATATTAAATAAAAACATCTGTAAACTACAAGATTTAGATTCCTACTTTCTCGTATAAATGACAATGCTAACTGTACTGCACTTTTGGGGCCCATTTAATTTAGCAGTTTCTTCAGAAAGCACTTCATAAAAAACATTTATTGAATTGACTCTGATATTTCTAGTACATTATGCATTTATAGGCTCATCACCACCTCTAAACTCTTCTCCCAGTTGCCTTGTAGATGCAAACCCAAAATATTTTATGTATCATTAAAGTGAAAATTCCAGTAGTCCTAGTGCTCTGATCTCATCGTGTAGCACTCTGCAGACATGTCAAGAGTTAAGTTTCCTGCCATTTGGTTTGTGCCTTCCTTCTAGTTGTCTCTTATGAATGGGTACCAAATATCCAACACCCAAATCTCTCACACTTAATATTGCCTGGTTTTGACATTGTGGCTATTTGAGATAAAGGCTACTGAAGTATTACACTCATTGAAAGAAACTCTGTATGGCTAAGCTTTGTAAGTACTGACAATTGGCAGAGGTTCAAAGTGACAGGCTCGTGGTATAAGTAACTGTTTAGAAAATACCTAAACCAGAGTAAAAAATGCCCTTAGATTGCGATGAGATTTCTGAGAAAATCTGTAAATCCTTTTTGAAGAGAATAATATACTCATTCATGTGTGTACATGACTGAACACTAGGCAAAACCTCTTATGTGGTTTGTGAGGGTTACTCTTCAGAAAAGTACAGTCTTACTCTGACACTCTTGTCCATATAGTTGTGAACATAGCTGCAAAGGATCCTTTTAGCAAGTAAGGATGATTCCTGAATCTCTCCCTACAGTGTATAGTCATGAAGAAATGAGTACCAGCTCAGTCTCAGACAGAGTCTCATCCTAGCTACTTACTGTTAGGTATCTAATTTAGTTTTTTTGTTTAAACTCTCTCTGATACGTGAACAGGTAAGTATCTCCAGAGGACAGTAAATATTATAGAATTTAAAGATTGTAGGGATAAATAACTCTCTGGACACTTCTTTCTTTCATCACTGATGACAGAGAGAACTTAGAGGACTTTTTTAGGCTACAGACTTAGAGGTGGTACTCAGCTACCCAGAGATATGTAACTGCTGACATCTGAAATGCCCCAGGATACATGAGGCATGCACAGTTAGAGATCAGGCAAGATATTCTAGGACATTTAGTTATCCAAACTTTTGCAACTGAATCCCATCCTTAAATTTTAGATACCTGCATTGTGAAGGTCTGAATCTAATACAGTCTTACAAATTATATGCAAAAAAAGGTATTATCACTCTCAAACTGCTTTAAATAGTTCTCTCATTTGAAGACTTTATGTTCTGCTTCATGCACTTGTACAATGACACAACTAGTTCTGCTCAAGGATATTTTCAAAGTCCTGATTTTTTCATGACTAACCTTGCTAAGACCCTTAAAATAGCCCTATTTAATTAAAAAGTGAGTATTCAATATGAATGTAAAGATTTTATGGAACAAAGTTCTTAAAACACAATGAGAAAAAATTATCATCCGACCATACAAAAATACAATATGAATCAAAATATGTTCTTTTGAACTGTGCTCTACTACCAGGAAAAAGGTCTCAATTAACATTTCTGAATGAAGCTCTCCTGTGCTTCATTTCTGTATTTCCATTGACCCACACCTGGCCACTCCAAGTTTTAAATCAAGTGTTATCTTTCTAAGTTAAATCTATAGTAAAGGCACTGATGTTTCTTTTACCATGTAGAAATAGCAGCTTGTTGTAGTACCTTATCAATTTCAATGTGATATTATAGTTTGTACAGCAGCTCCATGCAGGACAGATGTAAATGGTAAATCTAGTAGCCTGAACTGTTCATTCTTCCTAGGTAAGTACACTTGACACAATAAATCCCTTCACAGTCCTGGGAGTCAAGAAATGAGAATGATGACATATAAAGAACAAATATGGCCTTTACAGCACTGTAAGTGCATAATAAATTATATGGATTTGAGTATAAGGTTGTCTAAGGCTATAAACAGTATTTTATCCTACAGGTGTGGATGATGTCTGACATTTTGTTACCTCACTGCTTATGTGTAAATAAAATAACTCACAAGTGAAATCAGATTTGTAAGCCCTGATGCTGGATTCTGAACATCACAGAAGCTTTTTCATAGGGTTCAACTTCAAAATAAAGAAACATACAACAAAGCAACCCATCTTATTTGTGGATTGATCAGTGTAAAGATTGACCTATGAGTTACAATATGTATGAGTTACAGTAAGATCCATAAGTCTGCACCAAATCATATACAGGTTAAGATGAGCAGCAAACTTCATAGGGAAAAGGAAGATAAATTTCTAGATTGGAAATATAGCAGAAAAGTTATTCTGGGGGCTTCAGGGGAAAGATTTCAGAACCAGCATTCAAAAACACAGGGTACCAGCCCAATTCAGTTTTCAGGGGATAATGGGAAGTACGAGTTGATTTAGTATCCTCTACAGTGGGAATAAACCATTAAGAGCTGGTAGCTAGTTCATCTATCAAGAAACTGGATTCTCTGTGACAGAAGGGAAGAGCATGAGCAGTCAGGAATATGGTCAGTGGTACAGGAGTTTATAAAGCAACTGTGACTCAGATGCCACAGAATATAATTCCACTCTGTTAGAGTAAACTTGCAATAAATATCAATTTGCTTTAATGTTTGGAGTCAGCATGATACCACATTACAACACTTAATTTCTGTTATGTGAGCAATATTCCATCACCAACAAACAGAAATGCCATGTTTAGTATTTGTGTGGAACCTTATTTTCAACATTTGCAAATGTATCACTGCAACTATCATGCATGCAACTAATTTATCATGACCTGGTACTGAACTCATGTCGTACAGTGCTGAGAAACTGCACAAATAGCTTTTGCTTGATAAACTAAAGGATATTCTGTTGGTGAAGGCAATATTTTAATGAAGACTATCTTCCTCATATTGCAGCTGCAGTTTTAGCATCTTAATATTCTGAATTCCCTTCACTGTTGAAATCTATAAGCTCTGATTCTTGAAGGGGAAAAAAACACCCTTCCTGGGACAATGGAACGATCAGCCAGTTGTTGCTACTGCCAGTAGCAGTAAGGTGTACAGCAATGTAGTAATGTAGTACTGGAATAACATTGATTAGTATGGCATCCTTACCTCCAGGCAGAGGTAAGACAGAGCCTGGAGACAAGCTCACATTCAGGAACTAAAATATGAGAATATGAGAGAGAATAGCTTGCAGGATATGTATGAATAAAATGCCTTTTTTTTTTTTTTTTTTTTTTTTTTTGTGACTGTTAAATAAAAGCTTGGTGCTACAAAGAAGTATAGAAAGAAACTACATGTACTGAAAATGTGTGTTCCTAAATAAGTGAACCATTGCATTTCATGGATGAGCATCTTCCCATAAAAAATGCACTCTCTGGAAGATAACTTAATCGTAACTTGATACTTTCCCTCCCTTGAAATGAGTGTTGGGTGTTTCTCTAAAAGTTCATTTGGTGACTCAGTTCCAAAACAGAGACACTACACCAGCAGCACAAATATTAATCCTGTTCAGTGTTCAGCAACTTTGAGCAGTGAATACATTCACATCTGTGGTTCAAGTTTTGTTCATGGAGATAGGACAGAAAATGCTTATTAAGCTGTTAGCACTTGCTCCAAGTTCAGATTAGTTCAAGAAGACAGATATTGCGCTGGGGAATTTTATTCTCTTAAAAGACCATTGAGAGCACAAGCAAATGAGGAGGAAGAATAGTAGACGCGAAGATGCTGAATGGTCATAACACTCAGGTTGGAGAGAGGAACAGGAAAGGAACTGAAGCAGAAAATTAAATGGTCTGATACTGACTTTGAATAATAGCTATGAATCACCCTGAATCTTACTGTACTAGAAACACACACATAGTAACACCCCCCAGCTGTGATCAGATTTGCTAAGTGCCAGCTATTTGCTCTGTGTCTGTCTTTCCTTACATAAATATATGTCCATAGGTTAGTAAGGAACATCTAAGCACAGAAAAGAGTATTCCATAGTAAAACTACCCTTTAGCTATTTCAGAAAATGTGGGTATTTCCTTCTCTTTTCATTAACTCTGCAAAGTTGGTCCTCCTGTGAGTTCTTCACTCATCAGAATCTAATTATTATTGCCTTCCATTCAGGCTTGGCTGCCTGGGTCTAGCTATCAGAGATAGCCTCATGGGAAATCAGACTAGCTGAGATATTTGTTAGCACTGCCAGTTACCTCTCTAGTGAGAGAGGCATTTTTTTTTTCTTTCATTAACTCTTTTTCTCTTTTCCTACTGACCACTCTTTCAAACCCACAATCACTGTATTCACACAGTGAGCTGAGACAGCAAAACACAGAAGCCATGGATTTTGAATTGTAAAAATTATGGCTGGAAGAGATCAATTAAATTATCCTGCAAGCTTATATCACACTGTATAGTTTTCTACTGTTTTTTTCAGCCTAATTTTAAAGCCTTGAGGGATGAGACTTCTGCACTTCCTCTAGAAGACTTTTCAACAGTTTAATACAGCGTACTGTTGATAGGATGATGTCTTGTTTTCTTTTTTATCTACATATTGCTCTGAATAATACATTTTCATGACCCTTAAGTTACATTATTTAAAAAATATTGGAAATCAAGCTTTCTTTCTTGCTGGTATCTTGATTATATGTGGGCTTTGCAGTTCAAAATAAAGAAGTCTATTGCTAAATAAAACATATAAAAACCTTTTTCTATTGCTAAATAAAACATATAAAAACCCTTTTCTTTTCTTTCACATGTACCTGTTGAAAGGATGCTTTTCTACTGAAACTACCCTTTGCAAAGAAAATGTGAGGATTCTTGAATCTAGAAAATCACTAAGGAAAAAAAAAGTGTGCAGATTACTTCTGGCTAAAATGACCTTTCCCAGAGAATAGATGCTCACTATATTCAGCAGTTTCTTTATCTTTTCTTCACCCTTAATTGTTAGCATCTCATCTGCTGTGTCCCTGATCTGTCCTTGACAGAATCACCACTTATGTTGTCTTGGCCAACTTATATGTCTTCTTCACCATCTTCCTCTCCACAGTCTGCTGTCACTGACAGTGATTTCCAGTCTAGAATATATTTTATTTCAGCTTCAACACTCTGATATCTGAGATCTTTTGTTACAGTGCAACCAGTACTAGCAATTACATCTTCTCTCTTCCCATATTTCACTGCAGCTCTTTAAAACTTTCTATTTCATACCTAAAAAAATCACAGGTTCAACTGTTGATAATGGCTTTCTGACTGTCTTCGTACTTCATATCTAGTTCCCTGCATGAACACTTGTATTTCACAGCTTTCTTGTGAATTTTCTGTACTTTTCCGTACCACTATCCCTTTTATTTTTTTCTCCATTCCATTTTCTGTAATGTTCTTGGTCAGTGCTGTTGTTTTCTCTCACATAATGAACTATTCTTTTCTCTTCATTTTCACTAGCAAAGGCCTTCTCTTAATTAGTGTAGGTATAGCTCTCTGTGCTCCTAGAACTCTATTAATTCTTTTCAAGGCTTCTACAGTAACTATACACCTTGCTTTAGAAAACATTTCTCACCCACATGTATTAAACTCCTTGTACTGATCCCAGCCTTTGCCTATGAAGTCCTGTCCAAAGCTGCTCATGTGTATCCATTTATTTGAATTTCATTGTTGGAAAGACCATCTTCATTCTTACTGTTGCTTTCTTTATTGATCATTTTGCACACACACTTGAAAAAAACAGCATAGAATGGCCTGAGTTGGAAGGGACTTCAAAGATCATAGATCATTTAGTTCTAACCTCCCCACTTTGAACAGGGTCACCTTTCACTAGACCCCATTGCTCAGAGTCCCATCCAATCTGACCTTGCACATTTCAAGTGATGGGACATCCACAGCTTCTCTGGGCAACCCATGCCAGTGTCTCACAGTAAGGTATGTCTTCCTAATCTTTAATCTAATCTAAACCTAACCCTTCTCAATTTGAGACCATTCCCCATTGTCATGTCACTACACGCCCCTTTAAAAAGTCTCTCTCCAATTTGTAGTCTCCCTTCAGGGACTGGAAGTCTGCAATTAGGTCATCCTGAAGCCTTCTTTTCTCCAGTCCCTCTCAGCAGGGTTGCTCTCCATTTATTCATCCCCCAGCCTGTATTGTTACCAGGGCTTGCCCCAACCCAGGTGCAACACCTTGCACTTGGTCTTGTTAAACCACACAAGATTCCCATGGATCCACTCCTAGAGCTTACACAAGATACCTCTAGATGGCATCCTGTCCTTCAGGTGTGTCAACAGCACCACTCAGTTCTACTTTGATAAAGCAGAGTGTTGCTTAATCTTTCTTAAGCAATTTGTCATGCCCAGTGTCATACTTAAGGCTGGTTTCAGTTCAAAAATACAGGCATAGGTGTGATCATGTAAGCGTTAACAGGGCATTGACACACATGAGGAATCATAGACAACCGTTCAAGATAAGGTGAACAGATGAACCTGAAAAGAGTTTAAGGACAACAGGTAGTCAGGTAGAAGCTATTCAGAAAAATCTTTTGAATGAAAGAAAATATTTGAATGAAATGAAATAAGAAAATGCTCTATTCCTGCAAAATGTGAAGAAATGTAAAATTTCTGCTGCATAAATATAATTAGTAGTATTTTGTATGTAAGTAAATGTACAAGACAAAGGAAAGGCTATTGATACCTGTTTCTAAGTCAAAGCTCTAAAAAGAGTGTCTTCTTGCCATCTTACCACTTATGTGGGTATATCAAGAGCAAAACCAGGCCTGGACTTGGTAAATCAAATAACAATTTAGATTGTTTATGTGTTTTACTGAAGAGTTTGAAACATGCTTAAGATTTCATTAAATCAGTACTCCATTTTTTCATGCAAAATACTATAGTTTTTACATTTCTCTCAAGACACTAAACCAAAAACTGCCAAAAAATTAAATGAAAACTTCATCAGCTGTTTTCCTATTTTCTAGACATTTGTCTTAAAAAACCCTTTTCTTCAGAGAAAGAAATGGTTTTAATCAAAAACACTTCCAGCTATGTCTAACCAGATATCTGTCTATTCAGAAAAATCAGAAAGTACTTTGTACTGAATTTAATGTCATGCTAACACTGCTGCAGTTTATGTTACTTAAATACCATTCTCAGAAATATTATCTTTTAATTTTAATTTTTTATTCCAATGGGACAGATAAGGAGTTGGAAAGAATGCAAATGGGAATGGTTTCAGAGACAGGCATGCTTTGTCATTTGTCACTGCCAAAATCCATCAGTAATATGGTATCATGAGAGGGAACTGCTGAAAGACTAAGAATTTTACTGGAACATTTAAACATGATTTTAAAGTGAGATTTGAAGCAATGTCCCTAAAGAAAACTAATGCTTACTTTGCTAGTTGCTGTGAAGCAAGAAAATATAGACAGAAAGCCACCATTTATCTTCTTTTTGCTCCCAGAGGCTCCTTCCAGTAACCTGTCTGACTTTTTAAAATTTCCAGCTTGCTTGATAATATTGCAGGCTTGACAATTTCACTGGGCTGAGGAGCAGGACAGTAGGAACTCCTTTCCACTCTCCTCCCTGACTTGTGGCAGACAGAGAGACTGCTGCTGATTCTCTCCTGCCACTTCTCAGACCAAGGGCAGGTCCTCATAGACTGGAAAGAATCAGCAAATAGGTGGTGGAAAAGAAATAATAGAAAAGGAAAAGAGAATGGGACACAGGAGGATTTAAATATCAGCAGTTTTTGAAAGGCGATGATGGCAGTTAGCCAAACAACAACCCTCCTCCTCCTCCTGTTCTTCAACAGCTCACTCATGAAAGCAGAACCTAATAGAGTCTTTGAACTAATTCAGTTTCTGTAATTTAACATGGCTCATTGACTTGTGCCTGTGGGATTTTTGACTGGTCTTGCATCCAAGGTCTAAGCTAACCCTTGAGTACTTAACTTCAAGACAAGATCAGGTACATTCAGACGGTATGACTGAATCTGATACTGTCCCATGCCTTTTTCCTTTTAAAATCAGTTGTGCAAGGGCTAAAAATTCATAGTATCATGAGGGCGCAGGTTCTTCATCAGCAGGATAATGAGCACTCTTGCAAGAGCTCTGGAAAACATTGTACTTCATAGCTGGTTGGTTAGGCGTTAACATATCCTGGAGAGATAGCTGATTAAATGTTATTTTCCTTAAATGATGAAAATGTGAACATGAGGAAACAAAAGAAAATGAAATATCCAAGACCATATCAAGAATCCAGGTCAGAACTCAGGACATCTTCACCTTTGTTGCCAAGGCTGTGGGTCAGGTCATACTTGGCTAATTTATGCTTTTCTATTTCTAGAGGGCACACAGCATAGTGATGAATAACCAATATTTTAATCAGATATATGAGATTACAATATTTTGGTCCAGAAACACTATAGAGTATGACAACCCTGGAGGTGTTGAATACCTTCCAGCACAACAGAAGTCATATGAGGTATTGTCATATGAAGTATTGTTATTATTTTACATTATTATATCCATTCTGTGTTCTGATTTTCCCAGCAGAACACATTATTTATTGTAAACCAAAATGGTTTGTCTTTTCGTCCAATAGCTTTTTGACACTTTACAACTTTAAAGGTACAAGTAGCAGATAAGCTTGCAAATTATCCCAACTCATCTGCCTCACCTTAACAGTTCTGTCCTACCATGTGTGTTATCAATGGCACAAAAATGTTCCAGAAAAAGCAGAAGAGCCAACTGCTCCCTGACTTTCTTACTAAGCTGATGCATTTTATGGCAGCTGGGTAGAATGGTGGGTTTTTCAAATACACACTCTTAAGTTATCTTCTTTGACCAGCATACTAAAAGCATTACTCAAATTAACAGTTTCAGTGCTGCTTGACGATTTACATTATGGGTTTAATGGCTCAAAATGAAGTACCTTTTTCCAATAGGAGGGGAGGATCAATCAAGGTCAAAATGCTTTAAAAGAACAGGCAAAATAAAGCATGGAGAAGGTAAGCATGTCTTTGCTATTATCAACAGTGAGGATGCTTGGTAGCCAGCCAAATGATTCTGTTTCAGTGTCAGTATTTTTCAGCTTGTATAAAGCAATTTGTTGAAAGCATTAAGCTTCCTTTGTTCAGTTGTAATGGGCAATTCATTGACTGCTGGCTATTTTGAAAAGTTGGCGCAGACCAATTAGAAAATAATCTCTGCATCCCACAAAAGGCTGAGCTGGTGCAATCAGAACTGTAAGTCTGCATCATATTGACCCTTTGCACAGTTGAGAGAGAAAATAGCCCTGTGGTGGTTCAGATTTAGAAGACTGGCCACAAAGTCCAGATTTGATTTTGATTCCTCATCTGCAAATGTTTCACTTATGAAATCTCAACCCTTTAAATAAATAATGGACACCCAACTGAGAAATGCTTTAGAAGCCCTATTACACCAAGTTTAATTCAGTTGCTTTCCAGTTCCCTTCCAGGCAACCTTCATTTCTGGTGTGTTGTAGCTTTTTAGACTGTTCTCCTCAGGCCTGATCCAAGGTCTGTGCCAAACTATTGAAGCTTTTCTGCTGATTTAAATAACTTTTGGGCATTGCTTTTGTTGTTACAGTGTTTATCTTTGTAAATGTGTTGTAACCACTCAATTTTCTTTCCTTCTTCCCCTTTCCCTTTCCCTTTCCCTTTCCCTTTCCCTTTCCCTTTCCCTTTCCCTTTCCCTTTCCCTTTCCCTTTCCCT
>JAWWEE010000105.1:78858507-78906072 GCA_035221455.1 Xenops minutus | reverse complement strand
CCTTTCCCTTTCCCTTTCCCTTTCCCTTTCCCTTTCCCTTTCCCTTTCTCTTTCTTTTTCTTTCTTTATTGCTTTCTTTTTTCTTTTTCTTTCTTTATTGTTTTCCTTTTTTTTCTTTTTCTCCTTTACTACCTTTTTCCTTTTTTTGCCTTGCCTTACTTTGCCTTGCCTCCTTGCCTTCCCTTTCCTTCCCCTCCTCTCCCCCAGCCACTTTTTTTTTTTTTTTTTAGATCATCAACATTATCTTTCAGTTATTTACTCAATCAGGCTTTTCTCATTTTTCCAGCAAAAACTCACAAGAAATCTGCTCTCACAAGGTATTAACACAGTTCTACACCAGCAGGATGAAATGAACTCCAGCAGGATGAAATGAACCCAGTAACTCCTGTGTCAATAGTTATTTATTCTTTCAGAGCTTCTGTTTAACTCTCCTGTTGGAACCTTTTGTACTGATTGCATAAGCTTCTAAACATCTAAATTAAATGTTGCTCATCGTCTTTGATATAACTGATGTCTTTTTTTACCTTTGCTCATTACTTTTTTAGTATGTTCATTAATCTGCATTCATTATTTATATTCACTGTGTGAAGCTGCTGTTTGTAGTTTCCTTTCAACATCCTTTCAGTTTGAGGGTTTTTGTTTCTGAGACTTTGTGTAACAGGCTTTAGCTAGCATAGAACCTTGGAAACTGTTAATCACTTTCACTTCTAATATAATCTGATTTCATATTATACATTTACAATATTTGCTGCGTTAGAACAATGATTACTATGCAAAAGTGTTATGTTTGTAATCCTGTCAGTATTATCTCTTTAAAAGGAGAACTTTCCTTTTTTTTCCTTTCCTTGAAGAAAATTTGTCCATTGCTACACAGTTTGTAACTGTCCCTAGAGATACTCTGTAGAACATCAGGATTTGTGTTTTTTTGAGGATATCTCTGTTTTTTGAAGGAGGCCTAAGTGAGCTGCCATTTGATATGAATCATTGCTATGTTCATAATATTAAACTCCATACCTAGGGATGTTGCCAAAGCTGGAGAAAGGGTGGTGCCAAAGGAAACAGACAGTTCTTTGTGAAGGAGCCTGAGACAAGAGGCAGCTGTTTGAGATGCAAGGCAGATAGCCATGGCTGGTAGGGATGGAAAGTGCTGAGGGTTATCAGTATCAAATTGCAAAATCAATATCCTCTTACACCAGCTTCATGGGAATGACACCAAATGGTTCTTGATTTCTTAGCATCGTTTAAATATCGCTCAGTTGAAATGTCATGGGAGGCACATGATAGATGTAGACTGTGCTGAACAGAGCCAGGTCTTGTGTTTGGTTACCTTGGTGACAGCAATAAAGCTATTCTTCTGTAAGTGAGAAGGGTGGAAAAGACAAAAAGAAGTGGGAGAGCTGAAGAAATGAAAGATTGCATAGGGCTACTCAAGACCATCTACATGCACAGACAAAATATACATTTGTTCAGGGAATTAGGTAGCTGGAGACAGCAAAGCAGCCATTGTCATCTTCTTTGCTTTGCCAAATTCCTATGGCACCTAGTAGGGGTGAAGTGCTAAAGATGGGAAAAAAGCTAGTAGTCCTTCATCTCTACACACACACTCACACATACACACAAAGCCCATTTCAGCATCTCAGAAATGGCACTAGAAACCCTGTATCTCTGAGAATTTTTCTGTCTCTGGCAAGTCCCAGTTCTGCCACTGACAAAGGGCTCAATCACCCTTTTTTCAGGCATTGAGCAAGATAAAATTGAGATTTACCAAGACTTTAAGAAGTCTTTAGTAACTTCTGATACAGTTTCCTTTAAGAGACTAATTGCAGATTAAAAGACTGAATTTGAATGAACAGTCAGGAGGAAAATTATCAGGGAGCTGTGACAGAGAATAAGCACAGAGGTGAAGAAGATCAATGGAAAACTGAGACAGGTTTGTCAAGAAGACTATAATGGTAAAAAAACCCATAAGCTAATTTTTTATGATGGTTTATGATGATTTATTTTTTTTCGCAAGTACCTAACTAACTCCTGGCTTCTCATTTGCAGGAATTATGAGCAACCAGTGCAAGAATGATGCCAACAGGGGTGTGTACAGAGCTTATAAATGTGAAACAACATTAAGTCCTTGAAAAATAAATAATTTCCTCAGTGACTTAAATTAGCCACTTCAAATCTATGGATACTTTGGACTTTAATCTCTCAAAGTGTAACATCTTAGCTGTGAATGGAGGAAATGTTTCAAAAGGGTGCAGTGAAAATGAATGTATGATAGAGATGAGTTACACAGAAAAGCCCATGAGGAAATTAATAACTCTGTCTTCTGAGCAGTTCTATAATTGTGTGCAATAAATAAGGCCTGGAGCTGCACAGTGAAGAATAAAGAAAAACAAAACACTGAACTGCTTCTCATTAAATGAGCACTGTTTCTTTTACACACTGAATGAAGTAGAGGTCCTCTGGGGAAAAAAATATGTGACTATGTAATTAAAAAATATACTGTCATGTATTCATATCAGGGAGACAGATTAAAGCAACTCGAATTCTGACATTTTCTGATTTTGAGTGCTTTCTATGAAGATTGTTTTGCAGGCCTTGGAAACAAAAGCTTTAGACTAGTTTATGTCATCAGACATTTTCCATGGGGACTTTTGCTCTCTTTCACCAATTTGAGCCAAACCTGGCAAATTTTCAAGGACATTAAAGCTGGCATTCAGTTAGAGGTTAAGTATGTATATGTAGGTGTCTTTGGATAGTTGTTATCTATAGAGAGCAGTTGTCTAAATTCCTGATGCAGTCAGTGGAGACCTAATCTTAATTTTGCCTGCACAACTGTCCAGTGCTTATTGGTATAAACTTATATACCCAGAATGGTTTCCTCCCGCCACTACAGAATAGTCTCTCATAGCTCCTGTGTCCAGTTTGCCTAACACACGTGGTGACCAAGTGCTACTCAAATAGTGGTTCACAACTGACCACAAAATCTTGACCTGAGGCAGTTCAGTTAATGAAGTCCAGGGAGAGTGTTGGTGTCCCCAGAGTTTTATCAGCTGAATCATTATCTCACTAAATAGAACTCCACTGATGAAAATTTGAGCTGAGAAAAATGTTACCTTAGATACTTAAATGTGAATATCTAAATTTTGATGTCTTTTTATGACACTGAATGCTGTGTTAAGTACCTGAAAAAATGTTATGTTCTTGCAATATACCTCTCTGTGGGAAAGAGTATGAATTTAGCAATTGTCTATTATACATCACCAAATCCCTTGTCAGTTAACATGTATACATTAGCTGATCATTTGGGATACACATAGCTGTAGTGGATGTTCTCTCTTGTCCACATAGAAGGCGAAGCATAAGTAGTGCAAAGGGAGGTAGTACATAGGGAAGGGCATTCTGGAGGGCATGGGAAACAAGAGAAGATATTGTCTGTTGATATGAGAAGGATCTGGAAATAATGCACTAAGGGTGTTAACATAGGATGTGGTATTGCAATAAAGAATAAATGACAGACAAAATATATGACACAGATCAGTTGGAAATATGGTTCCATTGATTCTTCAGTTCAGAGACAATGCATTTTATACCACATTTAAGTTTGGGTAGTTGTTGTCATTTATTTTCTATAAAGAAGGATGTGAATCCTTGAGCTTTAAATGTTACTTTCTGGTTTTGGATGGGTACTGCCAATTGCTCACTTTGACTCAGATGACAGGCAGGTAGGTATATAGTAGACATATTACTCCTATCAAGGCATGAGTTTTTGCCAAAAGCTCATGCCTAAAGCTGCCATTTTTGTCTCCTTTTTAGCATTAAGACCTTATAGTTTAGTTTGAATCTAAGAGGCTTTGGGTAGATATTGTAAAGGCCTCTGGTAAGGTGAGTCTCCTAAATAAATAATGTGCAGGAGTTATTATATTTTTATGAAAGCTTTCAAATTTTTTTCTAAGGAAAATTAAATTATTTGTAACACTGTACCAGATATCTCTGGTATCTATACAACTATAGTTGTCCTTTGTCCATAAGCAGGTTCAGTTTCTCAAATGAGGTTATTAGCTGGCTGAAGCTGCCTGTAGAGTCCTCAAAATATCAGGATAAGAATTTAAAATAAAATCCACACAGATGAAATTCCCTGAATGCTGTTCATGAGGCATCTATGGAATATTAGGCCTTATCTGACATTTTCTATAGGTCTCTCCTGAAAACATCTCTCAGTGTCAAAGGTAGGAGGAAAATTCCTGTTTTTGATATCTACTTCACCTCCATGCATTACATCTACAAGATGTCTTATAGATTCATTTTAGTCTCTCTCCATTTCCATCCTCTTCCACTACATTTGTTTTTGACTCTCCATCTCCCAATTTGACTGCTCAGCAGTCAGTGTGTTTATGCCACCCATTTTCCATCTGTCTCCCTTCTATATTTTATTTGATACTCAGTTTCTCATTGTGTCCTGCCTGACTTCTCCCACACATTTTACAAGGTTCTTTTTCTATGGATGTTCTTGCTGCTTATAATGTTTTGTACTCCTGGCTGTCCCATTTTCCTTCCTGACTCACTGCTGCCTGAGGCCTCCATGTGTGTCTGCTCTATTCTTTGTTGGTAGAAACTGTTTAGAAAATGGAGTAGTGTTTCAAGTGATGCAGCAATTAATCAGTTGTGGAGTATAATTAATGTAAACCTCCCATGCAAAGAACCATGTTGAGCAACATTTAGTCACCCCAATCTGCCTCTGTCTTTTTAAACCAGGACTTCAGCTCAGCCAGCTCCTGAGCCTGGTGCAGAATCAAAGCTATGCTACCGTGGATAATTCCTTTTGAGAGGAAATTTAGACACTTGATTCTGTTTTTCAGTCAATTGGTCCCTTTCCATCTTACATTACACCCCTGCTTGGATTGTCAATGAATTTCTAGCAGCAGCAGCAGTCATTTTACGTAGCACATCCCACTGTGGGCTGTGAATGAAATTTATGCCTTTAATTTTTTGTATATAAAGCCTCACTATTGTGGCTGTAGGCATTTTATAAACCTTAGAATGAATAACTAAGATATTCACAGCCCACACCCCCACACTCCATTATAGATATTCTACAATCAGCTGGGAGTCATGGCATTTATCAACTGCTGAATGATAATCCAGTTTATCACTTTTTAATGAATTATTTTCTGTACTGCTCATTTCCGGAACAGATAAATGCAGTCAAGGACATCCTGTATCAGGAGAACCTTAGAGTGAAATTTCTTCTAAGTTTAATGATATTTAGCTAAATCCTTCCCCATAGGTTATGGTTTGTTTATGTTGTACAATGGTACAGAAGCTGCTGCAGAAAGACTTTATATGAAGCACAGCTGAGGCATCTTATTCTTACACTGGCCATGGAAGATATGGAAAAAAAAAAAATGTGTAAAGGACCTCAGCTCCCTGGAGGGGGTGAAAAGAGTTGTAGAATTGTAGTAAGCATGCTTTAGGTGGTCATCAAGATGAGCATATCTTGTTTGAACTGCCAGCTTGGAGTGGTTTGGGCTGCAATTTAAAGAACAATGTTATTTAGTGGTATCTACATGTTTTTAATTCAGACAAAGTTTGTGAGAAAGCCTTTCCAGTCCACCTTTCAAATATAAATCTGAAAATAGGAGCCAGACCTCTCTGGGAGATGACAATTTCATATTGCTCCTGTTTTCTGAAGTTTGAAGGAGATGCCAAGACATCCTAGCGCATATTAAAAAAAAAACAAAAAAAACCCCCACAACCAAAAACAACCCACTCAGGAAAACAACCAACCAACAAAACCCCCCAACCAAAGAAACAAAAAAACAAACCAACATTCATACTAAATAAAATCAAAAACATTAAAAAAAACCTTCTTAGTGAGATGGTTGTTGAAGAAGATATGTTCAACAGAGTGTTTCACCTTTGGTAAGATAAAATTTCTTTTATTTGAAATTAAGCTGATAAACTCTCAATACAATTCAAATTATTAACATTTGAAACCAGAACCTTTTCAGATGTATCAGTATTGGTATTTTTATAGAAGATGGGATGAATGACTAATCCATGTTAATATATAGATGTTATTTAATATATGAGCTAGTTTGTTTGTATACCGGTTGGCAATACACCAGAATTTTACAGCAGGATGGTAGAAATACTTATAAGTACCTCTTTCAGTGATGCCATTCTTTCTGGCTTATATTTTTTCATTGTTGTTTATAAAGGTGCATTGTAAGATTTTGTAATGGTTTCAGTTTTTGTTTATAGATATTGTCCATGTTCAGACTTTGACTTTTTGGTGTCCTATATATTCTATCAGATATTCTGATATCACTATTCATGTTCTCACTGGTTACAAGCAGCTTACTTAATGTATGATTCGTTTTGTTGCATATTTCTTTTGTTTACTTGAAACATTCTGGTTTGGGCCTTGATTCAGTAAATGTATTACCCGGCGCACATAAGTTTAAAGCACTGAAGTCATTAGGATTTCCAGAAATTTACTGAATAAATGTCAAGATCACTGCTAAAGATAAAGTCACAAAACCTGCAGAATTAATACTAGAAAATGCTATTATTAATATGAAAAGCTTAAGGAAAGATCTTACAAATAAATTTATACTTGTGGATTTTTATTTGCATGTTGTCTTGCATATTTAGGACTTGCTGAAGCTTTGTATTTTCAGACAAGTATGAATGGGATAATATTTAGGTTTAGTTAGGAGTTACATAGGAATGTGTATGAATAGAGTTTGTGAATTGTAAATAAAATTCTCAGCATGAATCTATACAATCTGTGGAATTAACAGCAGCAAAGTTTTATGGAGGAACCAGAGACAATTGAATGTTAGTGGATTTTGAATATCTAATTCCCTTATGTATATTTTGATACTTGTGTAGTATCAAAAAGTATGCTCTTCTGTTTTCCAAGGTCAAAAATAATCCAAAACAATTGATAAGAAATTCAAGTTGATGTGCTTTAGCTTAAATATACCTGGTTACTTTTAATAATGTCATTTTCTCTTAGTGGGAAATAAAAAAAACCCACATTTGGTGAAGATCTTACAAAATATGCTTCAGCCTAAAGCAATTTTTTTCCGTCCAGTTATCAGTTCTTTTACCAGGGGGTATACGATGGAGACAAAACCCACAACTCTAGTGATATTTGTATGGATAGCAACACCGTAACAAGGCTCCCATGGCTGCAAATTGTATCCTTATAAGAGTACTTCAGGATTTGAAAAGTATTTAAGTAATCACAGTTTCAGAGTTATCATCTGGTAATGCCTGGGAATTGGTGACCCAAGGGACTAATTCTAAACATTACTAGAAAATGACATTGCTCATGTCAGTGTGGAAGTGTCTTGGTGAATATAAGCCGTAATACAAAAGCATTTGCAAGCAATTTGGCCATCTGCTGTTTCCTGTCAATACTGCTTAAGAATAAACTCATAGCTTCACAAAAACAAGTCAGTGTGCCAGCACCTGAGGTAAAAGTCTTTGAGATCCCAAGAGGATACAGTGTTGTTCTTCTTTTTTTCTTTTCTTTTTTTCCTTTTTCCTTTTCTTTTTTCTTTTTTTTCCTTTTTCCCTCTCATAACTGAACTTTGTCTCATGATGTTAATAGGGAAGGACTGGAGTTTGAACACACATACGGAAGCTGTTCTTCTCAACTTCCAACCTTCCTGTACCAAAGAATTAGAAAAGTGGCTCTCTTGTAATCTTCCATTAACTCTTTTGCTGGTCACGTGCAAGAGAGATATCCCAGGGGCTCCCATGGCAAGGAAAGAGACATACCTGAAAGACAAGTAAAGTAGGTCTTGTATGGTAACAACGTGTAGTGGTTTATTGTCATTATGCATTTCATTACTGTGTCTGTTTTTCCTCAGTCCATTTGCACTTGGTGTGCAATGCTGATAGATCCAGGCACATTTGTCCCTCTGGAATGAGAAAAGCTTAGTCTGCACAAAAATCAGCTTCAACATATTGCCACACTTGGCCGAAGGAAGAGCATGTCCTCATGTCCTTCCTTTTCTGTGGTCTCTCCTGACACCAATATTGTTTTTTTTTCTTTTTTTTTTTTTGAGATCGTGAACAGCTGAAAGCAAATTAGCAATTTCCCCCCGCAAACTGGCCTGTGCCCCCCCCACTGTTTCTGACTCCATAAAAATCTTGTAATATCTTCAGTTGCTGGACAAGTCTTCAATCACTTCCCTCCTTTTTGAACATGGGCTCAAAATCTTGCTAAAATCAAACATGAAACTGAGTAAAATTGCAGACAGTCCCATAAATGTTAATAGCACAATAGTTCTATGCAATTTGTGCTTTTACATCTAATACTAGATCTTACTTTTCAGGTTGACTTTGATTTCTATCTCTTAGCAAACCTGAATTCCTATTGCACTCCAATTTTGGTTTTATTTTTATTTTTAAGCTTTTACTATCTCAGTAGTTAGCAGTGTATGCATTAATTTAAGCTCAGATTATTTGGTCAGTGGAGTCACTTGCCTAAGAAACCCTAAATATGTAAAAGTAGCACACCATGGCTTTTTTAAAACTTCTTATTCTGTACCCTATTTGGAAGCTCATTCATGGCCTATTGGGAAGCTCATTCATGGCCCGTTGGGAAAGGTTAAGACTATAATTAGACTTTTTTTTTTTCCCAGTCATTTCAGCAATAGAATGCATGAAGGTTAGTAACAGTTTTCTTTTAATTGATCCCTGGTGATTTTACTGTAAAGCTGTTAACTTGTGCACTGGAGACCCACAACCCACGGGCTTCTTGCACTGACATTTGCAGCAATGATTAGAATGTCATTGCTTTCCAATACTTCATTGTCATTCAGGGAGCACTTGAAATGCCTTTTACCTCATATTGCAATGAAACACACACTCACCAGCATGCACACACATACACACACACACACACACACATACACACAGAGGATTTTCCATTTCAGCAGCGTAGGCTTTTGAAATTGGATTTGTTTTGAACATCCACTTCAGTATTGCCTTTCTTTTCTGCACAGTGTCACTCTCTTGTCTCTCATACTAATGGAAACAAAGTTAAACCACTCATAAATAGTGCACATAATAGTGGACCCCAAGGGCTAAATGTCTGTCAGTATGGACAATAGTGAAAACAAAGAAATTATAACTATTTGTGTGCATGCAAGAACTAATGTTCATCCATGTCAATTCTCTAAGGTCTTTGAAATTAAATAGCTTAGTTTCTACTCCCATCACATCAGTTATTATACATCTGTACTCAAAATGTTAAGTTTCCAAAACAAGTGTACTTAATATGCTGGAGGGCTTGGGACAGAGCTTTTTTAAAAAAAAAAAAAAAAAAAAAAATTGTTGAAGAACTGTACTGTCTTTCACTGAACTATGTAGTTATTGAAAATTTCACCCTTTAGTTCATATTTTCATTTTTTCCTGTCTGGAGCAAGATTAAATAGAAAATAAATATGTGTAATTTGAAGTGCATTTTTTAGGGGAGAGGGGATGAAGGGAGTACACTCACTGATTTCAATATGAGTAACAGATAGAAAAGCTCATGTAACAGGAGAATTTGGGCCTTAGTCACTCTTGTTCTCTTGCTACTCAAATTCAATTGAAGTTGAACAAAATGTTGGGGGTTTTTTTGGTTTGGTTGACTTTTTTATTTTTTTTTAATAAATGCAATTCAAGACATAAAAGTAACATTGAACTAAAGTGCTTTCTGTGAAAGTTTTAATTAAGGATTTTAAAGCAATGCCCAAATTAAATAAAAATAAGTTGTACTTTCTTTGAAAACATCAGGAAAAAAATTTACTCTCCACCTGAAATCTCTAATAGAAAAGGGCATTTTTGTCACAAACTGAAACCTGAAAAATGTCTTTCTAAATATCTCATAGAAGTACATTGGTTTGATTTATAAATTGGTTTAATCAGGATGCTTTAAGACTTTTGTTCCAATGATTTACAGTACTCTGTATTATCTAAAGTACAGTTGTTAAATCCAGTGTAGAAAAGTCTGTGTTCACAGTTCAAGGTGAAGCTTGTTTGTTAGTTTTTATTTCCGTAAAATAGGGATGAGGGAAGACAATTAATGCTCAACGTGTCACTCACAGGACCAGGAGGGAAATAAACTACACAATCATAGCAAACATGGAAGACAAATGGGACTTCCTACAGTGCCAGCTGACTGGCACATGTGGTACTGAGTGACAGTGCAAGGGCAAAACTTGTAAGTCCTTCTACTCCAATCTAGAATTCTAAGAATAAGATTAGGCAATGAATCCTTGGCACCAAATGACAATAAATCCTTGGCATTAAATGACAATACTGATTTAAATATCTCAGGGACCTTGTGGAACTGTGTAGGAGATGCTGGTGATACCTTTTCAGAGATGACAGACTGAGATAGATGGACAGTAACGTAAGGTGTTACAGCATAAAATATTATGGGACTATAAGAAAATACTGGCAGATGGCAATCCCATACTCCAACAGTAAAAACATAGTGCTGTTCTTGTACTGTAGCTTGATAGTTATCAGGATGCGTTAAATAAGGTTACAGAAACTGCAGCTTTAGCACAGGTGGTGATTTAAACTACCTGCATATTGACTGGGTGAGCACCTCATCAGGACAAGATGAATGCAATAAATTACTGCTTTCTGGAACATCCCAATTCAGACCCCACAAGGAAAGATGCAGTTCTGTATCTTGAGGCCCAGGGCCTGATTCAAGAAGAATAAATGGGAGAGCTGCTATGTAAAAGTGATCTCTAAGGAATTCGGTTCAACATTGTCTTAGGAGAGAGTGTACCAAATAAATCTAGCACAAAATATTTACAAGATTCTTGAATATTTAAGACATGGAACAACATAAATATTAGGCAATTAATAAAAACAAAACAAAACAACAATGGAGAGCAGTGTTCTGAAAAGGAAAATGTCTACAAACAGTCTAAAAGCTGCTCAAAATGGTAATAAAAGCTAATAAACCAAATTTGGATAGTGATGAGGGGGTTAGGCTATAGAAAGTGGTCAAGGCTGTACTGTAATATCTCCTGTTCTTACTAGTAGAGAAATAATACTGGGCTTACGGACCACAGTCTGATGCAGCAAGACACCTCTTATTCCAGTTCCCACTGGTTCTCTGGATATAGTTGTCTTAATAAATTAAACAGTAGCAGGGTTTGGTACCCGTGTTCTAGGATGGGTACAACATCCACACTATTAAGTTATTGGCTACTGAGGTTAACCATGGGCCAAGGTTGTTCTCAGTAAGCAAGTTATAGGTGGCCTGATTTCTTGGGAAGTTGGAAGTGTTTAGCTGTATGGAGGTGAGCTGTACGTTGTGAGCTGGATGAGCTGTTACATTTTATGTAACAATATAGACACAAAGACTATATAGCAAATGCTGCTGATGGTGTCAGGAGAGGTGTGATCCTTGGAGAGCTGTAGCATATAGATCAGAACAGATGCACCAGTATAGGTATCTGCCAGATATTCATGTCTAAAAATAAGTAAAATGTCAAAAATAGAAAAGCTTGGAGTTTGAACAACTTTAAAAAAGAGTAATGAAAACCCAACTATTATTATTATGTTATGAACTGTTCAAAATCACTGGATACTTTATTAATATGCTGGTTCTAATAAGTTTTGTTCATTCTTCCAGTAATTCCCTGAAAGAAAGAATAATAGGGAAATATACTGAAACCAAGTGTTTCTGAGATATGCAATCATTGTACAGCCACTTCAGAATCAAAACAAGAAAAGTAGAGGTTTTTTTCATGACATCCATTGGTTAATCTGCCTAGGTATGGAGACCTGGCTACTTCAGACTTCCCTAGAAGTTAGACAATTTCCAACACTGCCATTATTAAACAAATTGCTCAGTTTTACAATGTTCCTGCACTTAAAAATGTAAACATATGCATAAAAAAACAAATAAGAGAAAGTTAAATCATGCTTGAGATTTTCATGTTCTTTATTTAGCTAAGTTTTAAATATTTCAGAATCCAATACATCACTACATCCCTATTTAACAATATATTAGACCCACCAGATTTTTTTAGAACTCTACTTAATAGTTGAGGTGAAAAAAAATTATTCACATTGGTGAAAACCAATGCAAAGGATATTGTGACTACTAAAGTTGTAATCAGCCATGCAGTTAGGAATATTTGCTGGTTACAGATCAAGGGTTGCCTAACTTGCAGAAATTGATCCTGTATTCTAGTGAGTGAAAATAATTGTGAAAAAAAAAATCATCTAATATTACATTTATAGTTGTATTATTTTGACAAGAAAAATTAGTGCTTATTTTCTCCACTCTCCTACAGTTAAATAAATCAGGAAGATGCCTCTTCTATTCTAATCTAGAAATAAGATACCTACAAGGAATCCAAATCCCAGAGCTAGTTTCTTAGGCTTACTGTACAGTTTGAGAGAAGAATTAGGAGGCTTGGAATAGTGGCTTAAAGATCTGTATAGTGACTTGTGGACCTGACCCATGTGAAGCATTAAGCACTGAGGTATTTCTGTCTGCAAACTCTGATATCCTGATGACCCTAATGTTATCCTGCAAACACGGTATTCTGAGGAGGTGAAAGGGTTAGTGGTTGCTTTATCTAAGAGGTTGGAATGAATACAAAGGGAGAATGAACAGTAAGTTCAGATGCTTTCTCAGCATAAGAATGTTTGAGGAGATTAAAGTCTATGTTTAGGGTAGTGAAGCAAGTCCATAATCTAGTCTGTAGATCCAGAAAGCTTTTTAGCTCATCCTAAAGTAAACAGTCATTTGATCAGCTGAATTGAGTAGGTCTTTGTGTACACATCAACATCTAGCGTCATCTGAAAATGTCTCTCCATATCTAGGATGTCACTGCAGGGCTGTCACATATGATATAGAATCTGTTGCACATCTGCGCCCTTCCTGAGGAACTAGATCAAATAGGACACTTGCAGTGCAATTGCACTAGATACCAGATGTGACTGAGCAACTGATTTGTGCTCTAGATGTCTACATTAGGTAAGTGAATATAGCTCTAGGAATCTCTGCTTCTGTGATGGAATGGGGTCAGATAGTAGACAACTCAACATGCATTAAAGGTCATCCCTTCTTAAAGTGAATTTGTCTCTGATAACACCTATCTCTCTGGGGACTACAAGGTCTTACATCGCAAGCTACGGTCCCTATACTTCTTTCCTACCTAAAGATGAGATCACTATTATGGAGATAATGTTTATTTTCAAATTGCAATCGGAAGGAAAATTGCATTATATAGTGTATGCAAAGCACTGAGGTCTTAAGTAGTCACACTGATTAAGCTCCAATTCCTGAAGTGAGCAAAGGTGTATGCCTGGTAATTTCACCATGTTCTCTCCCTTTAGCTAGCCCAATACATATATGAATAATATTCAAGTTAAATTCAATTTGGATATGCAGAAATTAATGGTTTTTTTTTAGTTAGTATCAGCACAAATGAACAGTTTCCCCGTCATTTGATTTACCTTTTTGTTACTTTTAAAGAGCACCAGACAAAAATCTCTCAGAGAATTATAACAACTAAGTTATAGTTCATGACCATTTAGATACTGTTTGTTAGAGACAGGGCAGTGATGTGTAGTGAATCAAGTAATTTAAGATTATGATTTTTTTTTTTTCTCACACTACAACACTTTGAGGTAACCATGAATACATATTTGTTCTCTGACTTTTTTTTTCAGATTCCCCTGACCCTACCTTACCTTTTTTAACTCTGTATTTATCCCTTCTACTCTCTGAAAGATTATTTAATAATTAGGTTCTATGTTCCTTTCTTTGTGTGAGAGAAGTATGCAGGCACTCTTCTGTGGAAATTAATGAAGAATTAAACTTTCATTTCCATAATAAGTATGATTTTGAAATTTATTTTATGTGAGAATGTGTACAGAATAAATATTCAGAGAAAATGAAAAACATCAAATGAAATATGATCAATTCTTTCTGGGTATTTTTTTTTTTAATTGAAACTTGGTTAGCATTGATATTTTGAAAGCTTTCACAACATACATTCCTTATCCAGAAGACCAGCCAAACACTTTCAGAACTGATACTATCACTTAAACACATTTGAAAACTTTAGTCTTTATAGTATTATGTATAATGTACAGAACAGAATGCACAGAAGTATACCCTAATTTGCTGTAGGTATTATGTAATTGCTAATATCTGTGGAGATTAGAATAGCATTATTGTACTACAAGGTTAGAGAATACCATGGCGTTTTCCTGCCCTTACACCAAAAGAAATGTGTCAATATCAATAAATATTCTCTCAGAACCTAAAATCAAGTGCTCATTTCCAAATTGTTGTGTGCTCTGGATCACAATAACAGCTGAACATTGCTTAGTGAGTGAAAACTCCTTCCTACCAGCCAAAAGTATACCAGAATCTGTTCTAGCAATTTAAGTATACAGATAAGTAAGTCTTGGTGCCTGGCATTTTGTCCTGTCACTTCTTCATTTAGTGTTCTGGACAACCTTCAAATCTGACATCTTTGTTTTCATTAGTGATTATTGTTTACTCCTGCCTTCTTTCTTTTCTTCCTTCCTTCCTGGCATGAGTGCTGATCAATGCTTACAAAGATAGATGGGGAATTTTTGCCCTGACACTGGGTAGGTCAGCTCAGGCAGCCATAGTAGGGACATCCTAAGAGCCTACTGCTGTGCCGCCTGTTCTAGAATGATGACAGACTGTCGTGTAGATCTTGGCCTTTCTGACACGGCTGCAGTAGCAGTGGATGCCCTGGTTCCTGGCTGCTACAGAAGTGGCCACACATCTGGAACTGTCTGGGCAGACCAAATTCTTTTCATGCACCCTCTTGAGCAGTCAATAGGTGGCAACACCAATCTGTGGGTATCACCTTGGGCTGGTTTAAAAATCAAGGATGGCAGAAATATTATAGCCCATTAACAATCCCTTGAGCAACTCCCCAGGGCTTTTGCTTTCATGTTGAAGTCTCCATAGATGTTTTCTAGCATGAACAATTCTGACATGTCAAGCTGTAAGCAATGCATGAGCCTCTGGAGCCATCATAATATATCATTCCAATAGGACTCCAATGCTTAGGTACTGCATTAATAAATATTTGATGAAAATTATTTTTTTGCTCAGTAGGTGCTTTTCTAAATGAAATAACTCAATTGATTTAATTTTTTCCAAAGATCCCTAAAGGCAAAAGGGCATGTTATTGACTAATGACGTGAAATCTTCCAGTTAAATTCACCCCTGCATCCCCAGTCCCACATATATATTAAAAAAAAAAAAAGTAATCTGTTTTATCTTGGTCAACAGAAGAAGCACTTGGCCTTTATTTGATTGATTCCTCTGTGTAAATTAGAAGAAAGAAAACTATATTTATCCTTTCAGATTTTTAATGTTTTATTGGCAGTAGATGAAAACATAACTGTGGCTTTTCTGACAAGTGAAAAGAGTAATTCTGGAATTATATGAATCTAACGAGAAATCACATTATGTGATACAAGATGATACTATTAAAATACTACTAACACAAAAACCCACTAACCCTACAGGTAATTCAAATGCTCATACTGGTTTAAACTGTGTCTTAGAAGAAAAGAGGTCGAGCAAAGAATGTATCTGAGAGCAATAAGAACATTATGATGCCCTACTGTCTTCTGCTTCCTTTGGAGGCTGAGTAATTGTTTTGCTGATCAGGCCAAAGAGTCCCAGCCATTTTGATGATGATTACTACCATGAAAATGCATGATCTATCATATTTTCAGCATATGAGAAATAAAAATTGTAATGAAATTTTCTTATGACAATTTTAGGTGAACCCATATCAGAAAAAAAGGGATTTACCAAACCATTACGTAGTTCTTCTCTTTCTATCTGATCCCACTGTGTAGTGCCTATAACTGCAGGCAGGTATGCACATAATCAGTTTAGTTGCACTGGGTTTCCTGACGGTATGGATTAGCTACTATCCCTCAGATATGCTAATGGTAACTGAATAAAATACAAGGGTTTACCAGACTAGCTGACTAAACAGTTCCTTCTGCATTTTAATCCTAGCTGGGTTAAGGACATATTTACATTTAGATACAAACTTCAGCTGCAAGCAGGTATGAACCATTTTCATTTATGCTAACAGAAATATTCCAAAATACAACAACAGAAGCTACAAATGACAGTAATGGTATGCTTGAGGCAGTAAGCCTTGCCCAGAGGCAGCTATACTGCTTCCCATATGAGATGGGGAGTCCACATGGGTGGATTTCAGGCTGTGCATTGGTCTCTGCTACTTGGAGATCTCAACATTTTATGTGGGACTATGATGTAAAGAGTTGTATAAAACATTAGATCCTGACCAACTTTTCTCCTTTGTAATTACTGTGGGATGTTGCTAATACTGAGTGTGTAAAGGCTAGGGAGAATGAGATTATTTATTTTATCTATTTTTTAGAGAAGTCTTCCATGCAAGTGTTTTAAGAAAAAAGAATGGAGACAACTGAGACAACTGTGCTGATATGGTGAAATTATTTGGAGAACAGTGTTCTTATGAGATAATTTACCTTAGCTATGTTCAGCTGTAATTTGGGATCAGAGGATGGTTGAGATTTGTATAAAATTCCTGATTTCTGACTTCCATGCCCAAGCAGCCAGAGTTCTCTATAGTATCAGTAAGCTTTTGTTCATTTTAATTCCTCACATAGACTCTTGTCCTCAGTTTGAAAGCATAATTCCTTAATTAGAAAAGTTTGCTCCTTGATTCCTGAAGTGTTAAACAGAACTAATGCTTGTTATACTAAATTTCACACACAAAGAAGGCCCTGGAGTTGTGAGGAAAGAGTAAGTGTACTGCTACTCAGAACAATTATGTAGTGCTGGAGGCAATATTTGCTTCTTGTTTATATATATCTAGCTGGAGAGCCCTTATCAAAAACTACCTTACTGAATCAGGAAAGATTAGGGGATTTTTAAGGGTTATCTCACAGTTTCTTCATATTGCCTTAGGTTGTTTAATTCACATACATAAAGGACAAGTAAGCTGTGGAAGGAAAAGATTACAGTGTCCCTGCTAGTTCTAAACAGTGTGTATTTGATTTATTCAGCCCTCTTACTTTTATTTGAGGTGGAAATCTCATCCAAAGGCTGCTGACTCTCTCTGTATTCCAGATGTTGCCATATCAGCCTAACTTCCATTTTTCATATCTCCCTTCTCCTATCTGTCAAGTTTATGAAAAATTAGACCCTTCATACAATCAAAATGTCATCCTCCCCACCTTCCCAGGCAAGCCGGGCTTTTGATTATGGGTAAGCAGTCATGTGTAAACCTCATATTTGGACCTCATCAACAGGACTGCTTATGGACTGTGGAATCCGTTACACGATATTATTAGATCAAGTTTTTATTGAGAAACTTTATGGGCTACAATTTTTTTTTCTTTTAAATTAGATGGTGGACATGTTCTGGAAGGCTTGAACACTTAGGTAAAATGCAGCATTATGGTGGAGAGATTGTGACTTAGACATCTGAATTCACCCTGATTCAGTTTTGATCAAGAGTTACTAATACTTGATGGTCTTTGGTACTGATTGTCCATAATCAAATGGATTATGTGTTTGTATTTCAGTGAAAGAAAGATATTTATTTGTGTTAGCTGATCTAAAAGCTCACTTCTTGTTGCTCAGCTCAGAAAGTGCAGTACTGACAGAATGGATGTATCTCTTTAAATAATTTTTATTTTTATTAGCACCAGGAATACAAATCTGTTGGTGCTGACATGACATGTACACTACATGCCATCCTTTGGCTGCACCCTGTGAAATACTTGCCGAAGACCTTAAAGTAAACTAAGACCTGAAGTAAAAGACCAAAAGTCATAACAGAAAAGTCAACAGCAAAAGAAGAGGGACAATACTGAGGTTTGCTTTATTGTAAAACTCACCAACCACCTGAGAAAGTGAATGTAGATAGAATAACAGCAAGAAAAATGCTAAAATATGACATATAGTTTCATAATGTGCAGCTAACAGAATTCACTGGCAAAAGTTAAGACAGCCCTGAGATGGGTAGCAGCAACTGGACAAAAATCAGATTCACAAATGTTCTGGTATCTATGTTTTTCATGAGTGATGCAAAAGGGATGAAAAGCAGCTGGACTTGGTTAGCTGAAGGGGTTCTCCAACAGTAGAGAGTCTCACATAAATCACAGCTTTGGGCCCCGATGAATAGGGACTTGGCTAGAGGACTTAGCAGCTTTGGAATCTATAACCAAATCTATATGTTTAAAAAATATCATGATGCTGGAACTATGCTGCCATTCAGAAAAACACAGCTCTATGAATAAAATACAATTATTTCTGATTGACTTTACACGGAAAACTCAATGCAACAGAGATTCTGTTTTTTGTATGGCAAAAAATGTCAATAATAAGATTGAGAAGGCTTTTTGGTTTTATTGTTTTCATGTTTTGAGGTTTAGTATAGCAGTTTTGTACCTCCATGTTGAGATTTAAAAATTAGGGACTCTCTCCACTTTCATTTTTTGTAAACTGCAAAGGTGTGTATTTTGGGATAGAGAAAGGTGTTGGCAAACTGTTTCAATGCAAAATGTCCTGAAAATAGCAGGCTGGAACTAGAAGATTGCATTAATATAATTGGAAACTTACACCAGTACAATGTTCCATGAGTTGAATATACCAAATTCTTAGGACAACTGCCCAAAGCTAAAGAATAAATCTTTATTTAAGAGTAAAAAAATCTTGTGTCACTTAATATAGCATAACATTGCACACAAAGGAAATTGAAAATTCTGACTGCATGTGGTTTGTCCATCAACACTAGTGTGATAAGAGCAGGTTTGGGGCTCCTCTGGCTCACTGTTCCCTTTCACCCATCTGCATTCCAGGTCAATCCATCTCTTATCATTTCAGAAACTTTTTTGGTTATAGTTTTTCTGTGGTATCCATTACTATAATGTTTAAGTGCTGACCTTCCAATATGCCCATTTTTAGAAAATCTTTGCAAAAAATGCCAGTCCTCTAACCTTACCTTGTCAATTTGGTTATTTAAACCACTTAGTCTGAATGGTTATACAACACCTTTTGCAAAGAAATAACTCAAATTCTTATGGCTTCATGCCCATTTCACCTCATTTTAATTTGAGTGTAGTCTACCGTTATATGAAATAAGCGCAGGATACTTTTTTATTCATATTTAAATATTTTGCCATGTCTTTTTGTCTGAGTAATTTGACTGTTGTTTCAGTGCCTTTTACACAATGAGTTTAAAACACTGGGTGACCCTTAAGAACTGGCTTTTACAGAATAAGGTATGTTTTGCTATAGTATCTGCCACTAGACAGCTCACTTTCAGCATTCTGAATATAACTGCAAGTGAAATGGGCTCCTTAAATTTAGGTTTGGGCTGAAATAAAACACTTTGAAATAATATTAACAGTCAGACCCGGATAGATATTCTTCTTTTCCCTTACAAATGTTTTCATCTAATGTTTGTTTATCCCTCTATTAACTAATAAAAACTCATCCTTTGCACGATCTTTAATCCAGAGTTGATCTATAATAAAAGTATGTGAGAAAAAAGAGTGAGCACTACAAAAAGCCAAAATATAAGTCCCACATTTATTTCCAGTCTATCATAAAGAATATTAGTCAGTGTTAAATACTTAGTCTTTCAGTGTTTTGGGATTATTTAATGTCATATATTTGCAATGAACAAAAGTACACTAGAGAGTGTACATGTACCCACAAGCTACAGGATTAGACCACTAGGTCATAAGCATGTCCTAGACCTGAATAAAAATGCTATTTATGTACCTTTACTTGGTGTAATGTTTCTGACAGTGACTGCAATAGTGATTAGGTTGGTAACATTTCATCAGCAAGTCTAGATATACACCTCTAAAAGAATTTGGGTGCTCAGTTTTCCAGAATGAGAAGACAGTAGATCATTGTTGACTTACAATTATTATAGCTCTTAAATATAGATATTTCATGTACCAGAAATCAGAAATAACTGCCATAAGCCTTTTCATAGTTAGTGGAGAAAACCCATAAATTCTTTATGACAGACTTCATAGTGGATGATCCATCATACTGGAAAAGTTGGACATAAACAGTAATTTCAAGAAAAAACTTTCTGAAACTTTTACTGGTAATTTAAGTTAATACAGGCTGTCTAAGTGCTGCTAAAGCAGTCAGAGCTGTTTCAAGCTTTCTTTGCCATGTAGTGAGGAAGGCAAAATTAAATTTTGCTTCAGTGGTTGAACTGCTCTCCTAGACTAAGGAAAAAACCAAACTGAGAAGGGATCAGTTGTTCCAGAAGAGGGCTAGAGGTGTTAATGAAGCAATGTTCCTTTCTTCCTGCCCCATGGGTAGAGGACATTTAATTCCTCCCCAAGTGATCATCTCTTTCTCCTCCTACATTAGAAGAAAGTTCCCTACCCTCTGGAAGCCCAAATTTCCTTCCTGCACTTCTTTGAATGCTGTAGAGAACACAATGAGGCTAGGCCAGGAAAAAAGAGCAGGTAACAGAAAGAAGTGTAGGTAGCAATTACTGATGGTTACTAGCTTGCTAGAATTGAAGGCTCCCCTACAAACTTGACTTAAAGGGACATACCTCCATGTCTAAAAATGTAGAAAAGTCAGCATAACATTGTTTTTCAATACTACTGCTGAAATAGTAGAATATTCTTGTTTTGATCATTTCCAGGGTACCAAAAAATTAACCTGGGAAAGTCTGAAAAATAGGTGTGCCACACCATCAAGTAATATGAGTTTCATTACATATTTCATTTTTTGGTAGTGCATACTTCAGATAGCATTTCTTTCTCTAAACAAAACAAAAATAACTGCAGCTAATATATAGTTAATTTCCTTCTTTTGTAGTGGGAAAAAACATATTAGTTATTGTTTTTCCTCATCCTCTAGAAAAAAATTCAGAATTTTAAGGTGCATTTCATCACTATGAAATAGATGGAAAAATTAAAGTACATCTTCACAAGGTAGTTGTTTCTTATTAAAGCTGAAGATTCTTCTAACTTCTTCAATTTTGTGCTTGTGAACATTTTTTTTTTGTTTGTTTAAAGGTTCTTGTAGTTTTTTTTTCTTAAAATGGAAAGATGTAGAGACACTTTATTTGATTAAGTGCTACTTATGTCTTACATCATTGTAAGAAATATGATACATTTAAAATCAAAGTTGATAAGATATAGTAGAAGTTAATGACACAATCCATTATGTGAAATGTGAGAACAAGGAATTTACAGTAAATTATTTGACCTCACATGTAACTCTTCACTAAAAATATATTATGGCAAAACAGAAAAAAATAGACAGGGATTCTTTTCAGTACTGTAGACTTAATTATCCAGGTTGATGTTTTGGTTTCAGTGATCAAAACCCCTCAGTATATTCTTACCATGAAAATACATTTTGTCTTATTCAGTCTTGCAAATGCTTAAAATTTTTTAAAGCTTGTGTAGGAACCGTTTGCTTGATAAATATTATGAGTAGTTTTTTAAGAAACCAAAAATATTTCAACCAAAGATAATGACTATTGAACAGTACACGTGGAAGGAAATATTTTCTTTTGAAATACTTTTAAATAAAATATTGTTTCCTATTTTTAATGTAGTTTTAATTTATTTCAATAAAATCAAAAGAGAGTATCTTAGACAAAACAACTTTTCCAGAGAAAAGATGAAAAAAACAAATATGGATGGGAGAAAGTGAGGGGAGAGATATTTGAAATAACACAGGTTATGGTAGCCTGTAGAATTGATAGCATTACTAATAACTGAAGTACTAGTATGGGGGCTGGGACAAGGAGAATGTTAGAAACTGAGTAGTTACCTCCTATTTTTGTAAAGTAAAGGAACCAAAGAAAGTATCTGTGAAATATGCTTTCTGCTGAACAAGGGATACAGAAATGTGAGTAGGCATGTTGGTGCCTTGGACAAAACCCCATTGGTTTGGAGAGTAATTTTTGCTAAGGTACACAGACTGGAGCACAGAAAAATCTTTCCCACAGAATTTTTCTCTGTCTTTTCTAGGTTATCTATTTATCCTTATGGATCTATTGAAATAGTAACTGCAACTTCAGGCATCTCATTAATGCTTTCTGCAAAACCAGCTACAGCTGTGTGCCATCATCTCAGCTGTGGATTGCTGAGCTCTATTGGTAACAGCCACACAGGGGCTATATTGACAGTGGTGTCCTCACCTGTAGACCATTTATTGTGTGAACCTTACCAGAACACAAAAAATCTCCTTTTACAGTCTTAGTCTACAATCATATTCAGTTTGTAAAGGTGTGAAGTGTCTTGCATGGAAATAAATGAAAGTCCCACTCTAAGGATTGCCCTAATGAACTAGAATTGCAGCCAGCTGCTGGGCAGGAATTACTGCAACCATCTACAGACTGAAGTTATGATGCCATGCCCTGGCATGGAAACTGATTTCAGACCTTCCTGTAAGGGTAAGTGACATTCAAGAATAGCTGTTCTATTATAGACATCTAATTAATGGTTATTCAGCCTAAGAAACAAAGAGAAGAGACAGAAAAATAAGCAATTTAAACACTTAGAAATGTAAACTTGAGTAATGGCAGATAGGGGAAACCATAATAGAGGGATTTAGATAATGTATTGTTGAATGAGCCACTCCAATATAATATGACAATATTCAACTAGAACTTCATTACTAGTGAGAACAAGGGGAGACAGAATTATGCAGAGTCTTACTGTAAAGAGCGAAGATATGTGATATTTGAGGGTTTGAAGGATTGTGTGATGTTAGAAGAGGGCTGTGAGGCTGTGCAAACCTTGTTACAGAGTTTTAAGAGGAAGAACAACATGTAGAGGAAGGGGGAGGGAGTATAGCTGGAGTGGATCAGGGAGGAACAAGAGTGGAAAATGGGGAGGAGAAATGATATGGACTGGCTGTGTATGTGGTCATATTTGATATGAAACTTTGATAAACTGCATTAGCTTGAGAGCAGAAGACCACTACTGTAGAGACTGAAGCTGTGAGATCTTCGGAACCAGAATTGTCTAGTCCATGTTAACACTTAGAGATCATCTAAAGATGACAGCAAACTTGTGTGAATCAAGCTTGTTGCACTCATGAGCTTTAATCTCCATTCTCTGGAAAAGAGGAGCAAGGTGAGGCTTTCTGTGGCCTCCATTGTGTAAGTGCTGATTCTGTGAATGGCAATGCTAGGAAAGGCCTTGCTCTTCTACTTGTTTTACTGCGTGTATTTGTGTTCTGTGTGTGTGCATCAGAATCTTTGTTACATGTACTAAGCCATGACACCGGACAGACCTTGAAATGGGGAACAGCAGCTAACAGGCTGGGAAACAGAAGTCCTCAAGCTGACTTTCATCACTGCTTAGTGCTGATGTGAGGAAGTGTACTCCCTTTTCTTTCAGTCTTTAATACCTCTGCTGAAGTACACCTGACTATGTTCTATCAATTGATTGAGTGAACGAGTGAGGAAAATGTATCTCTCAGCCAGAGTAGAAGTTTGTTTTCTCTGAAATCCACTTGAGGCTGACTGGCTGAAGCTTTGGGGAAGTCCTGAATAAATACGGCAAATCCTTTTTTCAGTTTCTGTTTCTACATAACCACTTTCCTCTCCCCCTATAAATAATTATAGTGTAATAGAAAGAGCTCTGAACACATTTTCACCACAAAGGGTTTACATGTCTTTCTTCTTACGCTTTTGACACTAGCCACTGTTGTGAAAATAATAGTAGCCTAATGAAGTGCACAGTTTGATATGAACATCCTCTCCATGAGAGGAACTCTTCCTGGTCTTATGAGAAGCAGCCTCCCCAATTTATTGTGTGTCCACCCCTGAAAAAAACTGTGGTGTTGCCTACTTTAGACCTTTTTGGATCTTCTCTACGCTGACCTGAGACACCTCATGTTCCCAGTCTCTGCCTTCTTGATGTGGTTCTCAGCAGTTTGTGCCTCTTGTGTTTTTCAAAATACACTGTATGGGAGTAATCCTTCTCCTCCTTTCCCTCTTGGGAATTAATTTTAAGTTATCCCCAAACTTGGTAATGGGACAGAGAGTATAATGAATTGCCAAGGAAAGGAGCGCAGAGATAGTCTTAAACCATAATAGGGAAATAAATTAATTCCATGGCTCAATCTATATGGTTCCAATCATGAATACGTGAGACTTCACCTCTTTTTTTTTTTTTTTTATAGTCATTCTTTGCATCTAATACTAAACTGTTACCCCATTATACCTGCAATGTTTAAGTTAGCAAATTACATTGGTGTAATATATTGTATGACTTGGAAACTCTTGACCTATAAATAGCAGCCACTTAAGGAATTCATTGTTTGAAAATAAATGAATGTGAATACTGAAATGTAGGAGAAATGAGATTAAGTAATTTAGTCAAAAGATTATAGAATTTTTATTTTTTGTTTGGCTGAGTCTATTCTTTTGCCACTGGTTGTTGACAACCAGGCTATTGAAATTTTTTTCCTATCCAAAGGAATATTAATTACAGTATATAGACTTGCAGTTTCTATGAAATCCTTTAATCTATATTGTGGGTATACATTCTATTATAAATGCACATGCATAAAATTTACTGACATTAAAAGGAGTTATTTGCACTCCTGAGTGGAGAATAGATGACATGACTGCTGAATGAGTTACTCACAATGTCTTGGAAATGTATGAAATTTCATTAAAACATTCTTTAAAGAGAAGAGTTAAGAAACAGAAGAGAAGATAGTATTTTTATTCAAGGGAAGTTTGGCATTTATCAAGAGTAGATTTCTTATCTAGACATACTAAATATACTACCACAGACAATATTTCAAAACAATGAACAGTCACAAGCTGCTCATCTATATATTCCATGTAGACCTGTGGATGTTGCAGCTTTTCTGAGGTTTATGGGTAATTTAGAGTTTATGTCCAAATGTGTAGGACGCTAATATTTAGGGTGGTCTGAAGAGTGATGACTTCCCTGATAATCATGATAAACAGAATGAGGACTTGATGGATGTATATAACCTAGTGAGGTTAATGATGGTGGTCCCAAAAGATTTGATTTGATAAAGTGAAAATGACCTGCAAAGATAAAGTACAAATCCCATTAACTTTTTCAGAGATTCCCCTCCACTAGAAGAACTAGATCAAAAGGTGCATTTGGTTCTTTCTTACTCCCAAAGTAGCAGATTGTTCTGTGTGTTGTCCAGTGGCATCTACCTCTGATACGGTTGATTAAGTCCTCCTCAGAATAAACTACAAGGAAAATCAGCTATTCCATGGTGGTTGAGTTTCTAACAGTGAAAGTAGCTTTAATGGCAAGATTTCATGGAAAAACCTCTGAATATATGTACTGACATAGGTTTGGGATTAAGTTACATGTACTGCATGGTTCATTAGAGGAGTGATGCTCCTCTTTTAAAAGTAAAGTAATATCTTACATAAAGGATTGTAAAAAAAGGACAAATCATATTGGCTTCCCGCAGCTTCATGATACCATGCAGTCAGATATCAGAAGCTTCATGATAACAGAAAAAAGAGTGATAAAACAACACAACTGAATTTATTTTGGGGCTTTCTGTAAGAAAATTATAGAGAAAATACCTGGCAAATTGCTCATTGTTCTAAAATGATTTTTGTATCAAAAGTGCCATTTGAAACATAGACCTTGGTGGCAGTTAATATTTGTTTCTACTTTGGGAAGCAAATATCACATAAATTGATAATTATAAACTAGTTTTTTAGGACAGAATATCCATGCTGAAAAAAAGCAATAAATCACCTAGTGCACTTTGACAACATTCTGGAGAAATCAAAGCTCTTGCACACCCATAAGACTGAATGACCCTTTTAACTCATCCTCTCTCTGTATATTAAACTAGTGGGTGGATATGGAAGCTTACATTACCTGTATCTGTATTGCAATTTTTTTTTGTTTGCTGCAGCTGCAGTATGACCTTTTTGTTGAACTAAATTAGCTTAAAACCCCTGTTTTTCAAAGTCTAGCTTCCCTTCATATGGTATTTTCATGAACACAGAGGTGATTTTTGCATCTTAAATTATAACAGCTAATTTTTAACACAATTAATTTTAACAAAGGTAAGGGAATAGGTCAGAACAGAGAAAGGACAGGTTAAAGAATATTAAGTAACTTAAATGCAGCAAAGTTGTCAGAATGTGATGAAATTAACTAGAAACTGTCTTTGAACCATTAGTAATTATGTTCAAGAATTCTAGGACAGAGTCCTACAAGACTAGAGAAGGGCAAATACAGTGCTACTTTATAAAAAAAAAAAATGGACAGAAAATTAAAGAGAAAATAAAAATGTTGAGCTATTGACAAGTAAGTCTAAGTTTGCCACCAACAAAGATATGATAACACATTTTTAAACAATCATTTTATGGAAGCCTACAGAAAGGATACTTGATTTTACTAGGAACAAATGTGCTCAAATCCCAAATTTGTTCAAATTTTTTCTTGAAGTAGAAGAGAGTCTTCTTTGGAGGAGGCTATTTCAATGTGATGCTATCCAGTAATTTTGTTTACCAATTAGGTTAGCAAAATAGGGAATTTATTTCTTTGTGGATCACAAATAATTGCATTTAGATGAATATTGTATAAAGTAGGGACTTTTAAGGATGGAAATGAAATTGTAGATGGTCCTAATGAAAACAGAACCACACAGATTATATTAAAAGAAATTAACTGAAGTAGTTAATGAAGTAGTGTGAAGTAGTTAAGAACCATATCTCTATTGCAAAATCACAAAATTACCCTACATAAAATGTACAATGTGATGAAATGCATAGGCACTTGATGTTATGACCTTGTTGTGAACATAGGTAAACTTCATGCAGGTTTTTATTTACCAAAATATAATATATAATATATAGAAGGTAATTTTTACATTTTCTTTAATGCTTATTCAATCTGTTCTATTTTCTCTTCTACTTTGAAGACTATACTTTGAGAGAATAATAACAGTACAACAGGTCTTAAAAAAAACCCAAAAACAAATGGAAAAGATCATGTCTCCTGTAGAGAAAAGAAAAATAGCTTCTTTCATAATGTATTGAAAGTGATGATAAAAACAGGAGTGGCCTGTTGCTGTGTCTAAAGAATCTCCCAAGCACTGGGTTCTATGCAGAAGGTAGAAATCCTTCTCACAGCTTGTTCTTGAAAACAGGATAAATATAGTTTTGATTCTATCACTGACTAAATTGAGGAACTATGTTGCTTTCTGAGTTTGCCAGTCCTCTTGCATTTCCCATGACTGCATTTCATCCATGTGTGTGTTGCTGTGAAATGATAGAAAATATTATTGAAATATGCTATTCTATATTATTTTTAAATTCAATTCACTTATTGTTACAATTAACACATATCATTATATTACAAAAATTTTGCACTCCTCATGAGTATCTTTCAAATTATCTCAAAATACCATGTGTCAACAATATTTCTATGAATTTTGTTTTCTATGGAATATAATTAATCTGAACTAAAGAGTTTTGCATTCCAAAAGACTACCCTACTGTCACTGGAATTGGCTGTGTAACTGTGTATTTGTTGATTTTTATTTAGGCTAGACATAATGGCCAGAATTATTCATATTCATTGTTTCTTTCTTTATTTCCACTTCAGCAATTCAATATTTTCTTATTCTTTTAACAAATAAAAATTAGTACAAAATAAGAATTGGATATCTTTTTGTTAGCCTTCAGAATACCTGTATCAGAGAAGTTTATAAGTCTCAAGTCTATAAGTCTTAATTTTATAAACATTGAAGACTTTTTTCATCAGTTGTGTAGATTTTAGAGGAAAACCATAAAGTGCTACTGATTTGGAGAAGAAAAAGTCAGTTTACAGCAAGCTTAGTTGAACCGAAGTCTTATGAAAATTATGTCAAAATACAGAAATGACTATCCAAATCCAAACAGTGTGCTTTTAGATAATTCTTGTAACTGGGCATCAGAGATACTGACTTCATTAAGGCTGGTGCCTATAGGATAAAACTCAAAAAAAGATCTGCTAATTCCATGCATTTACATATTTCCAGATGCTGAAAAGAATTGGCTCAGGTAGATGACATTGCACGTTCTGTTAGACTGTTGAGTTTGTAGAGGCAAAATTTGTAGTGATATTATAACCATTATTTTTTATTATGATAACTATGTTATCTTAGTTTTTGTTTCCTTCTTTCTGTAAACAAGAAGTACAATTATACTTCAGCACTCTCCCTGGGAGTCCTGGGGGCAGAGATAGTTGAAAAGTTACATAGGTACATAATAATTCTAGAAATTTAGAGTTAGAATTTTATGCTGTATGTTAGCTTTCAAACTAAAAAAAGACCAAATATTTGCTTTTGCCTTTCATTAGCTCTGACATAACCCCGTTGCAAATGATGCAAATGTTACCAAATGCCACTGCATGAATGAATGATAGAATCACCTGGCAGTGTAAATTATATTCATTGCCATCTGAACTTTGTTTTCCATTTAAACTAGGCTAAAATGAAATTTTCATAGATACAAATGCAGTAAGAGCTTGAACATAGCAAATGTTGTCACTGCAGAATAAAGGGCAGGAAAGCTCAAATGGTAGTTGAGGTAAATCATTCCAGTCTGAAAACTCAGTACCCTGAAATTTAGATTACTAGTCTGAATCTAATGATTAATCACACAATAAATAATCCACACTTTAACTATAGTAGAAATAAACAATGCCCACAAAATCTTACAAGTACGATAACCTTCTTATGTAAGTTACTTTTATAACGACTTTGTAGAAGAAAAAAAAATAACTAAACCCGCTAAAATATTTACAAGAAATATATTGAGCATGCAGGAACATATAATATTGACTTTCAAGAATCTTGAGCTACTATTTCATCTGTATCACTGTAAAGTAGAACAAAAGATTAATATATGTCATTTATAGACACATTTGCTCAGGTAAACATTCTGTATTCAGAGGAAACATTGCAGGTTATATTGTTGACTAAACATCGCTGGTGTGTATTTAGCCTATGCAGCAGATGCAGTTTGAATAGGATAACACACCATGTTTTTATGGGAAAGCAAGAAATGTTTCCCATTCACGTGGAATAAACAATTAGGCTATTCTTGAGGGAACAGGGCTCCCTCAGTCCTTATGGTCCTTATGGGTTATTTCACAGAAAATCACCAAAGACAAAATGCCTTCTGCAATTTGACATTTTTTTTGTTATCAAATAGCAACATAGGATTGTGGTTTTATGGTATACTTGACCTCTAAGTAATTATCAATCTCAGCACCTATATGGTACATGTAATTTTTTAATTATTTTGAATCTTTAAAGGTTAGGGAGTATAGGAAATTTTCACAAAGAGAAGTAGAAATGTTTTTTGTAGCCTATAACACTTTGAAAAAAATATCAATAACTTATTCTGTACGTCTGCACAAATTTATCTTCTTATAAATACAAATTCTCTATAGCCTTCATTTACATTTCTTTTTTTAAGTTAGACTAAGTAAATTCCTCCACAAAAGGCAACTCAAGGTCACAACAGTCCTCCAAGAATACTTTTATCAAATCAATCCCTCATAAAGCTCAAAATATATAAAAACATTATTGAGCAAATAAAAAGCAGCATTTCTTTTAACAATTACTTGGCTTCATAAAGAAATTGTGCAAACTTGTCTCCTTAATTCACTTTAACAAATTCATGCCTGCTAGAATGGAATTTTTCTTTATTTAATTTTGCTAATTTCTCTTGAATAAACTGGGGAAATAGACATGGTGGAAGGCAAATGGATAGACAATGCAGTAAGCAAACCCCAAAAGGCTGAGACTAAAAAACAAATAAAATGAAATCACCAGGTAAGTGCAAATAAGTTTTTCATAAGAAGATTAAAAAAAAAAAAAAAAAAGCTAGCAGCCTAACTCTGTAAGCCCAAAGTGAGTAGCTCATAAAAACACTAACACAGAGGCATATGTGATACACCAAAATACAGTATTCCAGAGACATCAACACCAGATGTGTTTGTTTAATAGCTCAAGCAATTAAGATGTGAAGCAGACAGTCTTTTAGCCTCCTTAGTGTTTCTTCCATCCTCACGTTGCTTTGCCTTAAGTTGGTTCCCTGGGGTAAATTCCTCCAGCAAAGCTGACAGCTGGGCATTTCTGGGTACATTCTCTTTCCTCATGGCCCAAGCAACTTATTGGAGCAGTTTCCTGTTGCTCAAATCTGTCCATAATTAATCATGAAAAGATGATTTGCCCATCCATCTTGAGTCATCAATAAATCTGGTGTTAACATTTTATGGGTGCTTATTCTGAGTCAGGGAACAAAAGTTTAAGACTGAATTGTGAATAAGTAGATGTCCCTTATTTGACTGTTGCCTCCTGCTTTCCTATTGGCATAGTTATTTGACTTGTAATACACTACTATTCTGCTCAGTGACATGCTTTCCTGGCACTGATGCTCATGTACTTTAATTTATACAATACTGCTTTCAATGCTTTGCCTTTTAGTCTGATTTTAAGATCTCAGTTTTCCCGCCCCTCTCCCTGGACCCTGAAAATCAATGTTTCATAACCTAAGCAAGTACTCAGATTAATTCTGGGCAGCAAATGCACATACTTAATACATCTTCAATGAGCTTAGGAAGAGGTGATTACACAGCCTTTACATATTCGCAAATAGCATCAAAGTAGGTTTTGACTCTGTTATTGGGCACAATGGAGATACAAAAGAAGGGAACAGTCCTGACTGCAGAGGTTCATGAGAGGAGGATGAGACCAGCTATTTACTAGGTGTTCAATCTCTACTATTCTAGTTAGTTTACATCTGAGAGCCAAGTGACATATGATATTCCTTTTTCCAATCAAGGCAAGAAAGAAACACTGAAAAAGCATGCTATGAAGCCTTTTGCTGGTTTGTAAACAGGATGTCTCTGAGAACTTGGTAATACCTCTTTGACTAAACAGAGCCAGAATTTAGCACTTAGCAAGAATATATTGAAAGATGCTAAAGACCTTGATGGTTCTCTTCATTCAGAAAAATGTCTTAGTCCTCTGGGGACACAATGTAATTTTATTTGAACAACGGGGTATACTTGATTAGAGCTGAGGTAAGAGCAAACCTTCACATTTCTCTCTTTGACTACTCTGTTATGTAGAAGCGTGATTTTGTGCTTCTTTATTCCTGATGAGCTTGTGATTTTTCTGCAGAATCATAATTCTAAGACCATATTCTCCTGTTACTTGTTCCTTTGTCCTCTGATACTTTATTTTCACAGATCGTGTATGCCTTTGGAAATCTTATCCTAAAAATGGTCTGCATGATTAGCAGAAATGTCTACTTTTTGTAAATTAATTTCCTTTTGACATACCTGACAAACAGGTTGCGTGGTTTTATTACCTAAGTCTCTGAAATTCCACTGCCTATATGAGAAATTTAATGAATTCAGTTGAAGCAGACTCCCTTGAGTGTTTCCCTTTGTTTTGCAAGACTACAGTAAAGACCAACCTTGACATCTTGTTAAACTGTAAACCCCCCAGACACTTGACAGTTGCAAGAGCTGCTGATAGAGAAGTTATCTAACATAATTATCAAGAGAGTAATATTTATTGTCATGGAAGTTTTCAACAGCGACATAAATGATGTCCCCATCTACCAACTGAATTTTTTATGAAAGTTTCCTTCAGTCTGACTCACACATTCATATATAGCTTTATTTACTGGAATGCCTGAATAGAACATGCCTCCACAGTTTCCTCTCACAGTAACACTGAAAATGTTAATCAGTAGAGAATACTACTGAACAAAGGAGAAAAAGTCTCCATAGTAGTATAGGGAGACACCTTTATGTCTTGAAAAATAAGAAAGAACATCAAATTGATTACAATCAGACTGAAAGTATGGTTTGCTTATTTTTCATGCAGAAGTTTCTCACAAATGACGATGTTAAAGGATCTTTAGGTACTAGAGTTTGTATATGGCTGAGCAACTGATGACCTTTATTCATTGCAAGTGAAGACTCTGTCATTTCACTTTTTGTGATCCAGGATAGAGTCACCTGGATTATCTGAATATTTCAGGCAGTCTTCATGATTTCGGGCATCTGTCTTGAGTACTTCAGATCAATAGCTCAGCAATAAAAAGTGGGGCATTACAGAACACAGAATTGCATTAAAATTCAGATATTTTATGTCTTATGTACATTTTAAAATTTAAACAAATGCCTTAATGCTTAACCAAAACATTGTTGACTTTTTTTTTTTTTAATTCTAACCTAAAATGCATCACAAATGTTCCCCGTTGTAGAAAATAGCATTGTTTAGTTCCAGCTCAAGGAATAAAGAAAGAGAAATTGTTATCACCTTTTCTTGTTTAAGTCCTGTGTTAAAGGACTGTGGAGATTGAGATCCAAAAATGGAGAGTAAACGGAAACACTAATGTAAAGTTATGTAACTACATTTCATTCAAAGGAGGTATCCCTGATTACATCACTTTGATGTGTGGAGCACTATCTAAAAAATGCTCAAGATGCAGTTTACATTTCCTTATGCACAGGAATTTCTTATCAGTTTGACAATAATGTAATATTAATATGAAATTATTCCAGTTGCACTGTGCAGTGGTATGATACCTTCACAATAGTATTTGCACAAAAATTAAACTTCATTTAATTTTACAGGAAGGAATGTTTTATAGATGTGTGTGTACGCGTGTCTAGGCAAAGCACAATACGGGACTTAAGTTTGTTTGTTTTCCACAAATTAAAATCAAAGCAAACAAACTTGGGTTACTGAAATAGATTTAGATTGTAGTCAGATCAGGCTACAGAAAATTTCAGCTGAGAATATTGCACCTGTCAACTGCTTTTCATTTCAGGGAATTAATCAAGCTGGCTGTTCAGAGAGTTTTTGAGGATGTTCATTATTTCAGCTATTAATTTTTAAAAGCAGCAAATGTTGCAAGTCAACAGCAACCATAAAAATTGATTTATTGTGCAATTTGCCTCATGCCACTGGAAGGAAAGAGAAGGGTTTGTGTATCTACTTCTCCCCATCTCAATCTTCTAAGGTGTGTAATGTATGTGAGTATATAATTTTTAAAGGAAAATTATTTAGCTAAAATAGAATCCTTTTTGCATTGGTTTTATACCAATGTGGATTGCTAATATTTGACCACTTGCAAGAACTGCAGAACTTAACATTAAAAAGAATGAGAAATAAAAGAAATTACATAGAGAAACAGTCACAGAAGTGTAATCTGAAACTGATGAGGTCTCACTGTAAGTCTGAAACAGCAATATAGTTCTCTATGCTTCAGTCTTAGTGAAAGTATTAAGCGCCATTATTTTATAATGTGTAGTTAGTGTGTTTGCCTGTGGGTACCATAAAGAGAATTTTTGCCTCATTTAGGCAAACTGATCTAGAGGGAAAGTTCTGTAAAACACCTGACTTGATGAAGCTTCTTGCTGCAGACTATAACGTCTGTTTGTATTGGAGGGGTAAGATATCTCAAATTTAGAGATTTGGTCTTATCAGACACACTAATTCACAGCATCCAAAGTACACAAAATAAGGCCTTTATGATTCTAAATCTGGTTTACAGAACGATGCAATGCAGTTACCTCATGCAAAAGTACATCTTGTGAGCAATTTCAGTCTCTGGTGTGTAATACTTTCCATATAGTAGTGGCTAAATTCCTGATCCTACTGTTATTTGTAGGAATGCAGTTGTTGCTAGGATTCAACCTCTGTCTCTTTAGCTGATGTAGTACGACCTTGACTCAAGGGCTTTGTCATTTGTATGCCCATGATAAGAATGACAGACAGTGAAGATCCCTACTATTTTATATCAGTTAGATTCACTGTGGGGATCTCTTTCTTTGCTGAACAGCCAATAACATACTAAGTCCTTGCTCCTGTTACACTGATCTCATTGGAGAGTGTTGGACTTGGTTATGCTAGGGTCCAAATGGGGGAAAAGGGGAAAAAAAAAAAAAAAAAAAGAAAATAGAAAACAGAAAAATCCCCAGCTGTTCCAAGATAATCCCTAATGACTTTAGAGGGAAATGCAGACTTGTAGAACACAGACCCTCAAAACATTATGTATAATTCACAAGGGAGACGTAATCTTCCTGAAAATCTTGACCATCTTGGTAGAGAGGTTTTACAGTTCATGAAAATGTCCAATATAATTAAAGAAATGGTAGATCTTCTCAGTCCTTTAAGGTTCTAAAACTGGGTCTGAGGGTCAAAGATGTACACTAACACAAGGAAAAGGAAAGATGATATAACATTTCTGTAGTGTTTGTCTGCTAGATAGCTTTGCTCAGGAAAACGTTACCTTACTTTAGCCTTTCATATCTGAAATATAGTTCAGATTATGAAATTAATAACATTACATTTGCTCTGACTGGAGAAATCCAGAGTGTGAGGACAACTATTTGTTTTACAAATCCTTCTTATATTACATATCTAAATATTCCACAGATAAAGAAGAGATGAGAGATCACTCACATATACTTTGTAAAAAGAAAAGACAGTGTGGGATGTTACTTCCTGGGCAGTCTTACAGGACAGAGTCATAAAGAAAGCAAAGCTTTTATGCACACATTTCTCACACAATATTTTTACTTCCCATTAACTTTTTATTAATAACACAAAGTTCCTAAAAAAGCCCAGAGAGCTTAGGCTGTGTTACAAGACCTTTACAGAACCATTGATGTGTCTTAGATTCAGGCTTTCATACAACCCTTGGGTGGGCATTCAATGACACCAAAACACACCTGTAGGGGGCTGGTGGATTAAGTAATAAGTGGAGAGTCCCCTATTGGGACATTGCTCATATCATTATCATCTTGATCCTCAAAAATATTCAAGCTGGTAATGATTTTATGCTACCTACTGTGTAAGATTTCAGCTTCAGTGTAACATTTAATAAAGCATTATCTGTGAGGTTCAGTGGTGTTGTATTGATAAGAGTTGCCTTTAAAAGACTTTGTGAGGCTGAACAGTGGTGGCTGTGCAACACAAACACAGGAAATAATGAAATAAAAACAAGCTACACGATAAAATTTCACTCCAACTAATGAAGAAAAATAATAGCAAAAGGAAAAACATTGCAGAAAGAGAATGCAAACAAAGCAATAGCAAAGAAGAAAGACAAATAACAAGAGCAAACTAAGAAATGAATAACAAATAATAATTACAAATATTGAACAATAAACTAAACTTCACAAGTAAAATGAGAAGGAAAGGAAAAGAGTGTATTATACAAGATGTAGATTAGTGTTACATGCTCTTGGGGTCAACAACTCAAATTCCTTGCATAGACTAAATTGGGTTAAGGAATATTTTTGTCTAAGCTTTGGACATCCCAATACCCTAGTTGTTCATCAGCAGAGACTTCAGAATGGTTAGCTTGTGGATTAGCATGCAGGTTCACAGAAGGAGTATGATAGGGGGAAGCACATAAGCTGCTTTGTGCTTGTCTCAATATTTGTTCAAAAATTAAAGGTATGGAAAGAGTTCAGGGGAATCCCTCTATTAAATTCAATGGCCTTTGGACCAGGATTAGAGAAAATGTACACAAGAAAAACAAATGCAAGCCATGTATTTTTTTTGTGCTTGTTGGTTTCCTTCCCTATGAAAGTACTGTAAAAGTGATATCTATTTAGCAGTGGTCAGGAGAAGAGATGGAAGAAATTTCCATTTGCAAACACCACTGTAGGGGTATGCAAATCCAACTGATATTTTACTCCAGCAAAAACAAACCCTGTTTTTTAACATTCTTAGAACAAGATGACTTAATTTCTCCTTCCAAATTACTAAGCTCCTGTTCTATTATTACTTGTGTTATTATTCCAATGTATTTTGAGAGAATTCAAAATCATACTGCAAGCAGAATTTAATAAAAGTGAAATTTATTATTGATAAAAATAAATTTCTGTGTATTAATTTCAGAATTTTCTTTCTCAAAGCGATATATCTGTCCCAAGTTAAAATAAAGAAATATTTCAAAACTCAGTATGGTGCATGAAATATCCATCCATCTGCATGTAAGTACTCCTATTATTGTGCAGACTTTAACAATGCCATCTTCAGAGAATAAACTTTCTAGGAAAAACACCTGGAAAAACATTATGATTCTTGCACACTTTTTGACCTTGAGGATATGACAAGAGCACACAGAGAAAGGGCAATCTCAGAGGGAGACAGGCAGGGGAGATAGCAGCTCACGAGCAAGATCACATAGCTTTCTATCTGCAAAGTTATGCACTCTGCTAATGAAGAAGCACAGGAGAGAGAGAAATACCAGTATTAGACCAACTTCCCACTAAGCCAGTGGTCAGGGCATTCTTGACAACTGTCTCAGTTATCATGCCACCAAGAGAGCCAAAAGCACCTCTCATCTGCAAGGAGAGGCATTGCATGTGATGCACACACCACTGGATGGGGTACTGCATATGTATGCCACAGCTGGTTGTCTCAAAGAGGGATTCACAATCCCCTTTTTGCTCCATCAATTTAAATAAACCTTCACCCTCACTAATTACACACTTTAAAAAACATTCTTACCTTCTGTACCGACTTCCACATCTGAAGGTCCAGACTATCTTGCACATGGTAACAACATGCCCACTTTGTGCCACATAGTAATGTCCTTCAGTTATTGCTGTGAAGGAAAGATTATTTCAGAGAGAAAACCTTTCTAAATTAGATTTTAGTACACTATTTTGTTTTCTGTGTTTGAAATGGTGTCTTGGCTTCACAAAACTTACTCTTTTAAGATATTGGATTTTAATGACATGAAAAAGCACTGAGCCAGCTGTCACCATATTACAAATGTGACTTTGAGAGCAAAACCAATGAGAGTTTGAATCCACCAGGACTAGAGTTATTGCAGAAAAGGTTTAAGGTCTTTTTTTTCCATACTGCTGACTGTGGAGGCGTTATCAGGTTGTAGACAGACATTTTTAAAGCAATGAGGAAGACTATAATATCGAAATGAACAAGTAAATTATGTTTAGATGGCCCTAACAAGCCTCAAAGAGAATCCCCTTCCTCCTTACTCTCCACCCTCACAGACACTGGTAGCTTTCCTTTCTGCCTTAAAATGTGGCAAATTATTTAAGGCCCTGAATAAATCACACCAGCCAGGTAGCCAAGGGTGTACAGACAGTGTAGCACTGGATCTACCTATGTTGGCTGCAGAATAAAGAGCACCCCAGAGATGGCTCACTTGATTTATTCCTGACCTGAATGACACCAGATTCCCGGGCAGAGCCTGATGCTGCCCAGCATTATCCCAATATTGCTTACCTCCATTTTGACAAATTATGCAGTGTACTAGATGTATTTGTCAATGAGAAAAACAACAAAAAAATTTTAGTATCTTTGCAAAACTAATACTATCTTCCACTTCCTTTTGTTGTACAAAATTGGATGAGAATGTGTTGAGGTCAAATGTTGGTTATATTAACATATTTTCTGTTGAACCAGGATACTAAAAATCCAGGACACACATAGGTGTAACTCTTACAATTTCATCACCTTAATTCAAAGCTGAATTCAGCAGGGAACTCATTTTATGATAACTGGTATCATTATAACACAAACTGAAGTTGAAATGAATGTTGGTATGCAGTATTAAAAAGTAACAGTTCATGCTGGCTTGGGGTTTAGGAGTTCAACTTGGGAATAGACACATTCTGTGAATGATTAAACATCAGAATCTTTTATCTGTCTTTCTTCACTATTCAGCTTTATAATCTATTTTACTGTAGCTTAGATTTTGCACTGATACAACAGTGATGATCACAGATGTTATGACTTAATTTTTAAAATTACTTCTCTGTATATTATATCATATTTCTAAATAATCTGATCTATAACTGTTAAATTAGCCCTAGAGAAGACTAGGTTGTTGGCAGGGGTATCATATAATCTTTAAATCACTGAGGAAAAGATAATTCAAATATACGTAACAGCTAGATCAGTAAATCAGGGCCAGTCTGGTTTATATCGTGTTTAAAGCAAACACTGAATGCTGTAAGTCCTGTGTATATCAGAGCAGTTCCAGTGGAGAGAAGATGTTGAGATTAAAGCAAGATATAAGTCTCAAGAAACTCCAATGAGTTTTGTGGAGTTTCCTTGAACTACTTCCTACAGGTCTGAGATATAATTTGATTTTTGTTGTGTTTTTACCAGGGCACAGAAAGTTAAAACAGCCTCTGTTTCTTTTATCTTTAGAAGAGATTTGTGCAATACTGGGTGAGACTGAGAGCATGCAGTCCAATTTACCCTCTCCATAGGGTCTGACCCTTAACCTATCCACTTGCATGGCCACTCTTTGGTGTGTGAATCTTCTGTTTAAAGTTCACTTGGGATTTGAGTAAACAGGAGAGGAGCTTAAGTTCACTTTGGGTCTGAATTAGTAGGAGAAGAATCTATCAGAGGGCTGGAATGAGAGGATGTGTTCAGTGATAGTCCTAAATTCCTGTGGAATTTAAAGGTAGTTTTTGGCTTCTAATTCTACCCAAATCCCAGCTTGTGTTAAACGTCTTTAAATTATGTTTTGATTGTCTTCTCCTTGATATTTTGAAAATATTTAACTTTTGGTTTTTCCTAAATTGACTCATATCCAAATTACACTAGGGATTTGAGAAACATTAAAAGTCGTGGAAAGTAGAATCTGAAATTAATGGTGGTGTGGTTTTTTTTTTGGTTTTGTTTTTTTTTTTTTTTTTTTTTTTTTTTTTTTTTTGTGGCTTGGCCTGCATTAGAACAAATTTTGTGCCTTATTCAATTAATGTCCTCATGACAGCACTCAGAAATAAAAAGAGTTAAAAACTCACAGGGGAGCTCTAATGGTAATGTGTCCTGAGAGATATTCATTTGGCCCCAGCTGTCCATTTTATTCTAAGTGCTAAATGCTTTAATATACATAGACTATCATTTACATAGCAAGTAGCTATGTGAGATGAATTATTTATTTTGTGACAAATACCTAATACCCAATGTTCTGTCAAATACAGAGAAGTTCCTTATTTGACCCCCATGTGTAAATTTGCATTATAGAATTCATTATCTTTGCACATAAGTCACATTGAAGTTATGTGCAGATATCTGTCAGCGAAGCTGCAGATTATTGCAGCTTTGATTTAATTGCATTATTTGCCATTATGCCATACTTGTACAGTAAGGAACCTGACTTTTAAGCTTTGTGCCATAGAAGCTACTCACATATATATTAGCTGTACTTCTAATGTAGATAAAAGGTAGCTGCAATAGAAAACCAAACTCAAATTATGATGAAAATGTTATGAAAGTCAGTAATTTCTACGTGGGAAAAATTGCCCCTGGATTTTTTATGCCTGAATGAAGACAGATCAAGATGTAAATCTTACAAAATCAAGGCAATAAAATTTGGCCTAATATCCCCAGGCAATAGGTGACCTGATCTTATGCAGCCAGGTTCATGTTTACATTCCAGAAATATTAAAGTCAACTTGAATAAGAAATTGTATCATATCTGATTTCTTATTCTTCTACTGCATACAGCTCTGTAATTCTCACATTAATCTTTGATTCTCTCTCATTGGAGTCTAAATCTCTTAGTCACTATTTATTTAAATCATTTAGATATCCGGATTGCTCTTATGATCGTAGAATGTTACAGAGTTGTTAAACCTATCTTAGGGCAAATATTGTACTGCTCACCTTAGTAACTCTTTGTTAAATTTGATGTTTGTTATCATGTATTTATATGACAGTTATCAGGATAATCCTTAGTGTTTGATGTATTTGAGATAAAAGAAATTATGAGTTCAGAAACACCTCTGAAATTGTACAGATATACTTCAAAAGATTCTGAAGTATGACAATCTATGTACAGATCACACAAAATTGTGATGTTTATTTACATAATTTGTAGCCATAAAACAAGGCTAAAGATATCACAAAAACAGCCCAACTTACACCCTTTTGTATGCTTAGCTTTTGTTTGTTTGCTTGTTTGTTTGGCATTTGACATACTTGTGGAGAGGAAGAGTAAATAAAATATTTCTGAAACTTGAAAGAGATGTTGCCTGAGATAAAGTGAGAACAGGAAGGTCAGGTCAATTTTTATTGAGTCAGTCCAGTTTCCCATCCTTTACTGAGATACAATTTCTGAAGCTGGTGCCTTCAAGGCTGGCTCATTTCAGTAGTTCTGAAAAGAGGGAGTTGAGAGTACCCAAGAATTTTCATTCTATAGGTTAGAAAGTTGGTACAGTCACAGACTGAACTCAACCAGAAGAAGTTTATGCCTGCTAAGTGAACTGAAAGTTAGTGTCGACCCTGAAAAAGCTCTTCTATTGTTAGAGAATGTGTTTATCTGCACTTTGACACATCTTGGATAATGGAAACCTTTGAAACACAACAGGCCAACTACAGCCTTGGTGTGAATAAGCACAATGCCACTGAAACAGGTAGACTTCCACCAACTCATACCAGGTTTGAATTTGGCTTTGTCAATGGCAAAACAACAAATCTCCTGACAGAAGCTATGCTGCATGGGAAATGCATTCATTTAATCGGTTTATTTGCATAACAGATCTGAGCTTCGGCAGAGTTTGTTATTCATTATGCAAGCTCATTCCCTTCCCAGGCAGCAATGAGTCACTCATCAGAAAGAATAGCCAGAGACTTTCAGAAGCAAAGAGGTCTTCTTTTTTTTTTTTTTTTAATCTCCCTCTACTTCTTTCCCCACAAAAAAACAAACTTGAATGGTGGGCCAAACTCTTCAAAAAGAAAATTTCAGGAACAGAAAAAAATAAGGTCCTATTCCAACACCTGCCTGACTTTTGGTAATGTTGGATACTCTTTGGCTCTCCAGCTGATGCCATCTTTGATTCTGAAACAATCTGGAACTATTTAATGGGAGCTCAAATTTTAATCAAATAGAGACCTAAATATGGATTTATGTGGCTAACTTTAGGCTTTTATTTTCAAAACTCTTGCTGCAGATTATCGGAAAGACTGATCATTCAACTGAAACCTTCCAGTAAGAAAATTTCCATCTCCTGTAGGAGATGGAAGATAGTGTATTTCTATTGTGAGAAAGTTGAATATCCTTACTGACCTATACAAAATTCTGGGTATTTGGTACCACAGTGTTGAATGGTGAATCTTGAACTGTCAGATATTATATGTGGACAGATTTCTGAAAGCCCATAAGATCAGTGCTATAGCCTTTGTGTCAGGTAGGATACAAGAAAAAAAAATAATTCAAATGTGTAAGAAAAGAGCTCTATAGTGTTATGTATCTATTTTCTCTTGTATTTACATGACTAATTAAAGTTACAAAGCTATGCAGTTTTCAACTATTATTTTGACCACTCTTAGATGTAAAGAAAACTTCAGTTCTTTATGGGATTTAAGAGAAAAAGAGGTATTTTTTCTGGAAGCTAGAGGCTGCTGCTTAAGGTGGACAACGTTGTCTTTCTTGTAGGAGGCAGAGGGTCTGCAGCTAAGTCCATGACTAGTGTTTCTCTTTTCTACTCCAAGTCTTTTGGAACTGCTTATGTAAAGCTTTCGTAAAAGTAATATGAGAGCAGGTTGGTTAAAATACAAGTTTTCCAGAAGTTTGAGAAATGTAGGTTAACTATGGGTTTAACATGCAGGTGAACATGACAGTACATGAATTATAAACAGAAAGCCAGACTCCTGATCTTTTACCTGCAGTTGCAAGGGCCATCTGAAAATGCCTGAATACATGCCTGTCATTGGGAAGCTGTGTGAACTTTGCCTGTCAAGGGTCAAAGGGTCATTGTTGTAGTTGTACTGAAAACTTTCATCTAAGAAATTGTGTAAGATGAATGCAGGATAATGTAGCTAAGCTAGAAAACATCCATGACTCCGAAGACACAGGAGGCATTTTGTTTACAGAGTCCACTACTGATACAGAAACTCATTTTGTTAAGAGAAAGTATGTTTGCTAATTCTAAGGAAGGAAAAAGGGTTTTGCTGAAAGGAGTTTCAGTGAGTTTCAGCTCTGATCAACACGTATGGAGATCAAGAATAACATCACTCTTCCAGTAGTGACTGAGGATGTAAATTCAAATGGCCTGATTCTGTTGCCCTTGCTTGCTGTTCCCTATGAAGGTCTGTTAGTGGGAAATATATACATATATAAACTTATGCAGTATGTGTTCACTAGCTGACCTTATACACTCATGTCTTTTCAGTAGCTGGCCCTGCATCTCCACTCTCTCATCCAAGGTGCTGGCATGTGGATACATGAATCCCAAGACCCACAGCTTCTGTTCAGATCTGCCAGATGCTGTGCAGTACCTCCAGAGGATACTCAAGATAAAGAGCTGGATGTCTAACAAGATAACCTGTGAGATCTCAGGCAGCAGCAAAAGCCTCCATGTGGGCATCTGACTTGAACTTACACTGATGGATCAACAGAATCTCTGACTAGTCTCAAATGGTCATTGAGTAGATGAATGGAGATCTCTCCATTGTCCATAACAGCATTAGTAATCTATTCCATCTATCAACACTTACATATAAACACTTACACTTCAGTAGGTTTTATCAGTAGATGAATAGACAGTGTTCTTATATTTTTCATTGGAAGGTCCTGACTGTCTTGTCATGAGATAGACTAGCTCATGAGATAAACAAATGGCTGTCAATGACTGCTTGGACTGAAATATGTTATGGAAGACAGGATATATATCAGAGTGGAACAGGAAGAATCTGATTCTCTTTGTGGTCCAGACAGTATTCTTCTACTGTTTCACGAGAGCAGCAGAAGTGGGGACAATAAGCATAGTCGTGAAAGAAAGTAGAGGGGAAGATTGTAAAGAGAAACTGAAGACAATTTTATATCTAGTAGTTAGAAAAAGCAGCACAGAACTGTCTATTATCCAGCAGATTTGGAATGAATACCAAATAGCATCACCTGCTTGTTTGCTTGTGCTTTTTTAAACACAGACTGCAATTTAAAAAAGTTGTCATGATATATTACAGAGCAAAGTTCAAAGACCAAGTGAACTGAAGTAGAGAGGATGGACAAGACAGAAGAGTTATAAAAGAAAATGATAAGCTGGAAGGCTATCCTGAGGTCAAGATATCTGAAGGGGATCTTCGTTCAGCATTCCTTCCCATAAAAGACCTACGGCAGAAACATTTGCTGTGATGGTGACTGTGCAGTGCACAATGAGCTTCATGTCATCTAAAATACATGCTAACACTTAAGGTTTCATTAAAAATACACAATTTTTTATAGTTCTATGTGAATAAATGCAGTAACAAGCTTTCCTCTTTATGGTTTTAGAAGATGGTTAATTTTGGAGCACAAAATATTTTTCTAAGCTCTGTCTCAGGGCAGTTATTGAGACCACGCTTTTTATTTCCCAAAGCTGCATGAGCAGATTGTTAAACTCATGTTCTTTCATATCCATCATATTCACCAAGGGCCCATGACTTCAAATGTAAGCTTCAAGTTATACTTTACCTGACTTTACAGGTGACCACTTTAGCACACATTGAAGATTAACAACTTTCATCATGGAACTCAGGGGAACAGATATGAATCTCTGTGTGCAATCAAATTGTATGAATAAATGAATTCCATTCCTAAATGAAAACCTTATTTCTAGACCTAAAGCTTAGTAATGGGTTTTCAGTTGTCTTGCAGGGCTTTTGATCTTGGGCTTGGAATATTCTATCTTGTTTAACTTATAGTTGAGGATACTTCTTTTAAACATATAAACAAGAGAAGGGTCATTTCTGAAAACTAATTGCACACAGACTCTGAATTCAATCTAGAATGAAAAAAAATCATTTTCTGGTAAACATGGGACAATAAAAATAGCAAGGTGCTTGTTAGGCAACATATTGCATCAATTCATTTACCATTTAATTAAATATTCTTTTGTCTTCCTTCAGTGTATCATTGCAGATTTCCCCTGCCTTTACTCAGCTATAATCTTAATGGATATATTAAGAAATTATAGAGTAGGTCATAAATATAGTATACAATAGTTACAACCCACTCCTTCTATGTCTAGTACAGTAACTCAAATATAGGCTCTCTGATGTGATAGGATGTTGAGAATAGGCATTAGCAGTGACAGATGTGAACTAGGAATCACTCCTATATTGTGGTTTCATCCTTCCTAATTCAATTCCTATATCACGGGACTTAATTCAGAGGTATTGATCCTTGACATGTCCAGTTTTACTGTGATTTCTTCCTAGATTTTCACTTTACCCCTCATAACTTGTCTGAAATTAGGAACCGCATCAAATGTACATTACACGTTTCTGTTGTACTGGAGTCACCTTTCATGTTTCATTTTCTATGAGTTTTGTGTTCCATTGAGTCAATTCCTTGCAAATACCAACATGATTCTCAATCTGTATTATTTATATTGAGTTTTATATATTAGCACATATATATCAGCAGAATATTTTCTTTTCCTGGTGTGAAATTATTATATGACTGCTCTAGCATCAAACTATTTGCTCAGGTCCTTGAGGAAAATAGTTTTATGGGCTAATGATTTATTGAACATCACATTATATTTCTCTTCTATGTTAGCAGTTTTTCTTGCAACAGAGTTGTGATGCTCTGCCCAAGGTGGGAGTTGAAACATGATGCTTGCGTGCATTTTTTACTGGCTATGAAAAAGGATTAATTTAAAGTTCCTTTCATGAGAAAGCATTCTTTCTATCCTCTGGTCTTCAGCCATTCATTATGGAGTTTACTGCAAAACTTGCCTTTTGGGAGCTGGAGTGTTATTTAGAATAAACCACAGTGTGGAGTAGAATTATAATCCATGTTGACTCTGTCAGTTCCTGACTTGCCTGAGATGTGATTGCTGTTGGAGAAAGGGTGCTACTGCTATTTGAATTGATTACATAACCTTGCTTTATTGCACTTTAAAGCTTGTGTCTGCTATGCAAGGATGTAGACAGACACTCTTTTAGGTAGTGTTTAAATCAAAAGGGAAAATTAAACTGTCCGGGTAATTTTGTAAGTCCTAATCACGAACTGAAAATTACAGTTTCTCTGCCTTTCTGAGGATAGGAATTTACTGCATTCTCCAAAAAGAATTTATGGTAATGAAATAAAATATTATAATAAAGAAAAGAGTTTGTTTACTGATTTTCATATATCAAGATTCTGATACCTATCTGAGTAAAAAACAGATCATAGAATCCATTTTTAGAAATATGCGAGATAGTATTCAGAAATCTGCATTCTTTTTATGTTAGCTACACAAATTAAAAAATTAGGTATATACCAAATTAAAAATTTGGCTTGTAAAAACACTTAGACATAAATGCAATTAAGTTCACACTGCCAGTTGTAGCAATGAAGATATCTTTTCTGTAATCCAATATACTGAAATCAACATTAAATTTTGACAAAATAAATGTTGTGTGATGCAGAAAGAGATGGGATTGGAGATGGAGAGAAAGAAGGAGATCTGGACATCAGAACTTACAGCAAACATGACTATTGTAGTTTATAATAGGATTGAAATCCTTTTCTTTCCCTCTTCTTTGAAATGTAGTTTTCTAAAAGTTTGTTGTCAAACTGTAGCAGTTCCTACAATGTGTATTATCACTGGGGTTTTTTTGAGAAATGTTCAATGCTGCAAAATAGTATTCATTTGGCTGCTTAGTTTTCAGTTAAATGGTGCAATATGAACTGTAGTTACACAGGCAAGGGGATGGTCTAGATGAACCAATACTGTTTCAAACAAAAACGTTTGCTGCTCTGAACACAGCATATAAGCCAGATGCTGTGAATAAATGTTCTCTTTTATGGCCAGTTAAATCAGCACTTCTGCAAAAAATTACTGTAAAGGAAATTGTATATATTGGAGACTTATGCTAGACAATATTTTGAGAAAATGTAACAGAGATATGTAAAGGAATGTTTAGTTTAACTTATTTACAAAGATTAAAACAATATCATGTATTTTATAAACAATTGAGTAGATAGAGTACAAGGAAATTTTAACAAAATGCTTTGGAAACAAAGAATTACCTACTGTAATCAATCCATCAAGCTTAAATTATGACTCTCTAAGGACTTATTAGTCAGACCAAGACCTCCTCAGCAACCTCAAATAAATGTGTCAGTCATAAATTCCCAGAATTGTTGACTGTACACTGTAAATGTTCCTCTTGCATGAAATGACTTTTTTATCTTCTAGCTAATTCAATGAGGATAATATACTGTGTGAATGTCTGTCTATAATTCTGAAAAAAAATCCCAACAAATACCCTCCTCCCTGCCACCCCACCCCCACCCCAAAACTCTAATACATAAATGATTATATTCATGTCAAAATTTAACATGTTTACAAACTTTCCTCCTATTTGTCCTTAAAATCCATCACAGTGCAATGATCATTGAAAATGGAACAAACCTGAAAAAAATATTCACAATACAATCCAGTTTTGAGTGTATAAAGGCAGCTTGACTATAGACCAAATTTTAGTTTTTGAGGTTGTGTTCTCTGTAGTGTATCTACAATGTGTAAATATTATGGAGCTAGACCAGAATATGACCTGTCCCAACGGCAAAGGTCTGTATTAGACCCATGCCTAAGGGCTTTCTAAAAGCAGCCCACATTTTTCTGTGTCTCCTACTACTTGTCAGGAGGCACACATCACACATTTTCAGTATCATCCATGTCAGTTATAAGAAGGAAGAAGTATGTTTCCACGAGTTTCTATCTTCCATGTTAGTTATAGGAAAAATTCCATTACTGGGAGTTTTTACATCTCATCTCAGGAGGCAGTTACCTATGCACCATGCAACTTGAAGTGAAGGAAGCAGCTTTCATGTGATCTGGCAAGGGATATCTGCTATCTACACCATTCACATGTAGGACCATGTTAACCCTTTCTATTCAAATAACTTCGATGAAAGAAACTCTGGGCAAAATTTAGTTACCTTTGAACAGTCCTGCATTGCTCTGTACTAATTCACCATTAGATTTGCAATCTTTAGCTTTGTGCAGTGGAGACTGAAGATCATTCGGTGCAGTACATGGGGAACATATCCTGGAAAATTATTTGACTTCTTCTTTGGTACCAAAGCTTAACAGTGTTGTCTATACAAGTGAGCCTTGAGGTGTATGAGCACATAGCGGCCCAGGCTGCTCAATCTGGATCTGGATAAGAATGTCTCTGTCATTTAGCTCAGATCTCTGAAGGGTTCCAAAGAGAGAAGAAAATATGAGGGGTAAAATTTAAATTTTCAGAATTTAATTCCTAAAAAAGTAAAAAAAGAAAAAGAAAGAAAAACTTGCATCAATATGCTGTTAGACAATCCTTTATATCTTTATAATGGCATAAAAACCCCTTTTACACTGTATTAGTTCAAGGGAAGAACTAAGATATCTATGTAGACCAATAAAAAATAATCCCTCTCTTTAAATTTAGAAACAGAACTTTAATTAGAAAAAGAAATATATATGAAAAGATAACAGTTCTTAATCACAATACAC
>JAWWEE010000105.1:78847601-78858407 GCA_035221455.1 Xenops minutus | reverse complement strand
GTTAAACCTTTTATCAGCACTAAGGCATTGCCTCCAAGCTTTGGAAGGAATTCCAACTGAGTTTTGAAACTATAACACACCTATATGATTTTTGATATATAATGGCTGTGTTGGTTCAGATTGCACTACATCAGTAGAATTATTATTATATGCACTTTTTAAATTATTGTCAAGCCTTGACACAATGCAGCTAAATCCATCAAATGAAGACTCTTTTCCTTCCCACATTATGTACCAAATAGTTAAAAGAAAGAAATAAGAACTTTCTGATAATATTTGTAATAGCTTTCCAGTAAACATGTAAAACATAGTTGCAGCTCACCTCTTCAAATCATAACTTCTCCATAAAGTTTGGAGAAGCAAATCTTAATGTTTTTTTGATCATCACCCTGTGATGCAGCCCACAGCAGATGAATTTGCATCTCAGTTAGTGATAAAATAGTTTTGTCTTTATAGACTTAGCAGTGAATATGGGATTTTCTACATCTTCTTTTTCCAAATGAAGAAGAAAAACCATTAAAACTTACTTTCAGATATCACAGCAAAAGAAGTAGGGGAAAGATAAATAGCTCTTTCTCCCTTTTGCTCTTATGTCAGGGAAATAAATTTTCATCTTCATTGCATTCCTGTGCTTCCTTACATCCAATTTGGTTTCTTATAACTGAAAAAAGTTTTTTGTCATTTTGCTATTGTTGAGACTCCTTTAAGTACCTGAGACTTCAACTTTCCAGCCTGCAACTGATCACCTCTCAAGGGTTTCCCATGAAGTTTTATGAAGGTGCTACCTTGACCAGCATGCTGGTGCAAGCACTGGGACTTGTCATCTCCTCCACTGACAACTGCATAGGAAATACGACTCCTGCTGAAGTGGAACACATACTTGGACAATTGTTAAGTTAGTAGTGCTCATCCAGGATTTCATGCAGGGCCTAGCCATATTTATTATACAGACTTGGATCTTGGCTTTTCTATGTATTATCCCTGTCTAGGTAGGGGTTCCTTTTCTTACCCGGTGCATTAGTTTTTTAAAGACATTTTAGCCACCCACAGGTTAATACAGGAACTTATATATTAGTTTTCTCCCCTCATATCATAAACATGTCATCCGTTCACAAAGGGCTCCCATATGAGCTTTACTGGCTTATTGGACTAATAAAGAATCTGTCATGGGCATAAGATACTCTTGGATTCTTTATCTCGCAGACAAAATTATTTCTTAGTCCCTATGACTGTTTATTTCCTATATTCCACACTTCTAGCCAAGAAATCTACAGCTGAACCCTGGGCAGTTCTGACCTTGTGCATACTGGAGTCAGAACCTCATAATTCTCAGGAAAAACTTTCTGAGACTAATTACTCTTTTGCTGTAAATGGAATGGTACACATGTTCAAGAAAGTGAACATTTTTTCCTTTCTTGACTTTGATCCTACCGACAAAGGATGTGAAAATTTATTTTATTGTCTAATAGATAGATTACTCTAAGCTGAAATACATAACCCTGATTTGGTCTGTACATAATTATTTAAATTGGCTAGATTTCAGTCTGCTTTGTAGACCAGAAAGTTATTGTTTATGTCTATGCTATTCTACAATGTTCAAATAACTAGTGCCATTTAACATTCCAGGGCTTTACAAACTTACTCTCTATATTTTAAATAGTAGTGTGGCTACTTCTGAAAACCTATAATTTATGGAACACACTGATAGCAGAATTATAATTTTGTACCCTTTATCAGGTCTTTTAGCCAGTCTTGAAATTTTAATGCTGAGTTGAATCAAAATTTGGAAGACTAATAAGAAAGTATTATTTGAGATGACTGATCCTTATATAAAGGATCCTGTTGCTTTAGGGAAGGTTTGATTGCAGTACCACCTTTCTAAATATCTTCTTTTCATAAACAAATCACATATTTAAATGCTTTTCCCATAATCCTTGATTTTTGGCAGCTGGAACAGCTTCTTTCACAGGTCAAAATTTTTTGAATAATTTTGGGTAGTGACTTTGTACTGGATCTAGCTTGGACGTAGTTAATTTTCTCCACAGGAACCTGTATGGATCGATATCTAAAATGGTCCTGATAGCACATCATTGTTTTGGCTTCTGCTGAAGAGTAATTTTTCAGCATCGAGGCTTTGTCTATTTATCCCTCTGGTTGTCAGTGAATAGTCTGGAGGTGCGTAAGAAGTTGAGAGGGAACACAGCCAGGACCACTGACCTAAACTGACTAAAAATGTTGCCCTCAACAGTAAAGTTGAGGGGATAGCCTTTCTTGAAATTGTGCTTGCTTCAAGACTGGCTGTGAATGGTATCCTTCTTGGAGCTGAAGAGTGACTGCGTTTACATCCCTTGTTTGGTTTTTTACCTCTCTTTTCTTCAGTTATGAACCTATTTTTATCTGACACAAGAGTTTACTCTTGCTTTTACCCTTCTGGTTCTCTCCCTATCCTTCTGGTGTGGTTGTGGAATGACTGATCAGCTGTGTCGGAGTTTAGCTGCTGACTAGGGTCAACCCACATCCTTGTATAGACCTATTTTAGCTGAGTGGTAGATTCTATGGACTTCCCAATATTAGGAAAAAAAGTCATCAGTGATAAGCTGGCTTCTGAAAATTGCAGAGGAATTGGATGCATTTCATCAGAGTGCAGTAAACTGTCATCTAGGGCACTGACCTTATCTTGCAGTTTCTCTGTATTTTGACTTTGATTTACCTACTTTAAATAACATTTTTTATTTACAGATGAAATCTGAAACAAATTAGATGTTTCATAACACAGCAGTTTACACTAGAGAATCCAAACTTGTTGAGAAAATCACTGGCCTTGATGGTCTTAGCAATCTAACTTAATTTTATATTTGAAATTGTTAGTATAACACCTGGCATTATTTTGAACCCAGACCAAATAGCAGTTCCAAACAATTTCAAGGCACAGTTCAGGAATGAAATTAAAACGAGTGCTACTCCTGCAGATAGCTTGCAGGCCCTATATTTTGCTGAATATGAATATTTAGTCGTAGGTAGTTGGAACATTCTTTGCTAGTGAATCTCAGTGTCAAAACCAGTCTGGCAATGCTTAATTTCCTGGTGTACATATCACCACTGAGTCTCTAATTTTCCTATAATACGAACTGAATAACTGAAATATTTGCAGGAACTTTTATGAGGAAAACACAGGTTATGACACAAAGCTTATTTAAATAAGTCAAAGATTCTCATTCAGACTAGGACTTGAATGTCGAATCCCATATTAGAAGCAGGATGCAATTATTGAATCACTTCAGAGAACTTCTTACTCTCTCTCCAATTTTAGACCAAAAAAATGAATATCATATTGAAGTGGAATGAGATTTGTTTAATTCATTTGTTCATAAACAGAACTTATTCTCTAAAGAACACATAACTATAAACTCTACTCTCCTGATCAGGAGAAAAAAGGGTTATTTTTAGTTAATATCAAAAGCTGACAGTGTAGATAGATACACCTGAGCTTTTTAGACATATACTGGCCATGATTCCTCTTTCTTTGATGGAACAAGTCATCCGCTAAAAGCTACTATTTTTCCTTCAGTTATAGATGTTTAGTATATGTAGAAATTTGCATCATAAATGTCTAAAAAGGTAAGATGACTCCCTCAGGTTTATTCTTTTTTTTTTTTTTTTTTTTTGATGCAATTTAAAAATAATCATGTTGTGAAAACCTGGCTCTGTAAAACCTTATTGTCATACTCATATAAAGTCCAGTCTGCTAGCTAAAGGTAACTTCACAAATTGTTCTTTGGCTAGGAATTAATAATTTCAAAAATATTTTGTGTTGACAGCCAAAAGAACTGGACTACTACTTTTGCTTCATAGAATAATCTTATTGAAGATACCCCAAGAGGGATTTTTTTCTGGATCCATACATGTTACTTGTAGGGGTAATAAAATGCTAATGCTTTTTGTGATAAATATGAATATCACGTGGGACGTAGGTCATACCTGGTTCATTTATCACCATAACCAAAAGGCCTGTAGAAAGTAACACCTTCAAATTTCTAACATCAGAGTTGGATTTGCAATTGTATTCTCCACTGAAAAGGCCTTATATACTGTTATTGATCCCAGCAGTCCACAAAATTAATTTGAAGATATGATATGCAGTTAAATGGGATTGGTGCAATTCTCCCAGATAGAACGTAACCAGTAAGGCATGTCAGGGGATCTGGTATATGAAAAGATGTTATTTTAATAAGTAGCCCAGTACAGAAGAACTATTGAATTACTGGTCCACAATAGTATGAATTGGAAGGTTATGCTACAAGGTCTCTACCACTTCAAAAAATTGACCTAAATATTGAGCCAACTTTTCCACAGATTACAGCCTAAATGAAACCATTTTTAAATGTAGGTTGCCAGCACTGATAGGTTTTACAAATTGCAGTATGTTCAGCTCAAATTATTCCAATCAGTGGAGCATTTTTCTTGCACACTGTCAAGCATCTACTGTAATTACAGTCCACATTGCATTTCTAGTGCTTTTTGCTTGCCTATAAAATCAGACCCTTCCAATACTATCTACTTGTGATTTCATAAACATTCATCATAGGTTTCTTTGTGGCTGGCTATTCTCAAGGACTCTAAGACTAGTGATGTTCAGTGTGCCTGCCCAGTGGCACAGCTCAGTGGCACTGAAGTTTATTGACATTTCTTTTTGCTCTTATGCAGCCCTGCTCTGTAACATTTACTCTGTCAATTACATTCATTTTGGTATTCATAGTCAATTCTGTCTCTGTGTGACTTTAATTGTATTTCACTAAATTAAAGAGGCATTATAAAGTTGTTACCCTTTGATTTTGTAGCTTTAATTTCATCTTTCTTTAATCTTTGGAGCACACTAGATTATCAATTAGCATAATAAAACAGTCACTGTGGAATTTAGTAACAATACTAGATATTCTGTGAAGTGAATCAGCCCATTTAATGTTAGTAGCATGATGACAGTATGTGCACTAAGTAATAAAGTAATCAAAATTCTACTCCACACTTCTATAGTATCTCTATACACAAATTATGGATTTTGAGATTTTTTTTTTACTGTTTCCCATGACTGTAGACTTCTTTTGAATGTTTTGTACATTCTAAAGTTGTAAGAAATTTGCAAGATCTTAATTATTTAAACACTTTTTTTTTTTTCATTCTGGAAGATTCAGTCAGTCACTGCTTTTGGTAGGCAGAACAGTAGCACTGTCTTAGAGTGCTCCTTTCAAAAAAATGATCCCATTTTGGGTCCTAGAACTGGCTTAATTCCAGTGATCAAGACCTTCTAGCCTGTTGCTTGTGATAGTTGCCCTGGAGAGACTAATGAACTTTGTGCTTTTCCTGTAGGTGAGTTGAGCTTCTGTGTTAATTCTCCTAAATTTTCTACCTTTTGTAGGGAGATCAGTTTTACTGGTGCATACAATGCTTTCACTGAACATGTAGAGAAAAATTATGTAGAAAACTACCTTTTTCTTCTATCCCAATCCAACTGTTTAGGCAATGGTGAGGTCAGCCTGTTAAGAGACAGGATTCTAAGCATCTACATCTTTAATTTCTTAATGAAGATTATGTGTTTCTAGTGGATTTAGCCTCCAGGGTTATATGAAAGCCAAGATGAAGGGAGAAAGTTCTAGAGCTATAAATCCCTTTGTAGTACTCTAAATCTTTATTGTGTTCAGTGATTTTACTGAAAACTCTGTGACACAGACCTGATCGGGATAATGGGAAGGACCACTCCACACGAAACGTGGGATAAGGTGAAATGGCAGTTTATTAAACAGGGTAAAAGGGTTTTATAGGGGCTAGCTAGAAAGAGCTAGAAACTAGGAGTGGTTTGGGGAGGAGATTAATAGGTCTGTGACAATAAAGGGAAAAAAAAGGATGGGCTACAACAAATAAGGAGAGGTATAGGAGGGGGCTAACCATATATTGCACAGTTGCACTGTGCCGAAAGCTAGCCAGTAAGGAGAAGGGAAAAACGGCAACCAATCAAAGGGTAGTAACCGGGGGAAAACCAACCAATAAGAACATTTGAACAATTGAAAAGTAAAAGTAATTAATCCTATTCTAATATATTTAGCATAAACTACTCTATATTAACTTATAAAACCGGGGATAACTCGTCAGATAATGAGGTAGTTCCTTAGTTTGGTGGTGAGCTTCCTTTAGAATCGTTCCTGTCTTTGTTCTTGCACTTGCTTTTATTCTTGTTCTTTCTTCTCCAGTCCCGGTAATCCTCTGACCGTACTCCCACAACTCTGAAATTTATCAAGCCACATAAAATATATATTTCAAAATGTCCTCTGGGAACAGTAGAAAGCTGGAAGAGATGCCAATAGCTACTCATGCATTCTTTTAAATACTAAAAAGTGTCAATGTGGCTAGATACATAATTATGAATGTCAAGTCATTGCAATTACCTAATGATTTCTGAAGCAGTTAAAGGAGAAGTGGGATGAAAGGATACAAAGCAAAGAAGAAGAGTGGAAGCATATAAAAGAAAAGTGTAACAGGAAGACCAACAAAAGAGCAATCAGTTTAAGTATTCACCATCCACGTGGTAGTCCCGTTGTTTTCTCTATAAAGAATAAAAGTCCATTGTTGCAAAGTATAACATTTTCTGAGTCATTGTAAAATTTTCTCATGGATTTTACTGCAAAAGCTTCTAAGAAGCTTTTGAACAAACACACAATAAAAGACCAACATCCTTTATTTGATTTTTTTCCCATTTAAAAAAATTATTCTTTATAATTTGGTTAAATTCAAGGCTACTGGGTTTACCTTACTCTATCTTTTTCTTCTGCTGTTGTCACCTTCTGTCTACAATAGAATTTTTTGGGAAGAGAAAAGCCTTGGTGAGCTGGAGGTCCCCTGAAGTGATCTTCACCATCAGCCCTGCTGGCCCGTTTCCCTGGTCATTTTGGGTGAGTTGCTGACAAGGATCGGTGACGTTGACAAGTGACACTGTGGTACAGACTGCAGAATCGGCACAGCTGGACTTCCCTCCACCAGGTTTCACCCTATATAAAAAGCACAGGGCCACCAGACAGAATGGAGTTTATTTAATGTGTGTGAAGGTGGGGAGAGAGATGTGAATGAGAGCTCCTCTTCTGCAATATTTCTTTTAAAACATGTCAGTTTTTTCCCCTCTTCTGTTAACACCAAAACTGATCTTAAACATGCTGCATTCCAGACATCATGTGCTTTCTATTTGTATTCATTGCAGATGACACTAAAACTACTGCAAATAATTCAGGTAATTGACAAACCACAGGGGCACTTACCCTGTTCATTGGCCTGTTTTAGGCTGCCTCATCATCACCATTCTAATTGATGACAGGTCTCTTGTTTTTCACATGCCAGTCTGTAAGACAAGGAATATTAATAAAGTATTCTGGCAGTGGGAATGTTGTAACTGCTTCCAGCCTTTGGCAAGTAATGGCTCCTCTGCCCCCAACCCTGCTGCTAAAGCACAAGTGATGTGGTGGGGTACTTTTTCAGTATAAGAACACTCTTTTTTCTCCATTGACTCAGCCTTTGCAATTACCTAATTCTAATATGACCATAGATTTTTACTGTAATGCTGTAACCTACAATATATTGTTATTAAAAAGTAATGCCATCAAAGTAACTGACATCTTTATTGAAACAACAAACTTTTCTCCCTTATCATAAAGAACATTTTGGAAACTAAAATTAGTTTTATTTACTGTTTACCACTGCCCTGTTCCCTACATGCTCAGCATTAGTATTTTTTCATAGGAGAATATACACATGTGTTCTCCACTGTCCTTTTTGTCTGCACAAACTCACCATAGAAGCCATTCCTTGGCTCAGATTATCTCACTACCTGAAGAAAACAGATAATAGGGAGTGCAATTGAATTCACTGTTCAGTATGCAGAGGCAGAGAAGTCATAGGGCTGCAACATACAGAGGACTCTTGGACCCATTAATCAAATGTTTGTCAAGGCACTTTCATAGTCCATGAGGAAAAGTAACTCACCCCATCCCAAAAGAAGCCTTTTAAATAGTGCAGCTGAAAAATACATCTTAAAAGATCCCATCTCTTCCTACTGATGGTAGAGAGAATTACATCAGTGACCTCAGCATGGTCTGTCTGTCTGGCATTAGGTGAGATGAAGCTCACTTTCAGTGCTCTCATTTTAGGTGCTTCTTTTTGACTTACCCAACTTGGCATGTGGACTAAAAAATGACACAAGGTGGGCTAGGCTTCACTGCAGTGGCAGGGTGTGCTCTATCACTTTTTGTCCTGTTTTGTCCTACAAGAATTTTTCAGCCAAATTAAAGTAGAACAGAAAGGAGGGGTCTATAACATCCTTTGAATAATCTCTGTCTATACTGTTCCTTGGAAAGGAGGCTATTCCTCGGTCAGGAGACATGAGCTCGAAATCTCACAACTTCTTTTCCTCTTGGTTTCAACGTTGCTATATCATTTCAATCAGATTGGGTGGTGGTGAGGGTCGAGTGATTCAGTTCTTATATTGTTTTCATCCCACCATAGAAGCTCAGTAACTAGTAGGAGTAAGTTAAGCCCTTTATTCTACTGACAGAGATAGATGCCACATTATATACAGCAAGAATTGGGTTCCTGAACAGAAACATACTCCTAAGTCTGATTCAGAAAAGTGTTAGAAAATAACTCTGCCCTACCTCTACTTTTGTTTCTGTGAGTGCTGTTACACAGTGCTGAATTTAGTACTGCATTTCAGAACCATAGCCTGAAGACCACCTATGTGGCAAAGAAATCTTCTGTGCCATTTGGCTCTGTGTCTGTCAGTTATAACTGGTGATGAAAAAGGAAAGAAGTACTCGCTTTACTTAATACTTTTCTAAATCAGGCCTTAAAGGAGAAAAGTGCTCATGAAAGGGGACAGCATAGAAGGGAATGTTATTTTATTCATTAAAAATAAGTGTCTGGAGTTTAAACTTGTCGACAGGCTGAAGCTCTGTTCTATGAGGCACCGAGTGCCCTTGAATCCCTTTGATGTTAGTGGTAGGTGAGGTAACACGGCACTCCTCAGGACTGAGCCCTGAGGATTCCCTTGAAGGAATGTCACAGCTCATGGGTTTTGAGCTGAACTATATTTTCATCCCACTCTTTCTATCTCCTAAATCTAAATCTATCTAGACATTTGAATGTATGATATGTATACTAGGAATAATCAGTGTGCAGTTCAGCAGTCTTTGCAGTTCAAATGGGTGAAAGAGACATGTTTTTGTTATTCCATCAGAAAACAAGAGAGGCAAGCAATTCAAGCTCTTTGTTATGTACTCCAATCTTGACATGTTATCCTGAATTTGGCAGACAACTCCTGGAAGTAAAGAAACTTCAGGAAATAAAAGGAAAGTGGAATTATATTCCTGAGGGATTTGATGACTTAGTTATTTTTGAAAATATGAGGTATCTGCATAGATACTTCCCAAATGATTCTTTGCAGCAATTATGACACAACATGGTAAGGAAATTCAGAAATGCTTAATCGTTTACTTCAGCTTTTTATCATTATGCTATTTTGCTTCAGCAAGTTGCAAAATCTAGTCCTTTCTCTTGTCTAGTGTTTGACCACTCTCATTGTCAATTCTTTTCCTTATATCAAGTATCTGTTGCTTCTCATCCTTCCACTGTGAATTGCTGAAGAGTTTGACTCCATCTTTCCTACACTGTCTCAATAGGTATGATAAATTATGATGATGCTCACAGTGACAAGAGATCAGGCTGTTTAACAGAAGCTGTGTAACCTCATGTTTTGTTTTAATTAAGCCCTAACGTGTATCAGGATTTGGGGGGGGAAATGAAAAACTCTTTGAGGAGCAGGATTATCTTCATATTTCCTGTCTGAAGGTGAGACTCTACCCTTGCTCCGCTGCGCAGTGCAATCCAAAGTCCTAATATTTGTAGGGCTGTTGGGTTTGTAATAAGTGTTGCAATCGTGCTTGGTCCTTTCAGAGGACTGGGTGGTAAATGCTTAACTACGTGGAAGCAGCTGTGTACATTGCTATTGCACAGGCAAATTGCATATGAACACGCATTGATAAACATGTACACATGCTATATAATTGTAGTATTATACATAATGCAAACAATAATCAGACCATTTACAGTTAGGTCACAGTTATGTTGTATATTTAGTGAATGTTTCATTTTTCTTTTTCTTTTAACAGCAGTATTAGTGACTAAGTGCCTTTGATTTCTGTATTGATGAATACAGGGAGAAAATTCGTTTTTCTTATATGAACTAATTATAAGCATTTAGAATATAGGATAAAAGTACTTGAAGGATTCCCAGGTTGCATGCGGAAATGATTTTCTAGTGCTAATCTGAAGCTCGGTATATATTTTATATTTAACTTCTTATCAAATGGTCAGAAATCCCATAGTTCCCTTACTATCAAAACTTGTGTCTTTTTAATGGCACTGATTTCTTCAATTTCCAATGAAATAAAAAGAAATAGACAGCACTGATATTACAGTAAGCCCTTTGAAGGTGATACTGGGGAGAATAGCATAATGATTTTCAAAGAAATTTCAAACATTAAATATGTGCATTTCCACAGCTCACTATTTTATTTACTCTAAAAGTGACTTCTCTTGATAGATTTATTTCCCTTCTGAACAATATAATGTGGGGGTTAAAAAAAACCAAAACAAAACACAAAGAAATCTCTTTAATAAAGTCTGGACCAGTAGGTGTCACGCGATCCGTCGGGATACAGGGATACGGTCCACACTCACGGGAGGTGAAACAGGAGTGGAACTCTTTATTAA
>JAWWEE010000105.1:78834365-78847501 GCA_035221455.1 Xenops minutus | reverse complement strand
CATTCCATAGTCATTTTTTTTTTTTGGCTTTTTTTTTTTTTTTTTTTTTTTTTCATTCTATTCTTTAACTGAAGCTCCTTAATGAAAGGATAGTATGCAGGTATGACACTGAAGGGCAATTGTCCTGCTAAATTAGTGAGCAGCAATACAAAATGAGAAGAAAAACCCTGAAATGGAAAAGTGGAGAAAAAACAGTAGGTCTGGGTTTTTTCCATAAGAAATGAAACTCATTTTTTCTCAACTGATAAAGGGTAGTGAAATGGAAGCAGAACATGTATATGTGTATGCTTCAGTAGGTGAATACAACTATTTTTGTATTCTGCTTGTGACCATTTAATCTCAAATAATCTCAATATCTTAAAGCCTTGGAATATTAACACCTCAGTAATTAACTTCCAAAGGAACAAAGAAAGGAGCTAAGGAAAAATTATTGATAAGTAGATTCTCTGTTTTACCCTGGTTGAGAAGTATAATGAAACTTTAATGTCAAATCTGCACATGATCTTCCTGTTACTTCCAAGTTCTGCAGCTTTTTGTTCAGTCACAGGCTGCTGCTCTTGAAATCAACGGAAGTATAACTGAGATTTATCTTGGATCGATCTATCTATCTATCTATCTATCTATCTATCTATCTATCTATCTATCTATCTATCTATCATGTTGGTTAGTGAGTTGTGCACCAGGGACAGCTCTTCTTTCTCAGGTATGATTGTTGTGGACCCAATCCCGTTCTGGCACCTTCTCCACTGTCTGTCACAGAGCAGGTAAGCACCAAAATCTGATGTCAGGGAAGCTACATGGACTCATTCAGTATCCTGCCTGTCACACAGATGTCTGCTCCAACTATGATGGCTAAGCATACCTGAGAGTCTTATGTTGTACCAAAAGTAATTGTCCTGGGATTCACACTTTAAAATATATCAATATTTTTTGGGGGGGAGTTTTGGCATGGCAAAGGCTGTTAAATACATTCATACAAAAGAACAGTGTATTTTAAGACAGACCACCAGCCCTTGTTCTTGTGGGAGACTCAACCTGCCAAATGTCTGCAGGAAACAATGCAGTTGACAGGAGGCAGTCTAGGAGACTCCTGGACTATGTGGAAGATAATGTCAGACAGCTGGTAAGTGAGCATCCCAGGGATGGGGCCCTGCTAGACCTGCCATTTACAAACAGAGAAGGACTGGTGGGAGATGTGGTGGTTGGAGGCTGTCTTGGGCACAATAACCATGAAAATATAGTTTTCAGTACTCTGTGGAGTAAGAAAGGGCATCAATAAAACTTCTACCTGGAATTCTGGAGGGTGAAATTTGGCCTATTTAGGACACTGATTCAGAAATTCCCTTGGGAAGCAGGTCTTAAAGACAAAGGGTCCCAGGAAGACTGGACATTCTTTAGGAAAGAAATCTTGAAGGTGCAGGTGCAGGCCATTCCTATGTGCCAAAAGCTGAGCTGGTGGGGAAAATGACCACCCTGGTTGAGCAGGGAGCTTTCACAGGAACTCAGGAAAAAAAGAGGGTGTATCACCCTTGGAAAAAGGGGCAGGAAACTCAGGAAGTGTTTAAGGATCTTGTTAGGTCATGCAGAGAGAAATCAGAGAGATGAAAGCTCAATTAGAATTTAATCTGGACACTTCTGTAAAGGATAATAAAAAGTGTTTCTATAAATGCATTAACATCAAAAGGAGTGGCAAGGAAAGCTTTCATTCTAGGATGCAGGAGGGAATATAGTCACCAAGGATGAAGAAAAGACTGAGTTACTTAATACCTTCTTTGATTCAGACTTCTACAGTAAGAGTGGTTATCCTGAGGATAACCAGCCTCCTGAACTCGTTGACAGGGACAGGGAGCAGAATGGATCCAGGAGGAAGCAATGACTTGATGAGCCACTTAGATACTCACAAGCCTATGGGACCAGATTGGATTCATCCTAGGGTGATGAGCATAAAAGGACCTGAGGGTGCTTGTCAACAGTCTGCTGAACATGAGCCAGCAGTGGGTCTGGGGGGCCAAGAAGGCCAGTGGCATTCCGACCTGTATCAAGAATAGGGTGTCCAGCAGGACTAGGGAAAAGTTTCTTCCCTTGTATCCAAGACTGCTTGAGTCCTGTGTCCAGTTCTGGGCCCCTCAATTCCATAAGGATATTGACGTGCTGGGGAGGGTCCAGAGAAGGGCAATGAGGCTGGTGAAGGGACTGAAGTGCATGCCTTATGAGGAGCCTGAGGGACCTGATGTTGTTTAGCCCAGAGAAGAAAAGGAGACTCAGAAGAGACCTTATCACTCTCTACAACCACCTGAAAGGAGGTTGTATCCAGGTGGGGGTTGGCCCCTTCTTCCAGACAACCAATGACAGGACAAGAGAACATAATCTTCAGTTGCACTAGAGGAGGTTTGGGTTGTATATTAGGAAGAAATTCACAGAGAGGGTGATTAAATATTTGAATGGACTGGCCAAGAAGGTGATGGGGTCATCATCCCTGGAGGCCTTTAAGGGAAGACTGGACCTGTCCCTTAGTGCCATGGTCTGGTTAATGTGGTGGTGTTTGCTCATAGATTGAATTCAGTGATCTCAGAGGTCTTTTCCAACCTAATAGATTCTTTGATTCTGTGAAATGTTAGCATTTTGAAATTGTCTGTTGGAATATGATACACCGATTTTTTGATAATTAGATTATTTTTACTCTGTCATTGTAACCAGACTATATTACTTCTCCAATTCTCTTTCTTCCTTCTAACCTAGAAGAATCACTTTTTGAAAATTTATGTAGCTATTTTTCAGCAAAATACACATATAACTATGGAGAATGTTTCAATTTTCCAAAATGAGCCAGTAAAACAAATAGTTTTAGGGAATTATTATACAATTAATTCTAAATCAATACCACATATATTTTTCCTACATTAATTGGCTGTTTCCAGCCCAAAAGAATGACTGCTATTACTCTGGTTGCCAGATGGACATACAAAAATGGGAATCTTGCTTTAGATATTGTTTCTTCTGAGGAAACTTGGTTAACATAATTGTACTGTTCAGACAAATTATTTGAATCATACAAATTCTTTTCTGTCTGAAGCTTTTACAAGGAAAAAAAAAAAAAGACTGTAGGAATAATCTTGTATCTTACAAAATCAGACATGGTAAGATGTCAAGACTAGAGAAAGACAGAAAAACAAGCTTGCAAGATATTCCTTTTACTCCAGGTAACCAGTCCAGTGATTTTTATTGGGCAATGTTTTCTACCAACAAAGACATAAAGTCAAAGAGGTGATTATTACAATGCAACACAAAACAAAACCAATATGTGTTTTGCTCTTAGATTATCACAATTTGGATATCAATAAATAAATATTTGACAGAACTGTCTCATCATAATCTTGACAGCTACAATGGCTAGGTCCAACTTCCTCCTTCCAGGGAGGGAAGAGCATGGAGTCAAGGAACAGCATGCAGGTACCATCAAAATCCTTGTAGATCTCCATTGTGCACTTATGGGAACCCTCCTCTTCCCTCTTGCTGCTGACCAAAATGAACCAGGAGTTACTGAACATTGTAAATATTGTCCTCTCCAAACTAAAGAATGGGAACAGAATGAGTGCTGGAACTTCAGCACCAGCTGAGCTCTAGAGATCTGCTGGATTGTGGTGTACTTGTTTCTAACATAGACTTTGCATGTCACTAAGTGTGTACATATATATGTAACTATATGTCTGTCTGTGTGTGTGTGTATTTCTATATATATATGTTTCACAGAGTCTTCTATGCCCTTGCTGCAGCACAACTTCAATAAAGAGATAACCATGAAGTGAAATGAATAGATTAGCATCACAAGAACTTGGGAACCACTCAACAAAATTTAAAAAAGGAGATTTCTGCAGTTAAGGTCTCTAATAAGTTCATTTTCCTATTCTTAAGGGGTTCCTAGAAAAGCCACTTGAAGGCTATTAGTCTTTCAATGAAGGAAACTAGTAGAGAGGAGACAAGTTCTGACTCTTATCCAATATCTATTCTTTCACTTCTTTGCTAGAAGAAGCTGATTTTCCTTCAGTAATTGTCATGCCAATGTTGAAGTAAAGGCATTAAGAGGGAGCTGGGGACAATATGTGTTTGACTGATGGAGTGAAACAGAACATAATACAAGATTGGTGACACCATGCAATGGGAGAAGGGGAAGGGGCCCTGCTCCTGAAGAAGGATGATGAATAATTTCACAAGCTGTGTTCACTCACAATTATTAGTGGATGGTTTTCTGGTAGAATATGCAATTAGGGCAGTATCTGGGTCCTTAATGGATTTTAGGAATGTGGGACTTGATATTAAGTACCAAAAGATAATAAAGTATCCCTTTGCTATCAGGCATTTTATGCAAAACTAAATATTAGCAAATTAAGAGAATTAACGTAAAACCCAATGAAGTTTAAACAAGATGTATAACAGAGTCTCCAAGAAGACAATGGAACTATTGCTAAGAATCCAGCAGGATCCAGATCCAAGCTAATTAAATGTATACTAAGCATAGCTGTGTACTAAACTAAACTTGTACAAAATGTGACCAAATGTACTGAAGCAAGCTTCAGGAACCTTACTTTTAAGCCATAAAAGTTCTAATAGCTTCATAATATCATGACAAGCAATACAACTAAATAAGTTTATTCTGTAAGGGATGTGTGAATAAGAAATTATTCTATAATTTATTATTCATGAAGAACAGTAAATTATTCTAATCACATTTTCTGCATTATGAAAATTCTAAAAAGTGGTGCTGCAGGCAAATGAATGGCTATGGAAAATGTCATCATTCATTCCAATCTTTTTTTTAATAAAGTTTATTCAAATTAAAGGAAAAAAATAATTAAAGTGAAGCAAATATCTAAAGAGTATCTCTATGAATGATCTTATGCTTTAAAGGGACATCAGAAGCCTCTTCAGAGCAAAATCACATTTTTGATATTAAATCTTTAGACCAGGTACAGAAACAGTAAGACCTATCTTTAGTAAGTTGATTAAAATGCTTTGAACTCCAATACCAACTAATATACACTTTGGAGCTCTCCATTTTGCATAGTCATGAAGATAGCTCTATTTTGAGTAAATATATACTCCAGGCTCCAATAAAATACAGTGAATGTGAAAGCTTTCTTTTTATTTAATAAATAGAAATGTAGATGAATGGCTTGGCTAAATGAAACTTGGTAAAGTTTGACCTTCTGCATACTAACAAATGTGGTTTAATCTGCAGGGGTATATTTGGTATCTTACAGAACCTTGATGTGTTGAAGAATTCATGTCTCAGATATTTTAAAATCATTTAAATGTTATTTCACATGTATTTACACTGGAGAGATGTTTTAAAACACACTTTTAATGGAATGTGACAATTGTTATTTTTTCCTTTTCTTCTAGACTACAGGAAGCAGATCCTAAGCAAAACATCATTGCCTCTAGAGAAGCTCCTTGAGAACATTAATATTGCTATTCTAAAATATTGATAGGTTCTAAAGTTGGAGGAATGAACTAGAAAGCCTCCAGATATAATTTTGTGCCTATCTTCTATAATTGTATGTTCCTGTACTATCACTGAGATGAGCAGTAAAAATATTAGTCATAAATGGGTGTTCCTAGCAGCTTTCCAAAAAAGCTATCTTGCTATTTTTATTTTAGGAGGTTTAGTGACATCCAGAGCTTACACATAATTTGAGAAATATTTTTCACATTTTTTGTTTTGTATCCTTCTTACTATGTCCTTAAAAGGTTCTGAGTTCCTATTACAGCAACATACCTTAAAGGACAGCTTCTAGATGTTACTTCACTGTAAGAATTACAATCCTCTATCTGTACAGAGGAGAAATGCTTACCCTGAGTTAAGCTCTATACTGTCTTGATTAAACTGCTACTACTCCAGACCAGCTATTTTAAAAATAGCTGAGATGTGTAAGTTTGTGACTGAAGTATAGACCCAGTCTGTGAGTGGTGAATTAACATGGATTTCATTATAATCAAAACACGCTAAGCTGCAGGAAGAAAAAAGAGATCAAGCCAGCATCTTCTAAGCAGGATTTTTCATAAAGGACACAAAAAACATAAGGAGAATGATTTATGCCAACAACATACAGGTGTGGTTCTTCAATGACATGACACAGCCCATCCTGAAATAAGTGTTCAGTATAGGCAATATTCTCTAAGAAGGATGCAAAATGAATATGTTGAGTTAGAGGGCTATTCTGTATGGGGCCAAGCTGAGGTTAGGTGAATTGCCCTCAATGGTTATTGTAAATGGGTAGGTCAGCTGGCTCTCTTTTTCACTAGGCAGATGAAATTCTTTGAAATGTTTTACAGCAGGAAAATAGCATAAAAGAATTAAAGGTATAGCTATTGTGAAACATTATTTTCTTAAAAGAACCACATGTTGGTTAAGAAGGTAACCACTGCCTTTATTATTACTGATTTGCTTCTGTGGTATTTTTCTTACAACTATTTCTCTATCACAAGCATACAGAGAAAGAGTAAAACTTGGGGTCAGGCCATGGCTTATTCAGCCTGCAGGGAACTTTGCTGATACCCTTTTGGCATGGCATGTCACGCCACAGCCATTTAGAAGAGAGATGGCTCCACAAAGATATATTTCTTCACTCTGATGATGAGGGAATGGAGTGGGGAATACACAAAGTGTCTTTCTACCTTTAGGGTGCTTCATGACATAAAATACCGCAGTGGGCATGCAGTGGTTTAGGTGCTGACTGAGGCTTGTTCTTCTAGCTGGGGAATCTGGGAGAGAGTTATAGTCTGTGATTCACCAAGTCACAATTTCCATCTCAGGTTGATACAGTAGCAATACTACTTCTTTGTACACTGGGCCAGACTGAAAGCAGTGGTAAATGAAAGCCTTCCAATATTTAGGTTGTCATCTCTCTCCACCTTTCCTTTCTTATTAAGAAGATTATGCATTTCTCTTTTCAGTGAAAGGAAAGACCCATACAGACCACATGGAAGCTGGTTCGTGCTGCAACACAGTTAATATTGCAGGACAGCACAGTGTTGCCATCAGAACTAATCCCAGCAGTGACATATCAAATCACCATATTTCCATTTAGCTTTCGTCAGTATCATACACAGACAGATATGGATTTGGTCTGTGGAATGGCATTTGCCTTTGAAGTCCTTCTTTTTTTTTTTTTTTTTTTTCCTTTACATCATGCATTCAGCACTAATAGAAAATTTATTTTCAGGAATGAATTCCATTCAGTTGCTGAGCACGTATGAGCTATGTTGCTGATCAGCAGTGTGATAGGGAAATTTTGGGTTTTCTTTTCTGCATAAACCTCCTTTCTTTTTCTCTGCTTTGCATGACTGTTCCTTTTTGACATGTAGTGACTTAGCTGCTGCAATTGTTCCAGAGATTGCTTTGATACTTGCTCTTTTGTTGTGCTAATAGAACCACTAGTCTCTCTTACTTTGACCTTGCATTATTTTGTCAAAGCTTTCAAGCTCCATATTCTTCTGTCTATGCAGTTCTTATTTTTGTAAAGCTTTAATTACAGATTAGCACTTCCTGCATGTATTTAGACTGTTTTATGACATTTTCCAGAAAGAAGCCTAACATTATTCCCTTTTTCTCTGGTCCTAGCTCCAGTAGTCATTATTAGATTCAATTTGCCCTTGTGTTTCAGTCATGCATCTTGTAACCAATTCAGATATTTATTTTCTTCCATGTGTTCAATCCTGCTTCTTCTATGTTGATTTTGTGGTTAAGCATGACTAGATGTGGCCCAGTCAGAACACAGAGCTTTTTGTTGATTTTTACAGCATAATAATCTATTTTGACATATAGTTCATTTTTCTTTCATAGAAGTATTCTCTGCTAGCAATATAATTGGAATGCTACTGAATATACTGAATATGTTTTTGCCCCTGTATGAAAACTTAAAGCCTAGAATGGGAAACATTCAAACAGTACTGTGAACTTTGAAATGATGTTTCAAAGGAGAACATGAACAGACTTTAGTATCTGAACATCTATGCATTATCATTTTTAGAGTTCCTTTTGCATCAAAGTCACTTTTATCAATAATTGCATTACCACCACAGTCACCCAGCACTTCTCAGCTCTTAACCACAATCCCTGAGCAAATTTTGTGGTGTGTTTCAGGGATGTTTTTTAGTTGAATCTTTTATAGTATGATCTTACTCTCTTCCTTGAATGCATTCTCTTTAGATGCATTCCTACTCTTTCTAATACAATCTTGGTAGAGTGAGGAAGATTCCATATGATTTGTCTCAGGTTAAGGCTGAAGATGGGAGAGAGATTGCATTATAATACCGATGCAGGGTTGTCTCAATTTTCTTTTAGCATCATGTATTAGGAGCAGATATTGTTTGCATAAGATTCCAATTATTCCTGAATTTTGCTGGGTTACTGATCTTGTAGCAAGCTGTTTCAAAATATAAATATGTTACATTAGAAGATAATTCTATTAATCAAATTTGCATTTCTGCTTTATTAATTTAATGTTCCTCCTTTGTATTCATGAAAAATCTCACACTTATAACTCTTCGTGAAACAGAATTTTAGGAAAGGAAAATAATATTTTTATATCTATGTAGAAATGCACGTCTCAATCATGTTCATTGTGTATCAGGCTTCCTGCATCAATAAATGAGTCTGAAATATTCCTTTCTGGATTGTAAACTCTCCTTCAGGCCGGATCATGTAGTATATTAAGAATTTAAAATGCAATTAGATGCTTTGTTTGTTTTCTTGCATTTTTTTCTTAAATAAAACCATTTATTTTTAAGAGATTAGCAATCTATCACATAGTACTTTCCCTTCACTTTTCATTATTTCTGACAGTATTTCTAATTTAATCATTATTGTCTGCTTGTTTAAAAAAAAAATGCAAACCAAATGCATATTAATAAGGAAACAACAACCATGCTACCATATGAGAAAGAAAGAAAGAAAAATGCTGTTTTAAACCAGCATTCACTAGCATATATAGAGGTACTACTCAATATAAGAAAAACAAAAACAAAAACAAACAACAACAACAAAAAAAGCAAAAAAACCCCCACAAAAGCAAAAAAAACCCCACCAAAACAAAATCCCCCCCAAATTAACTCCTTTTTGCCAGTAGATCTGAAGATAACTAGGCAAATCATATGAATGAAATCATAAACTCTCATTGCATTTCAAAAAATACATAATGTTAATACGAAAAAAACCCCAAAACTAAAAGGAATGTGTATCCTTGAGTGAAAAATCTTCTACTAAACCCCAAATATTTTCATAGAGTTATATGATTTATGTTATCTGGAGTAAATCTGAATGCTATTATCATTGCATTAGAAACATTTGCTTAGAATGGGTCTTTCTGTTTGTTAAGTTTTTCTTAAGAGTTGGGAGTTAAGCATACTTTGCAATATTGTATACATCTTCTAGAGACTAGTACTATTTTTCTGGCATTGACACCTTCTGGGAATAAAATAGTGAGTTCGAGCCATGTTAAGGTTAGAATCTTCAGAAAAAAAAAAGTATATTTAAAGCATGAGTTCTTTATGAATTAAACAAGCTATAAATGTTGTAACACTGTCTGAGAATATACTTATAAGATTCGTAAATAGTGAGTAGCAGAATTTTTCAGTATCAGAGATTTATACAGAAACATAAAGTAATGGGAAGTGCTGTTCCTCCATTTATGATTTAGGTCCAATGAAATGAGTATTATCTGACTTGAAATAGTTCTGTTAAAGAGTTTTGCATCAATTAGAGTTGACTGCATTAAGACTGGTTTATCACCTTAGGGACACTGCCAGCATTATGCGTGTGGTGTATACCTTGCTCAAGAATTCTTTATGATACAAAGACGTGTTTCTTCTCATTGTCTTTGTCTTTATATTTTTCTATTTCCTCCACATGCCATAAAATACAGAATTGTAGAGTACTAAAGGGGTGGAATTTAAAAGAGGATTCAGATTTTGCCCCAGTTAGCTCCTTAAAGTAGAAGCAATGTCTTTCTAGGGTAAATGTATAAGGTGTTTCATGACTAAAACAACATAAACATTTCAGTCGTGTTTTCAACACTGAAAATCTGCTTTCTATATGGAATTCACGACATACCCCTGGCAATTCTACTGTACAGTGTAAAACTTGGCCTGTAGCTGAGAAAGTCCAAATGCATTCATATATTTTTCATCAAATCTTCAAGGGTACTGAAAAATATGAGTGAAAAAAGCTTTAAAAAACATTGCAGTACCCATATTGCAAGCACATATGAAAATTCAACTTCATTCTATAGCAAGGAACCTTCAATACCTGAACACTTTCTCACTTTAACTGTTTGTTCAATTCCAGTTACACAGATAAACATATCTTGAATTCACCTGTGCCATCTACACATAATCTCTTTCTGTTGCCAACCATTAATTCAAGTTGAGAACAAATCAGATTTTTATTGCCATTATAGCTTGGACAGCAGCACAGAAAAGCTAAATTTCCATATTTTTCCTGGCCAGTTAAATAGGAGTTAATATGAATTGTAAGACTCCCTCCTGAGCCTTAGCTGTTGTCAGTAAGAACCTTGCTACTTTTGAAATTGAATTGATACCTTTTTCTTTGTTCAGACAAGAGAAATAATAGTGATGGTTCCAGAATACATGGTTATTAGGCTTCAGACTTTTGTGTATCTTGGGGAATCTGTGCTGGGTCTGAAGCACAGCCTGCAGGATTGGCTGGCATAACACACCAATGTCCCAAATGGAAGCAGCTATCTGCCACTGTCCAGATATCGTATCCAGATATGTGCTAGTTTATTTTGGGTTTATTTTTTCTTTCTTTTTTGTTTGTTTGTTTGTTTGTTTGTTTGTTTTTCTGGATAGAAACATGCTTTAAAACCATGCCAGTATAGAGAAGACAGAGATATTTTTTTCACCTCAGCTTACTGTTTAAAAAGTGAAGGTGAGTTAAAACCATAGTATTGGACTTAGACATCAGAGACAATTCAAAACACTGATCTAGGTTTGAATGTACCTGTTTAAGAGGAATAGTAATGCCCTCATAGGTCCTTCCATTTGGACCTATGCATAGGAAAACTGAGCATAATCTGCCAAGCTGGCACAGCTGAAGCTTGCAGTGAGGAAATGTTCAAAACATTTTTCAAGCATGCATCTTTTTTTAAAATGGTTTGTGGTGCTCTCTGTTTCTTTTTTTTATGTAAGAGGAGAATTTGAAATAAAAAGGACTTTTCATAGCCTCCTTGATAGGCTGTTGAATCTTTTCAAAGGTAAGGAAAAAATTCTTGTGGGAAGGAAAACCCAGCAAAGCTTGGTGAGCTTAGCTGGAGCTTTAGAGAGATTATATCCAAAGTTCAGACAGACTTAAAAAAAGTTGAACTTGACTGTTATCTTGAAAAGCTTTCGAAGACAGGGATCATCAACACAACCACAGCTGTCATCTCTGGCAAACAATTTCAAGCAGCTTTATCAGATAGTATAGCCTGAGGACTCAAGAAAAAAAAAAATCTGGGCTGCTGTTTCTTTATACATTTCAGATTTGGAAGCAAAGCTTACTACTGCTACATCTAGAAAAAGAAAAATTTCAGTTAGATACTGAAGATGCATAAGATGGTCATTCCCTCAATGTAGTCCTTATTATTTTCAATGGCAGCAAGAACAAATCTGAGATGATTAGATTTTCATTATTTTCAGAGACAGCTACAGCATTAAGTGGTCCCTGTGGTTGGAAACAGCACTATAGGAAACATTTGTCCCTCTATCAGGCATGGTATATTGTCTGCTCAGAAGACATGTTTTATTGGCACCTCACAGTTGTTTGGTGAAATAAATTCTTGAATTCATTCCAACTTGTTAAAAGGGAAAAACAGCACCACTGTTGCACCTTTGTTAATAGCCTTATTACCATGGAATCACAGAATTATAAAATGGTTTGGGTTGGAAGGGATCTTAAAGATCATCTGGTCCCAAACCCTTGCCATGTTTCCACTGGACCAGGTTGCTCAAAGCTCCATCCAGTCTGGTCTTGAACACTTCCAGGGATGGGACAGCCACTTCTCTGGGCAACCTGTTTCAGTGCCTCACCACTTTCACAGTAAAGAATTTCTTCCTTAATATCTAATGCAAACCTACTCTCAGTCTAAACATATCAAGGTCTTACTGAACATGGTATCTGAAGTGATCTCTTAACATCGTTTTTAGCATTTGCTTTGTGGATACAAGTGACTGGACATGTTCCTTTTCAGGGACTGACAAACAGAAAGTGCTAATATTACTTGCTAAACAAGTTTCTTTTAAAGTCCCTTATGTTTTGGAAAATGAGATATGAGGTTCTTGGTTTTGATTCACAGATAGAATGAATAATGTATGACATAATTATGCCTGTCTACTTCAATGGTATGCACTGCCACAAGCTGCCAGACCAGCAATGTTGGAAACATAGCTGTCGTTGATGGCAAACTGTTTTCTAGATCCATATAAAACTAAATTATTACAGATTAAAAATCTATTTATAACTTTAAACAGGTATTTTAAATCAGCTTGCAAGTAAAATGTCAACAGTGAAGATCAATTTTATAGTTTGGGGTTTTTTTTGCCATGTTGCCTGGAACAACAGCGCTTCAAGTGAGACTTCCCAACTATATGAGAGTGAGTTGGAATCTCTTTAGCTTCAATTTAATCAAACTTACTTGTATTTGGTAACCTCTGCTTTCACAGAGAATAGGAACAAGATAAGACTGACATGACAGCACTGAGGAACATCCACAGAGTCAGGAAAATGTATATTTTCTTCTTAGTTTATTCTATTACACACACACACCAAAAATCTGTCTCTAAAATAAATAAAAAAAAAAAGTTTAGGACAAAAAATAAAGTCACACACTAATGTGTCTATATAAATTGTTTAAATTATTCTACCCATGTAGGAGGGGAGTCCAGCGAACACCAGGATTTTCACGAGTGGATTGAGCTGTCAGCAAAATGAGAAGAACACCTGCCCGATCTGTGGACTGTTACTTGGAATATTGGACTGTTTCCCATGTTTTAAAATATTTCAATAGTTAGATATTTAATGTATTAGATAGATAATTATTACGTTATTTAACTGTTCTCATTGGCTGCTTTATCCCTAG
>JAWWEE010000105.1:78749391-78833592 GCA_035221455.1 Xenops minutus | reverse complement strand
AATCCTATTCTAATACATTTAACATGAACTACTCTATTTTAACTTATAAAACCGGGAATAACTTGTCAGATAATGAGGTATTTAATTGTTCCTGTCTTTGTTTTTGCTTTTATTCTTCTTCTTCTTTTTCCAGTCCCGGTAGTCCTCTGACTGTACTCCCACACCTAGCAGAGGCACAATGTTGACCCTGACAATGGTAAAGATGATGAACCATCTGAAACAAGATAGCTATGACAATAGTGACTAAGACTAACAAGTAGGCCTGTGCTAAAAACATGACAAGAAAGCATTTTGTCTGGATTATGCACCTCTAGAAGGACTTGATTTGTGACCCATTTAATTTGGAACCTAAGAGCCCATGATATAAGGAAATAGCCTATCTTTCTTACTAATGTCTGTAAAATCAAGTGGCCAAATGGTAAATATATCTCAGTTTCTGCTCTTTAGTTTTGTTGTTAAATAAGGGTATAAATGGAGTTTGCTAGACACCAAAGGGCTTATTTGAAGACAGTTTAGCCAGTCACAGGAAATGCTGAAGGCAGAGATAGCAGTAGACCAATTTGTCCCATGTTCTTACTTCTCTTATAAGCTGTATAATTACTGAAAACATCTATTTAGAGTTCCTACATCAACTCTAAGCCTTTGAAATGAACCATCATAAAACTATATGTGTATAATAATTTTATGTGTGTAGTGGGGAAAGAAGGGTGAATTAATGTTTCTGGATGATAGGAAATTGATGACTGTACTTATTCTGCTGGCGAAAGGGGAACATCAGGAAGAAATGGAAATTAATGACATTTTTATATAAAGATTATTTGATGAGTCAGTGTTTCAAGGCACACTATCTCCTCCAGGTTATGGAATGTCCTCTTCTCTAATTTAATGAGATTTTCAAAAGCATGGTGAAAGCAACGTAGAAGCACTTGCCTTTGTTCCCTCATGGGAGGGTAAGTATCTCAATCCTTGTGACATCATATAGATGATGTTTGGCAGGATTTTGAAATTAATTGTAGAGTTATTGAGTAGGAAAAAAACCCGCAGTGATATGATTCTTCATAAAGTCACTTTCCCCAACCTTCTGAATAGCTGAAATTTCTCTCCATGCATTGTGGCTCAGGACATAAATAGTAAAGGGTTTCCTTACCTTTCATAGGATCCCTAGATGTCTGTTGGAGTAAAGAGTGTGTGTCTTCATTTTATGTAAATATATGTGTTCCCCTGACTTTATTACTAAATTATTTTCTCCAGGATATATTTTTATCATAAATTATGTACATGGACAACCTAAGAAACAATTTAAAAAGAAAAGTCAAATGCATTTACAATGCTTGTCCATTAGAAGATTTGTGTGAGAATCACTGGATTCTCACTGGAGAATCTCCCCATACTGAAGAATCAGATCTTAGAGTCTGGATGGTATATAAACTGGGTGTATTATCTGTCATTCTTTACAGGAGTGATGCTGAACTTCATTAGTTTCAGAAAAGTGCAGAGACAATTATGCCTTAGCAGTCACAGTCTTCCCTAAAGATTTCTGTTGCATGCAGAAAATATATACTGTTAGTATAAGATAGCATATGTGTCACCAAAACTCGAACATTTACAACTGGAGGTTTTTGTGAAACACAAGGTGAATCACTCTCTGTAATTTTCTCTATCTCTTGATTATAGAGGTAGTCCAGATAGTGCCTTTGTTTATATTTTTCTTTTTTTCTGAGATGAATGGACTTGGGAAAGACAAATGCAATGTTTAGCATCTTCTTATATGGTTTGAATGAGATGTTTCTTACACTGTCTTCATATTTTTGCTCTTCAGATGACAGATACTATAGGAAGAAGCTGTTTTTGAATAGAGGCATGCTGAGATGGTAGAAGTTTCTTATGTACTCATAAAATTCTTTACTCATAATTTGCAAGCTTTGTGAATAGAAAAGCCACCTGTTTTTCTCCCCCTCCCTCTTGCCCCCCCTATTTTTCTTCATAAACAGCTAAACTTTCTATATGAGTTCTTTAAAGAAGCCCTAGTAAGATCAGACAAAGCTGGTCAAAAGACAAAGGCAGATTGTGTCAGAGCCAAAGTGAAACATGAGGATGTATCATTTGGCAGAGTGAGACACCCTGGGGGCTAAGAACTGGTTAGTGAAGTAGATGATTAAGGTTCTGCTGATGCTGTGCTGGCATAGAATGATTAATAAAAGGTTTGAAACTCATCCTCTGTTAGCTTAGCTAAGTTTCCCAGCCAACCAATTGCATGAAGATGCACACTTGCTCTTCTTCATCTAGAAAAAAAATCAGATCTCAGACTGAGAACAAATTTCCTGACACATTTATCTTTTATCTCAAAGAGCTTAAATGAATGCATTTCAGAAACAAATGGTGATTCCACAAGAGAACTACCATCTTAAGGATGATATTTTAGCAAGGTAACCTCAGAGCCTACCTGTGTTTTCACATTACTGACTAAGGAATACGAAAAGGATATTTGTCCTCTTTCCTTGAATATCTGGAGATTCTGAGAAATTTCATAATTTAATTTTTTAACGTCCCACTCTTAAGTGAAAGGGAGCCCAAGATTTGTAAATGCTTGTGGTCCAAAGGAAAGATAAAAGCCAGAGGATCTGCAGTATCTCAAAAAGTTTTATTAGTAAATTACACACTTGGCATAGAAATCAATATGCTAGTCCTATATAAGCACCCAGCAATGGGTTTTGGATAAAGGGTTAAGATTAAAAGAAAGGTCCTGGAAAAGTGCTGCCCTCTTTCCTCATGACCCACTTCTCCAACCATAGCTTGTTCTTTGTCATGCCATGTTATTACCAACAATGCCTACCTGTTATTACCAATGATCTTTGGTTGGCTCCACAGACATCCAGCTATCAATGTTTGAGATATGCAAATTACCACCTTCTGTGATTCTACAAATTTCCTCTCCTAAATCAGATAATGCTTTAAAATGTTGGGATTCTTGTGGAACAACAGTTCTGTATATGATCAGACTTCTATAAATGCCAGGTTAAGAGAATTTTTACAAGACTGGGTGCAGCAATACACAGCAGTTGGTCCAGTATAAGAGAAATGAAGGATGTTCTTGCTACACAGATTCATGAGTCTTGCAGTAACTGCAGTAAAAATTATATGTATCAAAGATGTTTGTGAAAGAAGGAAATAGAATATTTTGCATTATCCCCTTCAGAAGTAATAGGCACTTTTAGGATGAGATTGAGTATCATCTGTTCCATTCAACTACTACAGTGGTAGAGTCAAAAAAAGAAAACCTTAAACCTACCTACCACTGATCTATAAAATATATTTCAAGCCATTAAATGAAATATTTTACAGTAATTTTTACTGTGTATAATTCCTATTTAAAATTTTCTCAGAAAACAGGATTACAAGGATTCAAAGATCTCCTAAGATCTGCACATTCTTACTTTTGCAACACTTAGTAGTATCTTTTCCCTGTGCAGTACATCTTGAGGCTTACTGGATTTGTTCTCTTTCTTCCTCTGTCAAGCAACCTCTTCTCAGCTGCTTAATCCCGTATGAGGACATTTCATCCATGATAGCTTTCTTTTCTGCTTCTCTGGATAGCTTTCTTTTCTGCTTCTCTGTCTGAAACATTTCTGTAGCCTATAGAAGTATCATAATTCGGAATATTCTGTATCTAAATTGTTTCATCTATGCACTGGGTTATAAAGTCCTTGTTACAGACAAAGCTTTTACTTACAGGCAGCATCAGCTGCAGGTAGTCAACATGCAATGGATGCATAGAAAATGCAAGTAGGTCTTTAAAAGCAATTACCAACTTTGAAGCATTCAAACACCCAATTAGTAGACTTCAGAATCAGAGGATGCTGAGCATCACAATTAAAAGGTATCAGCCTCAAAACTACTAGTGCTTATGTTGATGACAATGATACTTGATGGAATTTTGACCGTTGCTGTGTTTATTCTGCGCTAAGACAGAAAGGGATTTTTGTCATAAGAAAACTTATCTCCAAGGATTTGGTTTTCTGAAGACTCAGAACAAAATCTCAGATCTCATCAGAGCCCAGAGCTTAAACAACTCCTTTTATCCCCACTGGTGAACCAAATATAATTTCTGTATATTATTAGGTTACATTTCTTTTCTAAAAATAGGATGGATACCTATATTCTCAGGCTTCTTACCAGTAGGTGAGTTATTCTACATTGCAGTGATTCTGCTCTAATCTAAAATTCAAAGAGTTAAAGACACAAAAGCATTCACTTTTTATGCTGGGAGTGGGCTCTCTGACTTTTGCTTTAAGAGTCTGTGAAGACTAAGTGGAAGCAAACGAATATATTTTTGCAGCATGTATAAATCTTCTGGTAGTCTTTGATCTCTTTAAGGGTATTCATGGTCTAAATGACTACCACACTTTTATAGAAGAAACTGAAACATGGATTTGAAATAATTGACACCAAAGGGAAAACATTAAAATTGGTACTCTCTACCCACAGCTTAATTTTTTTCCTAGTGTCGACATTAAAGGTAAACTAATCCTTATTTTTTTTCTTGAAAACCAGTAATTTTTGAAAGTGAAGATGTTGTATTATAAAAGCAGACATGTACGCACTCTTCACAAGAAAGACACCTAACAAAGATTTAAGAAAAAATATTTTTGTCAATGAAAAACATTGCCTTAAGCATTTTGCTTGCCATTTACTTAGAAGATATTTCTTTCTTAGTTCAAAGTCATAAGTGAAAATAAATAAATAAATAAATAAACAACCAACTGACCAGAACCAAAAACTTGTAAACCACATAGTGCTCAAGTAAGGCTTCAGAAAGTCTGCAAATAATATACCTTTACCTCTTACAAATTTGCCTTTTGCAAAACTGTCTGAGACTTTGTGATAGCATAATTTTTCCTTTACACACTGGAGGTGAACTCGATTGATACAGTCAGTAGGGAGTAAGATATGGAGGACCAGCCTCTACTGGTTTACATGGGTAGATTTTGTAACAGAATAGGGGATGTTGTGATTTATTCTTGTGACTTCTGCTAATCTTCATGGACCAAATCACATCCTCATGTGTAAGGAAAAAAAAACCCCAAAAACAGTGTGATGCACAAAGTTAGTCAGAATGGTATGACATACAGTTCTTTGAAAGTTACTAAGTTCTTTGTAGATACTAAATGAGGCAGATCTCAGTAAATTCCCTGCCTAAAACCAATCCCTGAATAAGTCAGAGAGGGGGCATAAGGTGCCTCAGAGTCCCTGTGGATTAGTAGGATTGAGAGGTACCTTCATGGGATTGAAGTTTTCCTGGCAACTCTGTCAGCTCTGGTGGTGAAACTTCTCGCTCATGGGCTCATCATAAAAACACTGTCTAGAAAGGAATGACAGGATAAAGCATTTTCATACATCAATGCTATGTCAAATTCCTTTCAAAATGAATAGTGGTATCAACAGTGTTCATCTCTAAAGAGTATTTCCTCATAGATATGTCAGAGGGTACTGAGGTGTTGGACAAATTAGTTTTAGCATTTCCCCTTTTTCTGTGCATCTATATTTACTTAAAATCATGATCATTTAGGTGGTAGAGAGCTGCACCGTAAGAACAGAAATTCAAAGCCTTTTACCTAAAACTAACGGCAGAGAATTGAAAGTGGGACAAAATGTAATTAAATCACATCCAATTTTGAAAGTAATATGCCTTCCTTTATTTCCAGCTAATGCCTAAATTTGACTCCTTTAAAAGAGAAGTAGTAGTCCCTGATATTAGCATTTGACATACTAGCTTGTAATTCAGATGAGATCTTGCTTCCATTTTTATCAGGTACTTTTTATTCTCATTATGCCTTGGCCACTGCAGCCAAAAGCAAGAACAGTCTGTTAAAGATGTCACAAAAGAGGTGGTTGGCCCAGTCCTTTTGGGAAGGTATTCTGGGTTAAGCCATGTTCATTTGGTTAGCCATTGCACGTTTTTTTTTTTTTAATTCATGTATATCTCATTCGCTGATTTAAAAAAAAAAAAGAAAAGAAAAGAAAAAGTAATTGCAATTAAAACTAGTATCAGATGTAAAAATGCAGATAACAGTTCTTGAATGGAGAGCACCAGAGTCCATTTGCTTTTGATTGCCATCATCATATTACACCACATTTAAGATTCAGAAGCACCTGCAGATTGACAAATTGAGGGTTTTTTTCACTGATGTAAACAATGTGAAAATTCTCTCCTTAGTGAGAGATGTGATACTGGGTTCATTGTTACTCTACTGAGATGCTAACAGCAAAGAAGAAAAAAGAATAAAGTTGAACACAAGTTTTGAGAGATTTCCAAAGAAAAAAGTGATTATAAGTTCTCCTTTTTCAAGGGGTCAGTTGTTCAGTGAGGCAGTCTCAGAGGGTGACATTGCATTATTATACCAATTTGTCACCTAAATTAAAGCCATTTAGCCTGTTATTTAGTGTGCAGCTGCAGAACTGATGTGTTTTATTTTATTTTTAATGTGCTTTTTTATAGATGGGAAAAAGAAAACTCTATATGGAAGTAAAAATCCCATCAACTCTCTAAAGATGTTGCTTATGATAGAAACTGTCTCTGGCAAGAGGAACAATAATCTGAACAGATCAAAATGATCTCCTTTGTTACATATATCTTACTTGGTTAAAAACACAGCAGTACAGAGATATTCCTTTACACAGTTCACCTTATTTTCTTTACATCTCTTCTGTTTTTATGATAAAATACTTTTCCTAAAACAGATATAAGTGCTTTTGTGCATCCACAGAAGCTAGTTCATCTGTCATGACCATGGATAGTGTCTTCTTAATTATCACATAACTTTATTTTTATTTTATGTTGGTGCTACTACTATTTTATACATTACTATTTATTTTATTTTGCGTCTTATGTTTGAAATGTTTGGCCTATCTACCAGGAATAAAAAATGTTATCAAAAAGAGAGATGACCATACGGAATATATGATTCTTCCTGGAGAAAAACAAGTGTTTTCTAAAATGCTATAAGATGAAATTGGAATAGCTTTACCCCCCATTTAAATCTAACTGGAAGCATGTTCAGAATTTCTAGAAATTCTGGTATAATTTTTATCCATTTCTTGCTTTACAATTCAGAGTGTTTATCATTATACTGTGTTAGCCAGAGGCAGGGTTCTATCAGGATAACAAAATGGTGTCCTGACTGGTCAGTTATCCAAATCTGTCAGTAGTTTTTATATATGTCATAAGATAAAAAAATTACTTGCCTCAAATACTATGTCCTCCTGAACTTTCTCCCTATTTCTATATCTAGCTTTTATTTTGAATTGGTGACCTTCTCATTAGCATACTTTTCATGCTTTTTGCTTCATTTTTAGTTTTGTTTTGTAGCGTAGTATTATTTTTCATTACTTCTTGTTTCTTCTTCCATCTCTTTGCTTTTTATTGTTCTTCTAAAACTCATTAAAACTCTTTAATTTTCATTATAATTCCAAAGAAGCACATCTTTATGTCAGAGAATAATAGTACTGACTTATTCTTATAACAATGTTCACATGTTTACATCTGCTTTTACTCAACTCAAAGCACCTGTACACAGTCTTATATTCAAATACTCTGAACAAATTGTTTGCTTTCTTGGACTATAATAGCTTATTCTAAAATCTCAAATCAAAATTCATTTGGCATCCTTAACCTTGCACAAGAGTAAATGTCCAGTATTTATCACTTATATCAAAGCACCCATACACAATTATGGAGTCTTTTTTTTCTGTGAACAACAGAAGTGGGATTCTATCAGAGGGTGCCAGGCTTCAGGAGCCTGTTACAAGCAATAGTGTTACACTAATTTTTAATGATGGAATCATACATTGAAAGTTTGTAGTTGGTAGTTGGTAGAGGGAGCTTGGATTAGTTAAGAAGGTTCATTGTTCTGCACTTTGGCAGAATGATCTGATGGCTGGGAAATTCTGAATGGCTACACCGTGATTACAATTCAGCACAATCTCATTTTTTCTGGTGCTGATGCTGAGGAGTATGAGGGAACACACTGAAATTCAGTCCTAACTCTTACTTATTTACATCTATTCAAATACTATTTTGGAAGCATTTTCTAAAATGACTCATGACCTAACAGCATTTCACTGAGGTGTTGTCCTTGTCTATTTAAGAAATCTTTCTAATGCAGAATGACAGGAAGTAAAGTCAACCATGACAGAAGAAGAACACATCAGGGAACTTCTTAGCACCCTGTCAAAGCATCTCTGCAACTTTTTATCGCAGTACAAGAGGAGAACACTGCTTTGTAATGATGACTCACTGTTTTTTTGCCATTCAAGGGAAAAAAACAGAAAAATGATACTCGAAGCAGTGGGTTTCTTCTCCATCTTGTAGTGTTCTTCATCCATATACAACATTCATTTCTTTATGCAGGGACCATCCCAAGTGGAGGGACCTGCTTTGCAAGAAAGACCTGTGCTGTTAGAAAATGGGCCCATCTCTTCCTTGGGCCCCTCGATTTTTGATTTTTTTTTTATTATTATTTGTATTATTATTTTTTATTATTAATATTATTTTTAGCATGAAGGAAGCAGGATTATTTTTAACTTTTTTCACATTTTCTCAGCAACTCCTCTCTTTTCATAATAGTGTTCAGAAAACTTGTTTTCCTCAGAAATTTCCTTTTGATTTGAACTAATCTGACAAATCAGAGTTCAAACTGCAAACTTCAATTACTCCAATTTGTTCATCTACATGCTTAATGTAATTATATTGTGATAGATATGAACAAACTAATGCTTCTAAATTTTGCTAAAAGGAAACATCGAAAGATTCAAATTCTTTGTGGTTTGTCACAAAATGAGGATCTGTAATCTTTCTTCTGAAAGCTCTTTTTAAATGATCAATATTTCCTTCCATTCCCTTTAAGAAAACAAGCCTATTTTTAAATAGTATTTGATTTAAATATTTATCATTTAACCTTTCATTAAAAGTGTTTGTTGAATAACATTTAAATTTTTAATTTTTTAACAATAAATAAAATCCAAAACTGCATTTAAATAATTCTAAATTTGTGACATAAATTACTTCAAGACAAGTGACTCCAAGCTCAAGCTGAAAATGTATTGTTATTTGTATCCAATTTAAAACAAAACATGACAAAGCCCAAGGATAGAATTGGAAAGTTATGGAAGGTCCTGCTGTTATAAAAGAAATCTTCTGAAAACATTGTAACTATTATATTTTAAGTCTTGTTTAATTATAAAATATAATCACAATGACATACATCTGGGAGAAACAGCTTCTTTAACTCTTAAAGTTTTAAAGAATAAAAATCTGTTCTCAACCCAAGAGACTTCTCGAATGCACGGAGGATAACTTCTTTAGACAGCCTTCCTATAGGGGAATAGGATAGTTCTGTTGTGTAGGCATGAGGTGAGGAAGGCCAAGTCGAAGCATTATATTTGTCAATATCTTAACAAAATAATATATTTCCTTAAAATAAAATGCAGGAAACCTATTTTTACAGAATTGTAAGGAAAAAAATATAATCTTGATGCTTTCTATAGTAATGAATTATTATTTTCTTTACAGCTCTATTCCAAAGAGATCTTTCTGCACTCCATATGAGTAGAATGACTTATATACAAGCTCCTGCTCACAGTTCAGTTGCTCACACATCCCCACCTAGATTTTGTCACCTGCTTTGCAGCTGCTGCATTTGAAGAACACAGATGCTCTTTAATTTCTGCGCAAATCCACCAAATGCATGTATGTGTTTTGAATATTGCAGGATATCTCAAATGAGACTAGACACCTACATTTAAACATTGCTGAAAGAGTTTAATTCTACAACTGAATATATCCACAACATCCACTTTTAGTATTCTATTTGTTTTAAGGGTTGGGTTAGCTAGACTTTGTAGATAAAAATAGGAATTAAGATTGTATTTCCAAGGCAAACCCAAAGTGTATGAATGGAAAAATAAGTTATGACTGGTTCTTCTGACCTGGAACAGCAGAAAAGTTGTTTTAGACAAGTTAGCTTAGGTATATGCTAGCCATGGTATTATCTAGTGAAGAAACTTTTGGAACTAAATAAATTAACACTGTTTAGTGAAGAATAATCAAACTTGTGGATGTAAAAGACTTCTCCAGACTGTTTTATTGAAGAAGTAGTTCCTCATTCTTTCCTCAGGTATGCCATTGAGAAGGTGCTCAGAAAGATAACCTATATAGGTAATATATACCAAAGGAGGTATAGGTGATGTGTACCAATGAAGCCTTTTTGTATATTCTGCTCATTCCCTCTCTCTCCCTCTCATCGTTTTTCTTTGATTTGAGATTTAGGTTGAAGACAGACAGCTAGCTTTATGTCTTATTTATGCAAATACATGTGGTGTTTATTTGGATACTGCTGAAGCTTTAGAGGCAAACTTTCATGTGAAGGATTTTTTTTTTTTTAAACTGGCAACTTTCTGATTATAATTCATCCCTCTTGTTACCGTCATTAGAAACTACTCGGGGAAGAAAGATGAGAAGCAAGTGGGGGCCATATATTATTTCAGCCAGAATCCCTGGAGCACATTGAAGATGGGAGGAAAGTCAAATCAAATAACCTGACTGATATTAAGTCAATAACTTTCTCCATTTTACTCTTCTTCCTTTTCTTCCACTCTCTCAACTGGGATGCACCAACATAGCACGCACATGGATAACAGACCTTAAATTCATGGAACATCCAGTTTGATTATGCTGTATTATAGAAGTTAGATGAGAACATAAGAGCAGAATAGTAATCAATGAAATGGGGACTCTTTTTAACTGAAGAACAAAAAGTATTTATGAACCAATGCTCAGAGAGATACTTTTTTTTTTTCCCAATTGCAAATTTTATATTTCAGGGATGATACATTGTCCTGGATTTCATAGTGAGAAAAGCTTAGGGCAAAAGAATACTACCAAGTTTGCAAACGTGAACTCCTCAATATTAAGGAAAGCTGGCTGTCTTTGCAACTTAAGATCTGTTAATTTCCTATCATTGTAATTAAAGTGATCACATGCTACTTTTTCCATGGGACTTCTTACTTACCTGATGCTCAGAGTACCTTGCATTAGTTAGTGGCCTTTGCTCAGATTCTGTCCATTCAGATGTAGGAATTTGTTCTTAAGGTAATCATCAGTATGCTATTTTAGGGCTTTCCTGATAGCTGCAGGTTCACATGTTCTTGCAATACGGTGGAATAGTAGTATCTATGTGTTAAATAAAAACTAATACATGGGCTGAAGAGTTTAAAAATATAAAAAAAAATTATTAATCACATTTGAGATGATGAAATAAGTAGAGGTAGGGGGATAAGTTGTCATCCTTTATTTGCTCACATTTGGTGAATTTTGTTGTCTGCCATGAGCCACAACTAATTTCAGCATAATGGCTTTAAATTTGGTAAAGTTATAAGAAATTGAAGCCTGGATCTATGCTGGAAAAATATTACCCAGCTATGTTTTAATAACTGTAATATGTAAAAGAATCAACAATAATCATCACAGTTTTCTTGTGAGACTTTGCACCTTGCAAGCAGGTTTCATTTTTTTAACTGAGCTTTAGGAATGAATTGTACAAAGTATCCTAATACCTTTTAAGTGCTAATAGACTTACCCAGAAGAAATATACATTTAATTTTTAAAGAATCTGTTGTATACAGTGAAAAAAAACAGTTATACAAAGCTTGTGGAACTCATGTTGAACTAAAAATAATCAAGTTTTTTTTTAGGCGAGAATACTGAACAGAACTGTGAAAAAATGGGGCATAATTAAAATTTACAAAATAAATTATTCCACTTCCCAAGGGGATAAAATGCAACTATGGTACTTTATGTCATTATTCTTCTTCCTTTGACTCCTGGACTCATGAAAGAGCAAAAGAAACTAAAGGCCATGACACTGAATTAGGAGTTTTAAAAATGAGGGGTTTTTGCAGCTCTGCATGTGATTTGCTTTCTGACCTCCTCATTTTCTTTTCTTGTAGGATATGATGTTTTAAGGGGGTTGTTATTATTTATTTATTTGTGTGTTTGAGAGGGGAAGAATTACACCTTGAGAAATCTTTGGTCCATCCCTAGCCAAAATTGAAAACCCTACAGAAAAACAGAAAATAAACATTAGATTTTAATTTCATCTTTTTCATGTCCCTGTGACAAGAACAGGAAAGAATTGATTTAGTGCATTTTTAATATTCCATTTCTAATTTCATAACTCTCCAAGATCTTATTTAAACTATGACTAATACTGACAGAACCTGTCTATAGGCCTTGCAATCATTAAATTTTATCCTTAACAGATTAAGACACTTCAGTGTAAATTTCCCACAGTATTAAAAATGTTACAGTCATGGTGAAATCACTTCCTAGCTGGCTTTAAACACAGTTCAATAACTCATGCAAGCCTCAGTCTTCAATGCAGGGGCTGTTGCTATTCATCACACTAACCCTAACTCATCATACACCATTTGGCCTAGACTTAAAGGTAGCTCACTAGCTCTTTGGTGCCTGCCCTACTTTAGGAACTAAATCTCAACCAAATCCTCTGAAAATCAGAGCTCAAATCCCAGACTAGTATCATGTTGAAACTTGAATTTAGCTGAGCATATCCAGCATATCCAGCAGACTTATCAATCTCTATCAACTAACATTTTTCCTAAACTAGGCAGGCACAACCGTAGTGATAAACCAATGTCCTCTTCTTGACTGAGCTCTAAACTATAATCACAGAACCCCAAACAGACACTTTTTTTTTTAGTTATTGACTTGGCAGCACTGGGATAACAGTTGGACTTGGTGGTCATAAAAACCTTTTCCTGTCTAAATAATTCTACAATTGTATGACAAACCTAGTGTTAAACTTAACCTGTAACCCCAGTTTTGTACCATTAAAGGACTGCTTAGCTGTTTTCTTATATTTTCAAACATTGGAGACATTTTTCCTTAGATAACTGTTTAAACCCATTGTTTGGATGTTTGAGGGGCATGACTCTCCTCTTACAGATAATTTCTCTGTAATTCGTCTCTGTTCTGCATGACTTGCCTTCTTTCTTAGTATATATTTTACCTCAAGAATTTTTTTTTTGTCAGTCTATAGCATAAGAAAGGCTCAGGGAAAACCCAGCAATTCCACATATGAAAACCCCTGAATAATTTTTTTCTTAACATTTACATGTTGCTTTGCTCTGTTCTCAGTGGCTATGTGCGGGACTAACCTTACTCGAAATGTATACATAAAATATAGATGTACGCATGTATATGCACATGCACGCAGATGCATAAACATATAATTTTGTTACCCAAAATACCATGCTCTGACTTGATTAAAACAGTCAGTGTGTGCAAACTTGCTCTCAACTGTGCTAATAAATAAATATATATTCCTTCCAAGAATGTAAATTGCATAGCTTTGTGTCATTTTTGAGTCTTATACTGGTGTCAAATGTTTAGATGTTATTGATGGGAGTGTGTGTACTTTGAGTGGTATTGTCTGAATAGGGTTAAACTGTAGAAAACCAAGACAGTCTGTAGTACAGATTCTTAAAGCACTGACTTTCTGTATAAGCATGTGGAAGCGTACTTCTGGATTTGCACCAAATCAACCTGCAGCTGCACTATTCACAAAACGTGATGACTTCTGATTGTTCTGATGAAACTTGTCACAGGATTATTGTGAATCATCTGCTTTTACAGCAGCACGATTCATAATCCCCACAGTTTATAACCTCCCTGAGAATGAAATGGTATAAGGTTGAAGTTACCATTTTTATTCAGTGAAGGATTCTCAGTATTCGCTATGATGTTGCAAAATAGCAAATTAAAACAGAAGCTCTCTGAGACACTTTCTGGAAATGAGCCCCATTTTATTATTTATATTATTTATTTATATGTTTTTATCGTAAATTTCAAAACATTGCATTGGTTCTTATTTTAGCTTTTATTAGACTTACCTTATTTAATTACCAGCTCACTATACTGTTTTGGTAGAGGTTCTGTAAGTGGTAGAGGTTATCAAGAGTTGTATTCTATTCTCTATCTTTATATGAAGTGAACCAATTTTCTGCATGCAGCTTACATGCAGCTTATAGCTGCAGTCTGCTTATTGGTGTAGTCAGTCCCTTGCTTTGTGATAAACGTTGGAGACTAGCTATATTAGAGACCCTTTATTCAGCTACAATTAAAATACTTTGCTTTGATTATGCTATATTTTACAAGAAATCATCTATTGAGCTATCTTGAACAGAGCATCATAGAAAATGAAGGGGAAAATACTTATCCTGATATATTAAATAGTTGTGATGTGAATCATCTGAAGTAGTCTTATGGGAATATTCAGAAATGTAGAGCAAAATATATATGTAAATTGTTGCTGAATAAGCACCTGAAATGTTATAAGATATGCTCAGAACTCTCTATGTTAATTCATGTGGATACCAACCTTGAAAAAATAAAATACCCATTGCTCATATCTCTGATGATACCCTTCTTGACCTTTAAGACCACTGCTGATTCTCAATACTAATCTGATATCATCTTTATTTTTAGTGTTTCCCTTTGAGATACTTAATTGCATGAGATGCAATAAGATTCAAATAGCCAGAAAGATGATTTTGCTGTAGGCAGAATTTTGAAAAAATCATTAATTGGCTGTTACTGGACTCTGTGGGTTTTGTAACAACTTGCCTGAACATGCAATATCAAAATTTTTTTTGAAACCTATTGGTAGTGCCTTTGCAGACATTTGCAGAACAACCATACATGTGAAGTACTCTAAAAATAACTTCCACTATTTTTTTATATTAAGATTACTTGCACAATTAAAATTAACAAAAATGCTAAAATAAGAAGTACCTTAAAACACTCTATGACATTCTGGTTCTTTGCTGGCATTAAAGATTAAGATGTTGTCCAGTTTCATTTATTGTGGAGTGATCTCAGAGTACATGAACTGCTGTTGTTTTTTGGTTGGGTGTTTTGTGTTTTTTTTGTTTGGTTGGTTGGTTGTTGTTTTTTGTATGTTTGTTTTGGTTTTGTTTTGTTTTTTTTTTTTCATCTGAAGCTAAACTGGAAGGTGTAATGAAGGTACGAATCAAGATAATACACTCCAGCCACAAATGGAATTTCACCCAATACTAGCCATATGAGAGCTAGTCTGCCATAGAAGTAATCCTCCTGCCATAGAACATACATAGTATGGTTGTTAGGTCTTTGTCAGCAACCATTTCATTCCGCAGATAACATGCAGTTATTTGCTAATGCTGATGGTGCCTAATGTGCACCTGCACTTGTGCACTTTTAGGTCTAATTGTTCTGTAAGGTAGTGGTACAGTTACAGTTCTCTTTCCAGGTCAGGATTCAGTAAAAATGTAAAATTCCAAATAGGTAAATTAAACAAAATTAGAAGATTCCATAGATACATAAGTAATACCAGTATAGCATGGATAAACAATGCAGCATAGGAAAGTGAGTTCATCAATAACAGACTACATATTTAGAACATAGATTTATTAATAATAGATGCAGAATGAACAGAAGAGGACAGAGCTGCCTTTCTGTGAGAGCAAGTTTTTGAAGCAGTTTATCTGAGATTTTTGAAGAAATATGGGGGGACTATGAAATTAAAGATTGAAATTAAAAAGGTATGCACTGTTTGATCAGACAGAGCAGCATGACAGGATGATAACAGAAATCAAAAGGGGAAACTGCCTAGCCTCTAGTCCCAGGCACAGCTATTTAAAGACTGTGGTAAATATGTGCCACTTGGGATATGTATGACTCTGTTTTCATGTTTCTAATAATGCCCTAGAGTGGGCTAATTGTTGCTCTGAGAACATGCCAAGTTGCATGGGTAATGTGCTCCAGAATGACCCTGCTTGAGTAGGGAAGTTGGATGAAATGACCCACTGTAGTCCCTTCAAACCTTACCCATTCTGTGATTCTGGGATTACACAATAAAACAATTGAATCCCTCTGGTCCTCTGCAGTCTAGGCAATGGCAAAATCTCATGCTTCAATGAAGCTTACAATATGGTGTAGTGACAAATAATTTCTTGTGTTGCCTGTCAAACCTTCTTAGAATTGTCATTCCAAATAGAATATAACTAAGAGTAGATTGTTAATCAAAGTAAAATCTTTTATTATTTGAAAAATGTACAAATTCTACTGGCATTTTAGAAAAACAATTTGAGAAAGCATTTCTTTCAAGGGAAAGAAATAATGCTGAAAACAGGACAGAAGAAATAAATAAGTGAAGAGAATAAAGAAATATTTTCTTTTTGCTTTAGGAGAATTTGTTGATGATTCTTGTCTCTCTATAAAAGCTCCTGTTTCTCTTTACTTCTGTAATTTGACTGAGTAATTGCAGTGTTTGTTAGCAGAACATATGGTGACTACCTGACCCTGTATATGCAATCAGGCAGAATCAAGGCAGAGAACTAGTCGGCACTGCACACTGAAATGTTTCTGAGAATGATCTTATTTTTCTTCCTTGTCTCTTGCTGCTGTCAACAACCAACTTAGTAAAATGACCAATGGTTGCTCTCTGTGTATATATGTCTACCCTTTTGCTGTATATCTCCTGTACAGTATGTCCTACGGCATGAAAGAGTGTCAAAGCTGCGAAGGACAATATGTGCATATTGTAGAAACACTGACATCTCCTTAATCCTTCTATGGTCCCTTCAGGTACACAAGACCTAAGACCTTGTCCTTAGCAGAGATAAGGATGTCATAACAACAAAAAATAAATTAAAAAAGAGTGGGATTTTGACATACTGGGACTTCAACTCTTGCTCTAAGCAGGTTGACAATGTATATTTATTGTTGGAGTCTTACTAATAAAAAAAGGTGGATTTTTTTGAATATAACTTTATATTCTTAGAAATGGAATTGAAATGAAAGTTAAGTTTTTGAATTTGAAAAAATCACTGATTTTTCTTTTAAACAGTTAAATTATTCCTTCCATCTATTCTTGTCCATGGTTACCATTTTCAGCAATAACCTGACATAATTCTGAGGGAATTAATCACAAAAAGCAAACACAATAAGATGATCATCCTTCAAGACCTACTTTAAATCTGAGAATGCTTTCATGCTGTTGTTTTCCTGCAGTCCCTTGATGACAACTGTACCCTACATTTCAGTGGGGTTTAGCTGCCTACACTTTTGGCCTTAGTCCCATATTATAACACAAAGATGGTTTCTCACTGAGAGAAATCATGTTGGCATCTTTACTCTGTACTCATAAAAAGGTCACATTTCCCTCTTTCATAACGTATTGAAGATTGGAGGACAAATCTTATAAACAGATGACACACAAACTACTCTGCATCTTTTCTTGTCATTCTATTTTGATGGATAAAGCCTTTTCTTAGGCCTTTGCACATAAAGAAAACCAGTATGTCTGTGTTCTGGCTCACTATTCAACTGTCTAATGCCATTCAAAAGTCCTGTAGTTTACAAAGGCAGATAAAGGCTTGTGTATCTTGAAGCTGTTCATACCAATTCCTTTGCATGGTATCTTTAATCTAAGTAAGAGTTCTTTCTTCTCCCTCCAAGAAGAGCTACTGGTTTGTACAGGTGACAGCACAGCAGCTATCACTGTTGGCATTAACTCTGACTATTCAAAAGATGTAACTTTGCTGATGAGTAAAGTCAGAGAGCTACCAGTGGCTTCAACTTTAGAGATTTGATCCATTGCCTGTGGACAGCACAGGCAATGGAATGACCCCCACTGACTCCTCAGAGTTTTTTCCTGGTTTATATCATAATGTGCTGCAAACACTTTAGATGAAGGTGTTTTTTTTTAACTTATTTGTAGCATTAATGATACAGAAATAGATTTCAGCACGTTTTACATCCTCTTCAGTGATGTTCCACTAAGCCCATGACCCATTTTAGCTAGAAATCTTACAAAACATTTGAGATGAGCAGTGTGAAATTATTTTGTTATGAATAATCCTTTGAGAGTTGGAACAGTTTTCTTTCATTCCCTCCTTCTTTTATTTCTCTCTCCCACCTCAAGCCACCATAATGTAATTTTTTTTTTAAATTAGATCATCTACAGGTCACTTACGTCTATGTTAACTGCAGCAATTATTTGTTGTAAACATATAAATGCCTTTCTTTTGCCTGGGCATTCAAAATTTTTTCTGCTGGTTTTGCTTTTGTGTTTACTTTGTTATTGTTTTTCAGTTGCTTTACATAGTCTTAATTACATTATTTGGGGTTTTTTTTACAAAAGCATGCAAGAAAAATGTCATTATTTTAGAGTGACTTTTCTTAATTAAATCAACAGTATCAGATAAGATTAAGAAAAATGCTAGCAAAGCACTGATCAAAGAGAATGAGCCTCTCCATGTTAAATACGCCTTGAGAAAAAAATTCTAAATTATGCCTCTTTTATTATTTGTTGAATGCAATCACAGATTACGTTTGAAGAACCAAATAACATGTTTCCAATTTCCCCAAAAATAAACAGAAAGAGGATATTTTGAATGTCTATATCTATAAATAATAAATGCCTTAAATTTTGTGCACAGTAAATCAGTAGTTCAGGACAGAGCTTAATACTTCTCTCACATAACTTTTACAGCTGCAATGTCTTCAGTGAATATTCAGTGGAACTGAGATTCACTGGTTGATGAGAACTAAGCTTCTTGGTCTGATGCGATGAGTCTCAATTACAGGCATATGACCAAGGCAATTTCATTTGTAATTAAAAAGAATCCAGAAAGCAGATATATGGGGCATAAGGGAGAGCAACTGGAAGTTTTGGAATGGATCCAAGGAGGAAAATTCTGTAACTTCACAAATTTTAAAGGTATTTTTGTTCATTCTCCCCCTTTCTGACAGTGGATCTTTACAGGCATTTCCACTTTCAATGGAGTAAATATTTATTATGAATTTTTGTGGGCAGATAATGATCTGTTAAAATTGACTAGTTTTAAATGGAAAAGTTAATGTAATTTGCATCATCCTATTAACCTGTTACCCCATGAGCCTATGTGAATACAAGATGGCTGAGGAAAGGCTTGGTAGTGCAGGAGCAGAAATATGAAGAAGTGGCTATTATATGACCTAAACTGTTTGAAAAACTGTACAGCACTTGTGGCTTAATGAGACTGAACTTTGCTTAGGCACCTTCTGCTGGCACTAGAGAAGGACTCTTCCCCCACCCAAAGCCTAATTTACCCACCCTGAGTTGCCTTCTCTATGCTTGTATTGAGTAGGAAAAAAACCCCAAAATATTTAGCTTGCACCCAGAAGAAAATTTATGGCTGTAGTCTGCATTTGCAAAGGGATCTGTTCCCTCCTGTACACTATCTCCACACCCAGCCTTTCAAAAAGCACTCCCAGCTTCTCTTTGCTACTGAGTAATGTCATTGTTGTTATGATGTCTGCCCACAGTGTGCACCAGCTGGATTTTCTGGGGTGATCCTAGAAGTAGAGAGAGTCAGGGACCCACTGTGGTTTGTCAAGTTAGAGAGTACCTCAGGAGGTGAACAGAAAATGCATAGGTAGTAGTGAACAACACATACTTTGCTCGTGCTTCTGACAACTGTAGTTTCAGTTTAACTATTCATATGACTTCTTTGCTGGATTACTGCTGTTGCAAATGTACCCTTGCATATTTTATAAAACTGATGATTTTTAGGACTAAAACCTGGAAGCAGTACTCAGTGTGACAGACAAGCTGGGGTGCTCTTCAAAAGAGAGGACAGAGAGGTAAGAGCAAAACTGTCCTCCTTTGTTGCCTCAGAGTGGCAGTACTGTGCCTCCCCAGATCCCTGTGCAGATCAAGGACTTCAGTGTGCTGTAAAAAAATGTTCACACTACATAAAGTGCATACCCATGGAGTTACTGTCATTGCTTAACCATTCTACATGTCAGAGAAAAATCGTTGCATGTGGAGATATTGTCAGTGACCTGTAGAGAGTCCATGCAGCTGGCCCCGTTTTGTACAGTGGAATTACAACCTCTATTTTTGCTTGTGTTGGGGCAGGCTGTGACCTTAAGCAAAGGCACTTTGTTATGATTTTACTTCCCTGCTAAAGATGTGTCTGTGCTGATATTCCAGACAGATGTTTGCCTAACCTATTCTTAAAGACCTCCAGTAGTGGAGAATCCACAATGTCCCCAGACAAGCTATTTCATTGCTTCATTATCATTACTGCTAGAAACTTTCCTAAATGGCATTTTTATCATAATTGCTTGTAGTTACTAGTAACTGATTTCCAGAATGCCAGATGTGTAAATAAAAGGGACTGTTCCTTCATAAGTCCTTCATTATCACTTTTCAACAAATTTAAATAAACAGTCTCTGTTTGAGAAAAGGGTCATTCTAGAAAGCATTTAACTCCTTACACTAGCCAGGAAAAAATGTATTCCATCAATTCAATGCCTTGAGGCACTGAAATAGTGCAGAATAGCCAGAAACTGGCTGTGAACATCACCATAGAAATGTTGGAGGAAAACCTTCTGATGCTAAATGTATGATTTTTTTTTTTTTTCATATGGATGTGTTTGCAGACGATTTCCTCCATATTGACATGATACAGCAGAATTTAATTTCCCAATAAACTGAGTATGTCACTAATTGTAAAGATATTATAAAGCTACTGTTAAGAAAATCAGTCTTCTCCCTGTATTCTTTTTACTGTATCAAAGAACGAATAAAGGATCTGAATGCTCATTATTTTGTATAGATAAAAAAATGTACAAGTCCAAACTGGGTATAAAATCCTATTATTCTGATTTAGCAATGTTTGTGCTTTGCTTCAATGTAATTGTCTACAGGAGCAAGGCAGTAGGAAGGCAAGCCCACTAGAGATTTTTCCTTCTAGATGCAGTTTCGTTTGGTGAAGTCCAGCTATGAAACCTTATGAATTTCTCCAGATCTGGAAAAAAAATTTGGATGAGTAAGCTCTGTGGACATCCTCTAATTGTAAAACCTAATGGAGCCAGCACTGAATGTGGGCTGGTTAATTACATTGGTACCTAATTTACAGGTTATCAAACCAGTGTGAAAAAATTATGCACCAGAAAAGCATAATATGGTACCGCAAAAAAATTAGTTAGTTTAAACGACATATGAAGAAAGTTCATAAAAATACTATATCCAGATCTCTTATGCCATATCTGCAACAATACTCATACAAAAAGTCATATGGTGCCTACAATCTATACATTAAAGCTGATGCTAGGATAAGTGGGATTGGTGTGGACACTGGATGTACAAATAGATTCAAATTAGATAGATTCTTAATTTCTGATGTGGCTAGTTATTATTAAGTAGGATGTGCTTTGATCTCAAATACAGAATTAAACAAAACCTCAAATGATTGCAGATCTTTTCTCCTAGCAGTAATTTTGAAGAGTAAAACAGTTTTATGGTCAAGTCAACCAATGAAATGAACTTAATAATATTGCTGTAGCAACGTAATACCAAGGAGGGATATAACATAAAACTATTGCAACATGCTGCTAGAAAAAAAAAAAAATAAAGAAAGAAAAAAATTGCATATGTAGAGATGTATACTAGACAGGATGGCTAAATGACCTGTCTCAGGAACAGGAGGGGATACAGTAATTACCAATGCAATTGACTTTTCTCTTTTGTTTGTTTCAAAAGTGTCAGTGTTGCAAAATAATCCAAAGAGAGAATAAAAGAGGTGTGCAAAAGAAAGCCAAAGCTCTTGAAAACAAAAATAGAAAAAGAAATGTAATAAGGCCTAAAATGAAATATGCTAAATCATACTGCACTGCATGCATTACTTTTTTAGCACTACTTCAAAAAGCAAAGTTTACAATAGTGCAGGCCAATAATTAACCTTTTCTTCTTCATGACTCAGTAAGTACTGTAGCTCCAGCAATGTCACATGATTATTTTATGTAACATATTCAAGTTGATTGAATGGTTTTATAATGAAAGCTAGAGGATCCATAAAATAAATTCATCAGGAAGAAAGGAAAGGTCTGTTTGCAATTCTTTCGCTATTTTGTTTACCTTGTGAAAGGGAAGAGAAACTGCAAAGAGAATGAAAACATCCCCTCTTTTCTTGGCTAGCAATTTTCCTTCTGAGTGAGTCACTGGTCAGCACGTGACCACTTCAATTAGTCCCATAGTATCTGTGCCTGACCATTCCTAATGCACTTTTGGGTAAGCAAAAGGCAGTTGACACTGTTCTCTATTTTCTGTATATGCTGATGTTCTGTACCACAAATATTTGGGTATAAACTCAGGATTTGCTGTTAGTTGACTACTTCTGGTTAGTAATAGTCCCTTTTAACGTGTACAATCCCAGAAGTCTGATTTCATATTGAGACCTTTCTACTAAGCCTTTCTGGGAAATTCAAAAGCGTTATGTCATAACTGTACAAAATGAGTTAGTTTTACTGCATGTATAAGAAGAATGAGTGAAGGGTCTGGAGGCGAGGCCTTATGAGGAGAAGGTGAGGTCACTTGGTTTGTTTAGCCTGGAGAAAAGGAGACTGAGGGGAGACCTTATTGCAGACTTCAACACTCTCATGAGGAGCAGCAGAGGGGCAGTTACTGATCTCTTAATTCTCATGGCCAGTAACAGGACTTGAGGAAATGGCATGAAGTTTTGTTGGGAGAGGTTTAGGTTGAATATCAGGATATGATTTATCACCCAGAGGGTGGTTGGGCACTGGGACAGGCTCCTCAGGGAAGTGGTCACAGCACCAAACCTGACAGAGTCCAAGAAGTGTTTGGACAATGCTCTCAGGCACATGGTGTGACTCTTGGGGTGTCCTGTGTATGACACGGTGTTGGACTTGATGATGTTGATGGATCCCTTCCAACTCAGCATATTCCATGATTCTATGATGCTATGATTAAGGCTGGGAATATTAGGAATATTCACCCATTGTGGGTGTTTCAATAATAAATACTTGGCTTAAACAGAAACATTAGTAAGCATTTCTGATAAGCTTGTTCCTAGTGAATCCCTAAAAGGCCATACAGTGATTCAGAGGAAGATCTCAGAATGGAATTAGGAAACCTGAACCCTCAGTTCTGGGGTCTAACCACATGGAAAATAGCTATAGCACATGGAACAAAGTCATACACCAAATCAATATGACAGATCTGTTCTTATTCAAATGAACTTTTATATTTGATCTGGATTTAGCTTATCTATAAATGTGGAAAGGAAAAGGAAAAGAAGATTGACAAAAATCGGAGTTAGAAGTAATAGCTTCTGATGCTCTTGATCACCTTCTGCATCAGAAACATTTAATAAATATATGGTTGCACTACTGCAGCATACTGCCAAGGTGACCATCTGTCAGTTAGCTTCCAGGGAATCTACAGAAATTCTCTTCTAAATGAAGGTTATTATTTTATTTCTAAAATTGGGGATGGGTGCACTTTATAAATACTTTAATTTACCTGATGAGTTTATGGGCTAAATTTTTAATAGGATAAAAATTCTCAGCAATAAGTAAATAACATCAATTCTCATCAGATACAAGCTCATGCAGAGATTGAATGATGAGGTAAAAGCTATCATGGAAACTTGAATCAAATTTATTAGCAGATGTTCAGTGGTGCAGAAGAATTATATGTGAATAATAAAGTGCAATGCTAGCTGAGAGCTCTTGATTTCCTGCTTTTCCCAAGAAGTACCTTTTAATGGAGGTCTTTTCCCAGAAGCTTAACATTATGTTGAATTATAATTAATCATATTAAGAAAACATTCGAGTGACAATGATTTACAAATGATCAAATTATTTTGGGCTTAGCTTAGGGCTTTACTGACTAGAATGATTTCTCTGTTATGACCATATGTCTGTCAAAAAACTTGATTCAAATGCAAAAGTTATTATTAGGATTGTTGAGACAGTTAAAGAGAAATTGAAGATGTTTCATGCAGAGTTTTTCTTGTTATTTAGTAAACTAAACCTTTGTTTAATTGTCAAGATCAAGAAATAAAAATTCATAACAAACATAGGTTCATGAACCTTAAAATATTTACCATGACTCCTTGTTACAGGCAAGGACACTCAATTTCATGACCTTGTTTAACCAATCCAGCAGTAATAACTAGTGACATGGATTTAAAGACCTGAAACCCACATAATTTCACCTTCCCTATAGATATCCCCATTGGCATAGTCCCCTTCCATGAAATTGAACAGTGATTTCTTTCTGTCTCTGAGACAAACTGCACCTCATCAAGACAATCTTTATTTTAAGCAGCAACATGACACTGCACCCTTCTGATCAGAGAGCTTAATTCATCACCCAAAAAGGTATCCTGAGCAGTGCATAGATGGATAGTGATATCCTAAAGGCTGAGATACTGAGGGTGACAGATGTGAATGAAGAATAATGCGTGGAAATCTAAAGATGTTTCTTCTTTCTGTGTGAGATTTTACGGTTGTTATCATAAGTATCTACAGGATAGATCCAAGGTGACTCAAATATCTAGTATAGGGAAAGATTTGAAGGTCAGCTAATTCAGTCACCTAACACAGGCACATCAAACTTAAAAGGTGAGTCTTTGACAATTAAATGCCACTTGCCCCTTCTTCTGCAAGGTATTGAACTAGATCCTGAAGGCAAAGGGAATATTTTGGTCAATTGAAACATTTATTTTTATGCAAGACTCTGCTTCCTGATCCTTCGGGCCATGCATATACCCAGTGTCTTCCTGCAGCTTCAACAGCTAGGGTAAAGGGAATCAATTCTTTTCCCTTTCAGATACATTGCATTCATTGTTAAGTCTACTGCTGAGAAAAGGCACAAGTTTTATGTCTTGACTTAATAGGTTGTAAATTCACAAGGATGCTAAACATGCTAACACTATTCACAAATAATGCCCTGATACTTTTGGAGGCCTAAAATACTTGAGGTCTGATGATGCTTGTCAGAGGACACGTTTCTAAAGTGCCTCAACTGGATTTTAAACCAACTTTATTCCTCTTAAGTTTGCATTATTGAAAGAGTGTCTCATGGCAAAGTGGTCCACATCTTTAATGTTTCACTGGTGAATACTGAGCTACCAGATAAATTATTCAGGAAAAATTATTAACAGAGGATTCATATGCTTTAAATTTTTCAACCAAAATCAATTTTTGATATATAATTAAACATTTTGTTAGCTTCCTTCTTATAGATATATTTAAAATTCACTATCCATAAGAGGCAACTTAACTGAAGAATCTTAACATAAATATATAAATAAAGTGCTAAAGAAAGCTTTGTCTTCAGTATCTCATTTCTAGCTCATATAACTGTGATGCATACATTACAAAAGACTGTGACATACTCCCAGTTTCTAGTTTTATATATCTTTATGTTGCCATAGCTCTTCGTATCTCTTGTGCAAACCCACTATCTCTTGTGAAAGGAATGTGTACAGACTCTTAACTCTTAGAAAAAGTCCTACCTGAGATTCATATCAGAATATTGGAAATCACTGTGTTTCCAGTTAATTGGCAAAACCTGGTCTTTTTAATATCTGAATTCAGAGAATTGTAGAAAAACAGTTCTGATAACGACTTTGAACACCTATCTGCTTGCCTTACAAAGTCCAATTATGTCTATAGAATTTGTCTGTGATAATTCTAAAATATTATGGCAGTATTGTTTAGTCTTGATTAAGGTGTCCTCCCAACTGGAATTCATGAGTCCTAAGATGAGGAAAGACTGGAGGGTATGGCTATGCATTAATTTCATGGAAACCCCTGACTTTTAGAAACGTGATTTTTATTACCGTGGTAATTTTTGATTTTACTTACTGTTAGCTGCTACTTAGCATCACACCATTTTACTATTTTTTATAGCTTTTATATATTTATTGCTTTATACTTTTTATTATGCTACATATATTTGGGAGGCTGTTTTCCTTCAACATTGCAAACTATAGATATGCTATTTTATTGATCTGGCTTTTGAAGAACACCTGCAATAAATACACCTTTGGGTTTTTTTTAAAAAAAGCATATGATGCATCTTATTATTTGAATTTTTAGTGGCAGGCAATGAAATTTACTGCTCAGTATTGATGGGCAACAAATCCAACAACAGGTAGATGAATTTGTCAATTTCCTGTTAAAAGGAAAAGTAAAGCACATGGCTAAAGGTGAAAGTATGAATAGTAGCATGGTTAAGAGATTGAAGTGATCACATTAAAGGAAAGCAGTTCAATATTCAGAATCACATTTAAGACTTGTAGAATTATTTGTGGCTGGTTTTACTTATCTCTGAATTGCCTGTTGAGATTCAGTAGCAGGTCTTATGTAGCAGAAGCTCTTTTAGTACAACAGCAATTCTTAGAAAATAAAATTAATTTATTTTTAGTTCAGATAACTAAACAATGTCACCACAGAATGAGCACTGCTCCTTATATGAAGCAACCATATGGAAATGTTGAAAACACCATTAGATAAGCCAAAACCAGAAGTCAATGGGCCTAACTAACTGCTGAATTTCTGTACAGCTGTTTGCAGTGCTTGTGGTATTAGATTTGGACGGAACATACCACATGGAAAGTTAAGAGAACAGTCCTGCCTAATTTCTCCATGAATGGGAGGCACTGAGGGGCTAGTCAGACTACAAAAACAATGTGGGTAGCTGGAATGGTATGACTTCTTTGAACTTAAATCTTTGAAGTAAAGTTTCATTTAATTCTGTTCTTGGAAAAGAACACAGTTTTCACTTAGACGTCTTGCTTTGCTGATGTTGCTGCAGCCAGGTAAAGTTAAATTCTTGTTGGTATAGTGTTGGGAAACTGATTTAGATCTTCAGAGTTGTGTTTGACTCAACCATCTTTTGCTGTCTAGAAATTAGAAAGGGGTCTAAGTCGCCTAGCTGGGCATCTAATATCAGGTGGAGTATCCCACCTGACCTCTCCCTCTCTGCAATCTCTCTTATATCCTGTGTAGTATCTTTCAGCTGAGTGAAAATTCCTGCAATGTTTTAGGAATCACAAGTGGCATTATAAGCTTTTTGTTTAAGCCACTGAATCCCACCCGTGCATGGCCAGCTTAAGGATGGTGTTAAACTATGTAGTTAAAAGGAAGAATAGGCAGAATCAGGAAGTAGATTAATAATTTCTTGGAAATGCCATCACCTCTGATTGACTACACAGAGCAGACAATTTTTAGAAGGGTAAAGTTAAACAAGATGAATTTCTGTCTTGAAGACAAAGGCATTAATGGAGTAATGTTTACAAATGGAGAGGCATGATAAGGTTGCCCAAAGAACCTACAGGTCTCTGCACTATCCCCTAGATGAAGAGCCATTACATTAGTTTTCATAATTTAAGGCTTTATGTGATGAAAGTTGAGTATTTCACACTAATCTAAAGTATAAATTTCCAGGTCATTTTCTGTGAAGTATGTTTCAGTTTTTCATGTTGAAGAGCTGGTCATCTGAACTTCTAAAGCTGGGGAGTGAATGTAATCCATGTTTTCAGCTCCCTGGCGTATTGGTGTATTCAGGTTTTGGTAGTGGGAACGCTACAGGGGTGGCTCCAGTGAGAAGCAGCCAAATGCTTCCTCAGTGTCTGGCGGAGTCAAAGCCAGCTGGGTCCAAGATGGACCTGCTGATGGCCAAGGCTGGGCCAATCAAAAATGGTGCTAATGACTCCGTTATAACACGTATAAGAAAGGAAAAAAAAAGTTATTGTGCAGATGTAATTGCAGCCAGAGGAAAGTGGAGTGAGAACACATGAGAGCAACAGTTCTGCAGACAACACAGTGCTGAAGGAGGAAGATGAGGTGCTCCAGGAGCTAGAGATGAGGTTCCACTGAAGCCCATGGTGCAAACCATGGTGAAGCAGCTGTTCCTCTACAATCTATGGAGGACCACAAGGATACAGACTTCCACTGCAGCCCATGGAGGGGACCCACGGTGGAGGAGGTGGATACCTGAGAGAAGGCTGTGAACCTATGGATGTCCTGTGTTGCAGCAGGGTCCTGGCAGGGACCTGCTGACCCATGGGGAGAGGAGCACATACTGGAGCAGTTTTTTGGTAAGACTTGTGATCTTGTGGGGGACCCACATGGTAGCAGCCTGATCCTAAAGGACTATACACTGTGCAAGAGTAATCCACATTGCAGCACTTCGTGGAGAACTGTTGCCTGTTGCCTGGGACAAGTTTGTGGAGAACTGTCTCCTATGGGAGACACCCCTTGCTAGAGGGTTTTCTGCCCTGAGCAGAAGCAGAAACAACCTGTGATGAACTTACCATAACCCCAACCTCCCATCCCCCTGCACCACTGGGGGGAGGAGGTGGAGCTTGGGACTGAAGAAGGGGTGGAGGGAATGTGTTTTTAATATTTAATTTACTTCTCATTATCCTGCTCTGATTTTTTTCAGTAAGAAATTCAATTAATATCCCAAATTTGGGTCTGTTTTGCTAGTCACAATATTTAGTGAATGTTTTCTCCCAGACCTTATCTCAGCCTATAAACCCTTTGTTATATTTTCTCCCCCCTGTCCAGTTGAAGAGGAGATTGATAGAGCAGCTTTGGTGGGTGCCTCGCATCTAGACAGGGTAAAGCCACTACACCTGGATAAATGTTTTAATTACTAAATATTATATGGTATTCAATATAATTTGAAATGTAGTTACTTTCAGCTCAGTTTGTGTCTGACTTTTTTTATTAAAAAGCCTACTCCTGCATTTGTCAGGGGCCCAATCTTATAATATCTGATTAAGACATAACTATCCCAGTTTAAAGGGGGAAACTAAACTTGACCCTTATACCTGGCCTCATCACTCCAGTAGCAACCTGGGGACCTCTGGGTGAATTGCACAGAGGTTGCATGAAAACAACTTTATTTCCTAGGATTACTTCTTCTCAGACTTTTTTCTGGAGAGGGCATCAGTGTATGGTCCCCTCCTTCAGATTGAGAACAGCAGGTTTAACTGTCCTTTTCTTCCTTTCCACAGTGTATAACAGAGCAGCAGAGGGAGAAGGAACAGTAACCAATCTTGCAAAAATTAAATCAGTATTTAGTTAACACCTGTCTTCAGTCAGAGAATTTGATTATTTCTCTGAGAGAGCAGAAAAATGAAAATCAGAGCAACAAAACAAATAATTATCTGGAGAGAACAAGAAGAACCTGTGAGCATATCTGATCCTTGTAAGGATCTTTAATTTAAGTTTGACCAGACTGAATGAGGTGTTTTCTCCTCCATTTTAATTCTGCAGAAAGCACCAAAGCGAAGCTGTTATGTGCAGCATTGCTGCAGAACAGTTCCATGGGACCCAGACTCTCATCTTGCTGGCAGCAAGGCACAGCAGTATGTCCTGTATGGCCCTCAGCCATGGGAGTACATCCCTAGGGAGGCAGGACTCTCCACATGGCTTTGCACTTATTCTGTGTTGGTTTGAGATAAATGCAAAAATCTCAAAATATCACTCCTGTCAGTCCTCCTCTTCACAGATCCCTCTCACCAATAGCTGCCTTTTTTTTTTTTTTAAAAAAAAAAAAAAAAAAGAAAGAAAAAGAAAACTGGCATGGAAGTAGATCGTCGTTGGAAGTATTTCCCAAGAGCTGCTTGGGATATCAGTCCCTTACATATATTTCACAACCTTCCTTTACTTCCTGTAGGAGAAGCCACCCTTTCGAGATATTCTTGGATTACTTTCTTTTCTGTATTTTGAATAGATTTGTGAAACAACTCTTTGAATCGCCTGTTAATGAACTTCATGGAGTTGCAAATATATACATTATATGTCACAATTTAATTTGTTTGCCCTTACATATCCAACAAGTTTAATGATCCCAAAACTGGTTATGGTGCCTCTGTGGACTATAGGCATGTTACCTCAGTTTGTGGCCTTTTAGTATGACAAAAATTTGTCTCACAAGGCTGGAACTTCAAGTTGAAATTAACAACTCAAATGTTGTAGGTTTTAAACTTTTGAAACTATAAGTTTTGAAACTATAAGCATCCTCTCTCCAGGTATGTAGAAGCACAAATATAATTTGCAGTTTGAGTTTTGAAAGATGTGTTTCCTTCTTCTCAACATAAGCTCAAAATAAAAAGGGAAATAATTACAGGGAAAATATTATTTAATAATTTTTAATTTCTTAAGTAAGTTGATTGTCTTACAGTGTTATTTAGGGAAGACTTGTCAGTGAAACTGTGAAAGACCCAAAAAATTCAGGAAGTGAATAATCAATAGCTGTTTATGAGAGCAGTGATGATTTTTCAAAGTCACATCACTTTTCTGAAGATTACATTGTGATATCACAGTAGGACATTAATGAAAACCAACCAACTAAGTGCTACTCTTTAGCTGAGGAAGGAAGCACATAGAATTGTCTCCTTTCTGGGATCTCTTCAAAGAACATGTTCTGTCTCATAAGAATGAATGGTAGAAGTCAGATTGACAGAGGTTGTAATGGAGAGACATTTGAATGTCATAAATGACAAAATGCTACTTAAATTCATGCAGGTTTTAGGACACAGTCTATGACATAGGAAATGGACTAAACTTTGAGAGGTAGGTAATGAGATATTCAGTCTGTAAGTCTTTCTATTCAATGGAGATAGCCAGTGAACTCTACCCTAAGGCATTTGAACAAGACCACATGCAGATGTGTACACATGAGAACTTGATTTGGTTGTTTGCATGTAGGCCTTTACTGTCTACTTAGACATTTGAGACTTTCTACTTGGCCTGAAAACAGCACATCTTCCACAAGTCTTTGTCACTTCTCCAGGATTTTACTTGTATTTAAGATGTTCTAGGGCTTCTCAAATGATGCTGAATATAATTATAGTATTATCAAAATAAGATCATGTTTCTAAAATTCACACTATAACCTACAGAGATTCAACACCTACTAAACTTAGGTAATTATTCAGGTAACCAGGCAGGAGCCATCTAAACAAAAATATTTAGTAGCTTTTCAGATGCCAAATTTTATGCAGTATGTCTGCACAGACTAGTAAATATCACCCAAGGAACAGTGGATGTCCACGGCAACACAGGGGCTCACACTCAGAAAGCCTTGGTTGGAAATTGGAACCTATGTAGGTTGGGGGAACTCAAATCATCTAAAGTGACTCTAGGATCTTATTTTTAGGCAGACAAATCCCATGATAAAGGAGGTGTTTCATTTCACTTTAGGGTGAGCTGAATTGCTCTCATATCTGCTTTCTGCACTGACTTTATCTCTACTAACTATATTGTGAGATAAGATACTTTGCATTACAGTTAGCAGTTGTATTCATCTGTAGGTAGACACCTTAATCAGACTGTAAATCTGACTTCTTGACTTGGCTTAAACCAGAAGAAATTAAGAAACGAATAGCAGCCTGAATAAAGTTTGCCAATGTCTGATTGCTGTCTGCATTAAAATAGTCAAAATGAGTCATGTACTCATAACCATCCAAAAGATAAAAAGAATATATTGGGAGATTAGCTCATCTCTCTTCAATTGAGTATGCTTCTCTCCTCAGCAATCTGACAGATGCAAATATAAGTGATGAAGCCGTTCTTGTTACCTTCCTTCCAGCCAGTGTCTTAGGCATCTCACACACTCAAGAAGTCTCAGAGATTGGCAGCAGCTCAGAGTCGCACTGAGGTCAGCATGAGAGAAGTAGTCACATACCTGTGCACCTGCAAGCAAGCCTAGAAGTTGGCAGAAATCTGTTTCATAATGTTTCCTTTCCCAGATAACCTTTGATAATCATCCATTTGCTTTTGCAAAATTAAATACTGTAATTCCCTACTTGGCTTGAACACCCAAGCTTGTACAGTCATCCAGACAAGAGAAGTGAGAAAATGCTGGTTTTAGTGGATAGAGGAGAGAATGTCACAGGGGAAATAAAAATGAGCGGTTCTAATGAAGCTTAGCACCTGCACTTACAATGATGCAATAATGTGAGTTCAGCAACTGGTGCTTTACCTGATGATCCTCAGGACATGGTTGGCCCTTCTGGCTGCTAGGGCACTGCTGACTCATATTCAACATGCCATCGACTAGGGCCACCAGGTCCCTTTCTGTGGCACTGCTTTCCAGCATCTCATTCTCCAGTGTCTATGTACATGCAGGGTTGCCCCACCCCAGCTGCAGAATCCAGCACTTGCCCTTGTTAAACTTCATGTGGTCGGTGATTTTCCAGTCCTCTAATTTGTTGAGGTGACTCTGAAGGGCCCTCCTGCCTTTGAGGGAGTCAACAGCTCCTCCCAATTAAATGTTGTCGGCAAACTTAAGTATTCATTCAAGTCCTGCATCCAAGTTATTAATGAAGATGTAACAATAACGATGATGTAACGTAACAACATTCACATTTTGTACTGTTTGAAAGCAAAATGCTGCAGTGGTAGAAGGAAAAAGAAAGGATGTGAGCAAACAGCATTTTAAGGGCTACTGTTGCTTTTATTATGCCTCTGCCTAACATTTGGACTTGCTTTAATTTTCAGATCCAAAAGTCTGTCAAAATAATGCTTCTACACAGTGTTTAAATGTAAAATTTATTTAAAATTACAGTTGTGGAACTCTTTGAATACCTGCAAGCTACATGCAGAAAAAAGAAACCTGCCTCTTCTCAGCTTGTACTCTTCAAAAGCTCAGAGTTCTGTGAGACGGAGGCACTCACACTATAAAAAAAAAACTTGTTTAAAATCTCACGAGACTGTGACTTAGATGATCAAGTCATATATTGGTATTGTCAGTGTGCAAAATTATGGGAAATACAAAAATATTCCAGTCCAAAAAATGGTAGAGTTTCTTGTCCTGTTGCATCATTAATAAAATATGTAAAGAAAGTTGGTTTTCCAAAATCCAAAGTGAGAAATATCAATACAGGCATTACTGTACTATAATTATATTTACAAAAGAATAATGATGATCGTTATCTCTTCCTCCTGGTTTGTACAGCTTAAGAGGGGAGAGATGAAGATGCACTGAGAACACTATTGAATTCTGCTGACTTGGTTTCACTTATGGACTTCAGATATTAAATGCAAATATTTGCTGAAGTCTGCAGATGTGTGTTTCTGAAAAGTTACTTCCGGAAAATGAAGAAGTTGAAAGAAGTCGCATTACATTCTTTTCAAAAAGTTTCTGTGCACAGTTGTTTTTTTACTTACCGTATGCTATTTTATCCCCTGTTCTCTCTTCCACCAAATTAATATTGCTTAGAGAGAGTCAGTAGTGAGCTGTTCTGTTTTTCTTTTGACAAACTGTGACTTGAAGGGTCCTGTATCTCTTCAGTGTGCAGCTGAGATGCAACTAGGGCACACATAGACTAAGGAAGGAAGCATTTCCTCATTTTTTAATTTGTGTTAAGTTTCTTGAATTAATTTAAGAATCTTATAATCTGTCTAATGAAACAAAAAATATTAGAGGATACAAACATGTTAAGCTATAATAATTAAAATAATTTTGTTTTCTGGATTTTTTTTGTTTGGGTTTTTTTGGTGTTTTGTTTTATCTTTGTTTGTGCTTTTTTTCCTTCCTCCCCTTCCCCCATCCCTCCCCCCTCCCCAGTATATTCAACCCCATTGAATAAAATTGTCTTTTGGCATTCCAGAAACATAGCCTGACTGAGGCTGTCACAGAATGTCACAGTTGCCAAATTGCTGGTCATTTGCTTTCTTACTAAAGACTAGAACAAGCAGATTTAGGGGGCATTATTACATATTTTAAAGAAATAGGGTCGAGTGCACAGGGAGGTTCCCTGTGCAAAAATCTCACAAGAATCTGGATTATAAAAATATTTGCAAGATCTTCCTGCCCTTACAGAACTTTATTCTGTTTGGTCATTTAAACTCACTGGTGCCAAAACCAATCTTTTCTTTCTGCATTGATTTCCATATATTACTTTGTTTTAGCAGCTGCTGATTAAAGCAAGGAGGTTCTATCCCTTTCATTCTGTTCTCTCCTATTTGCTCTAGAGGTATGATACAAATTTTTTTTTTTTTTTATGCTCCCATTGCTCAGAGAATTAAATTTTAGCTCTGTTTTATGAATCTTGCTTTTCAATGATGCTGTTTATTACTTGTAATTTCTATGTAGGATATATTTAGGTTGAATAAATTATTATAGAAGGTTGGTAAATGATGACTTATAAGAAGAGATTTTGTCTTTATCTATCAAAGTCCAAGTACTGACAATCTGAATCAATCCTGTATGGCTGTTCATCTCTGGTTTTGACTGATCCTGTATATCTGTGAATTGAGTGAAACTGTTAGATTCATATACTTGTCATACACATATAATTGTCACTGCAGGTAAATAATAAAAGGTCAATTTCTTGTTGAACTACAATTTGAAATATGCTACAGAGAAATATTTCATAAAGAAGATGCTGAATTATTTTGAAAGCAGTGTCATACACCAAACTACTCGGCTTTTGAGTGCTCAGTAGAAATGAATAAGTCCTTTCTTGAATCTAGCTGTCATAGCCTACAGCACATGACAGTTTATGAGTCCATTTTTGCTAAATGATGGTCAGGTACAAATGAACTCCTAGCATCTGTGATAGAAAATATGTAAGATTTACTCACTGCCTTTAACCAAATCCTAAGGATGAATAGATGAATATTATCAATAATGTTTTGGTTTATTCAAAATGGTGCATAGTTCAGGCAGGAAATAAGAAAGGGAGGAGGGGCTTGGAAAAGAATACTCCTAACAAATTCTGTGTCACTAAATTAAGTTTAGATAAGTCAAGAATAGGTTCCTAAAACGCAAGTGTATATAGACTACATTTTCCTTTGACTGTATTTTTTGCCTATAGTGGCCCCTATTGTGACAGACGTTTTCTGTTTTCTACTTTAAGAAAATCAATGGCAGAAAGAAGTAAATGTCTGTTGATATTCACATGCACCTACCTCTTAGTTCTTGAGTTTAAAAGAAATATTTCTAGCAGCAGATGAGCATGGTTGCTTTTAACCCATTCAATATTTATTCGTCTGTTATTTGAGTATAGTGGCATAAATTGAGGTTATATGTTAAACTGATCCATTAAGTAATTTAGTTTAATTATTAAATTTGATTCAATATTTAATTTGGTTTAATAAAAGTGGGCTTCCATAAATGTATGCATTTAACTGATATATATTGGGACTGTATAATTTTGAATAGATTAAATATTTAATACAGAACACTTCTTTGAATTATTCAGTATGCAGACTAGATAACTGATCTACCCTTTCAAAATAGTGAAAATACAAATGGCACATTATAATAATAACATATTTCCAATCAAGATTATGTATAAAACAGTTTGAACACATTGTTGGTTCATTTCCAGACAAGCAAACCAATCTTTGCTTAATGGAACCGACCATTGAGAATTCATCATGAAAGCTCCCAGAGCTGTTTTAAATTTAATATAACTTACAAAAACTGGATTATTAGAATATGCAGAATGCTGTGGTGACAAAATTATTTTAAAACTTGTATAACAATACAATTTTCCTTTGTCTTTTGTGCAAAGATAAATGTTGTAGCTAATGGTGATTTAGTATTCTGGATCAGATTCAGAGTATAATACTCAGAGTCACAGTTAAATTCTCAGTTAAATCAAAACATGTATTTTGTGTTGATATTGGATCATGAAGAAACTTCAGAAGATGAGGCATAATTTAAGTGAGCTTCAGCACTCATCTAATTTCAGGTGTACGTGTCATGTCAGCTAAAATAAATGGGATGATACTTAGCCGATGCTGGCATTTTTTACTAAGAATTTGTACAATTATAAGCATATGACGGTACAGAAGGGTTTTGTTGAATCAGTGATATGTGCTTCAAAAATCATACATGACATAAAGATTCCCCTCCTTAATTGTCAGCAGGCAAGATCTTCACTTCTCTCAGAAAATACTTTATTTGACTGCCAATGAAGACTGCTAGGCAGCATTTGTGAGCTTGTTTACAGTATGGCTGTACAAATGCTTGTGCCTGCAAAACAGATGGAGCAAGTAGTGTGATACCCGGATACAAGAAAGGGTTGATAGTATTGTCAGATGTGGAGGCAGCCTCTTTGGTGATGAAACTGCATCTTCATAAGAAGTCAGTCAAGCTTTTAACCTGAAGAAAAGAAAATTAGAAACTAAGATACTGAAGGCAGTGTAGAATATTCTTATTGCTGAATATAATCTCAGGAATGTATTTAGCTACTTATCTACTGCAAATTTGCTTTCTCTTAAAAATTTATGCCTTCAGGTAAACACTCCATTATGCATGTTCAGTAGTAAAAACAATTAATTTCTTGTCTGCAGAGAATGAAGAGTTTGTGACCAGTGTAAGACTACCATGTCTCAGTACTCTGCTAAGCAAAGCCCTAATGGTGTTAGAGTCTGACTTCTTATCAGCTGCAAATATTCTCTGTACCAGGGCATCACCAGGCTCAGGGAAGGAGGACGTGCTCAATAAGTGCTGGGAAAAATATAGTGTTCAGTTAACTAGTTGGGAACAACCCTTTGATACTCAGGATAATTTTTAAGTCATGAAAGGAAAAGGAATGAGAATGAGAGTCACATTCTAAGTTGGAGTGACCCACACAGGATCATCAAGTCAAACAAGTGAATGGCCCATACAGGGATCAAACCCACGGCCTGGGTGTTATTAGCACCATGTTCTAACCAACTGAGGCAATCTCAGGGTCAAGAGGGGTGAACTCAAAAGTATTAATCATGCAGTGGAAGTTCATAGAAGTTCACAGAATATTCTTAGTTGGAAGGGACCCACAAAGATCCTTCAGTCCAACTCCTAAGTGAGTGGCCCATAGGAATATGAACATGATCAGATTAATTCCTCCTTTGGTTAAAAGTTATGGAAATTGAGTACATATTCTTTTTGTCTATAAAAAGGTACTTTCTAAAGCACCATTAGTCTATTTCTACTGTCGATAAAAATAATAGTAATGGTTCTTCAACACAAAGAAAACCAATTACGTCTGTGAAATTTCCCACAAAGTACAGGTGTCCACCGTGAATACCTTTGTAGGAATGTAACCTGTGTAAACGAATCAAAATAATAACTAAAATGTGTATAAATAAGAAACAGCTACTGATAAATCAATGTTCACAATATTTTGTTGTGATAGGAACACATTTCTCCATACATTTTTATAATAAAAAAAATGAGTTTAGGTAAGATTTTTGATGCCCTGAAGAGATTATTCTTGGCTTTTAAGTATTTGAGTTTGTAAATAATTGGATAGAAAGTTATAAATGGAAAGGTTGAAAAATGAGATATTTTACTGCCACTGCAATGTAGCAGCAATTTTTGCTACAAGAAAATATCTAGGGAATTTCCTCAGGTTTTAAAAGTATTTTAAAAATGGATTGGTAAAGGAAAGTCAAAATTCTGGTTTGTTCTTGTTGTTTTATTTGTTATGCAATTGGAAAAGAAATGTTAGCTCTGCCAGATCAAACAGCTTTATAGAAGTGACATAAAGAGAGACACAATTTTTGAATCATAATTCAGTCAAACCCTGAAAACAAAATAATTTCTTCACCTAAAATTCAATTTTCAGACTACTGTTTGCAATAAAATACTGTTTTTAATAATAGTTACGAAAATCAAATACCTTTTGATTTTAGAAATCTAATAATTTTGTAAATGCTTCATGAGTGACAAAGCATAGTTTCAAAAGCTTAGTCATTAATATTTCAGTTCCCAAGAAGAAAAAAAAATGAAAGTATACTCAGGCTATCATATGAAAGTTTTTTTAAAAATGTGCAGAGTTAAATAAAACATAAATAAAAACATTAACTCTTAGATTTTTGTTTTCTTATTCTTTCTGTCATCAAGTTAATGAGGAATTAACAAGATATACGCTACCTGAAAAGCTTCAATAAGTTTCTTTTTTTTCCCCCCTATTTGAATTATTTATTATATTGAAAGACTGAAAGCACTTTGATCAGGAAAAGAAAGAATAAATTTGATATCAGTGAAAATTTGTCTACAAAACACAGCCAGAAATTGTTCAAAAGAATATCAAAAGTCATGGACTTCCTCACTCTGCTATGGCATGATAAAAGATCCCTACTGTAGCCTTTTCCATGGTGGGACATCACTCAGTTTTATTAAGAACCATAAACTCCACTCTAAAAATTTGAATTTTTTTTGCCGTTTGCACTCAACAAGAACATTGTAGAATGAAGATGGTTGTATAATGTCATAACCCTTTCTAGCACACCTAATCAAAGTTTTGTGTGTTCAGAAATCCTAATCCTCACAGTAACCTCTGGGAGTCTCTAGGTGTTTGCATTGTGATGTGGAAAGTACTGTCCTACCCGAAATTTTCAAATGCTTCTATAGAACCCGAAAGGAACAGAAATGGAGAAGGAGGAAGAAAAGACAGTGTGTAGGATGATATGTAGGCTACACTAATTTCATTTTGCTAGTCATTTGCAATTTCATGCTTCCACTGAATTTTAAATTGCATCCAATCACAAACTTGCAGTTAAGACCTGCAGTTACGGGTTTCAGTCAGGACAACTTAAAACAGATGATATACAATATTAGCTAAGATAGTGTGTACAAAAGTGATTCCTACACTTGCATGGATTAGAACTCATAGCCCCATAGGTGTGAGCAATCCATTGAAGTGGAGGTTAGTCACTGAGCACACAAGACATATCGTATGAAGGTTGAGAGGGAGTAAGAATTTCTTATCTGCTAATATGACCTTTTTTCATCTCAACCACTGCTGGGAAAATACAGGGAATATCAAGGGGGAAAAAAAAATAAAGAAGGGAAAACCCACAAGGAAACTATGAGAACAGAACTCTCTTTTCATTGGAATTCTTCTGTTAAATTTTCTTAAACATCTGTTCCAGATTTCATATGATCCACACTCCTGATTTTTGCATGTATGCCCACATGCAGACACACACACAGATTAAAAACATAAAGCATAAAGCAAGGGGAAAAATTCTGTGGAGAAAGCCATATCCATAATTTTGGGTTACACTCACTCATTGTATGACAGTGTGCTGGCAGCACGCTGAAACTGTCATTAATGAAAATATGATTTTACTTTTATATTAACTTAACAAACCTTCTTTACACAAAGTGTGAAACAGGTCAGCATATCAGCAATGTTAATGTTCCATTAGTTTAATTCTTTGCTAGTGGATAGATTTAATATATGACAAAAGAAGTGTTTAACTATCCAGTTTTGTTTGTTTTAAATCTATATATACTTGAAATACAGTCTCCTTGACAAATGAGTTTACTAGAAACTAAATGGAAAATCTTATTTGCCACCACAGTGGTGACATGAAGAATTGCAGCCTTTAGCTCAGGGCTACTAAGCTCTTAATAATGAGAGAAAGGTACTCCATCTTCACTTATAGCCACAATTACGATGAACAAAAATAGATGCCAAGACTTTTTCAAAAGATATTCATGACAGTGTGAAAAATATTGATTTTAAAAGCCAAGAAATGAAATATCTTCTGAAGTGCTCCATTCAATCTTATTATTTTCCAAAAAAACCTGAGGAGACCACAAAGCATTTTGCAGAAATCCTATATTAAAAATAAATCCTCCCAGAAACAGCATAAACAAGCAATCCCAAATTCTCCATCAACTAATGCAGCTCATGTATGATCAGGTCACATACGAAATATGCACCCTGACCTGGAATTGTGTTTGAACATTGAACCCTTGTCCATTCTTCCTTCCTCATTTTTTTTTCTTCTACTCTAAATAAAAATTGAGACAAACACCTATGTATTTGTGAACCCTGAGAATGCAATTGCACAGCCTCTTGTTTTGAGCTGTTCAGCATGTCATGCAGTGGCACTACATGCTGATTCTGAGCTGTCATAGTCACTGCATAGTGGATTTGGAATGAAATTCTGAGCCATTATGCAGGTGGCAGAGTCCACTACTCTGAGCCTCCATGCACTTTTGAACATTGCTTTCTCTTCTTCCTGCATTAATGCAGATTGTCTCTTTCGTACATAAATACAGGAAATAATGGCTTAATTTTGAACAGAATACAACATTCATTTCAAAGTGGAAAAAAACAATGGTCCAGGAAACACAATATGTAATCTCAATTGTTACAAATCCTTTTTGTTACCTAACCATTCTTTTCAAATTTAACTTTCACAGGAAATTTCACAGGATATCCTGAATTGGAAGGGATCCACAAGGATCATCAAGTCCACCTCTTAAGTGTATGGCCTATACAGAGATTGAACCCACAACCTTGGTGTTATTAGCTTGATAGTGGTTAGAATTTTAAAAAGATTTCTAGACTTCATTTCCTCTGAAGTCAATGGAAGACAATAAATATTTTTAACAATCTAAGTCTATGTAGTTCTAGAGCATAAGCATTCATTTTTAAAAGAAGCTTAGCAACGAAATATTAAAAAAAAAAAAAACACATTTAAGTTGAGAGTATAAAGATGCAGACAGGTATCCTAATGAGATTTTCAGAATGACTAACTCCCACTGAAATCAATCTAGCCTAAGTCTTTTTGTCTTTCAGTACTATTAATAATCCTCTCTAAGTAAAACTCTTTTGGAAATGGCATTTCTATAGTTTCAAAATCTTACTAGTGCTCCCTAAACTACAGTGTTATCATTTTAGTACGTAGTTTTTAGCTTGCTTGATATATATTGTTAATTGATATCTTCTTACCCACATCAGCCAAACGCAGTTTCAGTTGTCTCCAAGCCACATATCTCTTTGAACCCGATGAAATTGGGGCTGGGTTGCCAAGAAACAAATAGTGCTGCATGTAGGTTAGAAAAATGATAAGGGAGGTTCACATCGTTCTTCCACTGTAGCATCTGAGTACATGAATCTCAATTTCATAATGTGTCCTAGAAAATAGAAAACTAGAGGATCGCTAACATACTGGGGTTTTTTTTGCCAGGTACTTGGTACATGATAAAACAAGAGGATCTGACAGTGTATTGGAAGACACTATACTCTGACAATTAAAATTGTCTGTTATGATGTGACAGTTCAAGTTGAAGCCCACACAATTTTCTTTCCTCCACACTGGAATAGATTTATCATGAGAAATACAAACTGGGGTTGTCTAAGTAACATCTCTTGAATATAATCACAATCTTCCTGAATGGCACCTTCATGTCACACATTCCAAGCCTTGCTTACAGTTACCTCAAGAGCATGTGGGTGAGATTCATTCTACATGACCTGATATTCATCCCACTTGACTTGATCATGTGCATACGTATATATGCATACATGCATATAAATGCATACATACATGTTCAAAACAGTTGAGGTGAATAATGGTTTAATTACTTCACTATGCACTAGTTAGATGACGGAAGCTCAAGTGAAAAACTTGTGTTATCCTGTGTCTCTTCACCTTGTAACCTCCTGGCATCCAAAACAGAGTAAGTATTTAGAATCATAGAATCATAGAATTATTTAGGTTAGAAGAGACCCTCAAGATCACCAAGCCCAACTCTTAACCTAACACCACCGAGTTCTTCACTGAACCATGTCCCTAAGTGCCAAACTGATGTGTATTTTAAATAGCTTCCCAACTGATGCCTCCACCACTTCTCTTGGCAGTCTGTGCCAATGCTTGACAATACTTTCAATGGAGAAATTTTTCCTAATATCCAATCTAAAAATTCCCTGGTGCAACTTGAGGCTGTTTCCTCTTCTTGTTCACTTGTTGTTTGGAAGAAGCCAATCCCCACTTGTCTACAACTTCCTTTCAGGTACCCATAGAGAACAAAATGGTCACCCCTGAGCCTCCTTTTCTCCAGGCTAAACAACCCCAGCTACCTCAGGTGCTTCTCATAAGATTTATGCTCCAGACCCTTCTCTGTTGCCCTTCTCTGGACATGCTCCAGCACCTCAATGTCCTTCTTGCAGTGAGAGGCCCAAACAGGAACACAGGATTTGAGATGTGGCCTCACCAGTGGCGAGTATGGGTGAATGATCAATGTCCTGCTCATCACACTACTGCTGATACAGGCCAGGATGCCATTGACCTTCTTAACCACCTGGGGACACTGCTGGCTCGTGTTCATCAGGTTGTTGACCAACATCACCAAGTTTTTTTCCACCAGAGAGCTTGCCAGCCATTCTACCCCAAGACCTGTAGTGCTGCATGGGGTTGTTGTGGTCAAAGTGCAGGACTAGGCACTTCATGTTATTGAACCACATACCATAGCCTATCCAGATCCCTCTGTAGAGTCCTCTTATCCTCCAAGAGATCAACACTCCTGCTCAACTTGATGGCATCTGAAAACTCATGCTGATAGAACCAGGTACAAGTTTTTTTCCTTCAGTATTAGATTCATGTATCTGAATCAAAAATTATAAGTGACAAAGAGCTACCTTAAGCACATTGTTATTAAAGCAGTACCTTTTTTTGTGTTAATTCCAGGTGACACTAGGAAAATGTTTTAGGCATGTTTTTTTTTGTCTGCTTGCTTGTTTGTTTGTTTTTCTCCTCAGACAAGCATTCAATAGGACTTGAATTCTGTCCTAAAGAAAAGTCTTGTTCAAAGCATGCATAGAAGAAAAACCTAGGACAAGAATGGCATATAGGCTGTGCATAGCACTTCTGTCACAGAGTGGATTTTATTGTCGTTGAATATTGCTAGATAAGCTTTGAAATACTTTTATTGTAGTCTAATGACTTTTGTATTAACACCACTACCATATGAATATGTATCAGGGCAAAGCTATGGACAGATGCTCTAGAGACAATAGCAAGTGAATGGACCTTATCTTTAGCCGATGTCAAATATTGTAGCTCCACCAAAATCAATACAGTTGTACTGGATTATGCCAGCTGTAGGTCTGATGCCAGGACTCAGTCTTGATGATGTCATGCGTGATTCAGTGTCAGAAATTGCATGGCTGGAAGCAGAAAGCTTCACCCTGTGTTTTTATGAAGTATGCAAGATACACAGTTATCACCCTATGTAATCTTTTGAACTCAACAGGACATGTGGCATGAAATTAGTAAGGGTTACAGAATTGTTTTTTGAGATAATATGCCTTTCTTTGTGGTTGAACCCAAATCCCAATCCTGCTGAAGCAAGTGAATATTTCTAGCAAATTATTTTCACCATTTTAGCTTCAGTTTTACAAGTCTTTGTGTTTTACTGGCTTTTTTTTTTGAAACTCCAGATCCTCTGATTACTTGTCAGTCTCAACATCTATTTAAAACCAGCATCTTTTAATTTGTCATTCAGTCCCTAAAGACTTGAGTCTATAAAAGCAAGTATAAATAATTACTTTTAAAAAAAAAAACCTTCATGATTTTAAACGGAGTTCATGCGTTGGGAAGTTTGAATCATGATTTTGTAATTACTTTGGATCACCATGTTCTTTCAGATGGATCCACTGATATGACAACTAGCACATTGAACACAGCAGCATTAGGACGACGCAGAAAGTATTGCCTTTCAACTGCACAGACATAATTCACTAAGCTTCCTGATGTGCCTGAGTGTGTGCGTGGGGGGTTTTACTTTTTAAGACAGTTGGAGGGTTAATTCACACCTCTCACCCAGCAGTTGTGTCTGCCATCCAAGTGATGTGTAGGAAAATAAGAATACCACTCTGATGAATATTCATGTCTGATGAATAGTTTTAACATTTCCACAGCTGGACTCTGGCTGAGCAATCACAGTAGCAGTCAGAAAGTAATATATGTGAAATGAAGCTATTTTCAGGCTATATTTTCTAAATCAAATTGCCAACTGAATGCTGGTAGCTATGGATCAAATACTGTAGCCTGCAGTAAGTAGGCTCGTACTGCATGAGCAAGCACAGGTAGATACGAGAATATTTTACACACAGTGATTCTGCTTATATTAACAACACCATTCTTGTTAATAACATTATGCAACACCTGTAAACAATGTCATCAGACTGTTGTAAACAAGAGTTTCCACACTGATGAAACATCAGTTCATGAAAAGCAGGATAATAGATATGTTTTATCTGAGTACATTTGTTAATTTTATTAACTGAATCTATTTTTTTTCCATCCAGTATGTTGGATTAAGTAGAAAAAGCTGGGGCTTTTTTTGTTACAAAGGAACAACTGCTGTTGCTAGATCTACAATCATGCTAGAAATTAATATATTAACCAGTCAACAGGAAAGGGCTTATCTGAAATTACTTATGCTGATAGTAAAGTTTACAGGCAATAGTGAGAAACAAACATATTAAAGAGAGAGAAGAGAGATGTACAAAAATAAAGGAAATATGTACTTGAGATAATGCATTACAGTATTGATTAATAAGTAAGACAAAATCTTTTCCATAATCTGTACTTCCTCATCTACTTCTAATGAGAAAGGCCATGCTACTATAACATCAAGGACAACGTTCATCAAAGGGAGTTGATGACATGAGAAATTTGCATTTACCATTTATTTAATGACAGAAAAGCTTTTGTTCCTGACTCAAGTAAAAAAAGAAACTAAAGCAAACAAAAAACAAAAGCAAAACCAACCAATCAACCAAACAAAAAAAACCCAAACAACAAAACCACCCAATAAAAGCAGTAAAAAGCGATTATCCAATTTCAAGTTAATATTACTTTTATAAATAAGACCAAAAGTGCACAAGTGAAAAACTCAGTAGGTAGAGATGCAGAACTATGATATATATTTGAATGATGCTCAAATATCCTAATATCCAAATATCCTAAAATAAATAACCTGATTTATTCAAATGATGGATAGATTTAAGGTCTCAGGGTAAAATAATAAAAAAGTTTTTATCATGCTGATTTTTGTCTGCCAAATTATATTCTAGTGTAAGGCAGGTCTTCAGTTTGTCTTGGCTGTGTACATAGCTCAGGATATGAGTATTCACATGAAGTCCCTCTTGTGTAATTTTCAGACTGAGTCTCACTTTAGAAGGAAAAACAATAGTAATAATAATAATGATGATAATAAAACATAGCAACTGCAGAATGCTACTGAGGGAAATTAAACACAAGGAAACCTTTATTATCTGAAATGAAGGCACATTCCTATCTTGTTTTCTATGCTGATTCCCATGTTTCCTCTTTGTTCTTGTCTTACTCCTTCTGCAACATATATTTCATTTTAAGCACTCAGCTATTCATTTCTGAAACTGTATTTGATGTCTGTTAGAAAGCACACAAGAGAAGCAAACTACAGACAGGTATGGCCAATGTAAGTTATATCTATTTGTGTTCCTATTCTTGAGGTCACACTGTTTCCAATATACCTTCAACTGCTTAATGAAGTGGTTTCATGAGCTGGTGCATGCTGAGAGCTTTTGAGAGCAAATCAAAGAAAACAAATTTTACTTTTGAAGAAAATCTGTTTTCCTAAATTTAACTCTGAGCTCTGTTCTACGGGTTGTCTTAAAAATAATCTTGCCCCATTTTCTTTTTGTTGTTATTGTTACTTTTTTTAGCCAGAAGGATTTAATTGAAGGAATAACCTATCAAGTTGTAAGGAGATGAAGAATGGAGGTCACAGCCTTTCTATGTTATCTCTATATTACTCTAAGCCTCAAACTAGTTTCTGGGATAATGCCCATTTCTGCAAAACTTCTTTCCACTGATCTTTTATTTAGTGCCCTTATAATGAGAATTGTTCAAGAGCTTGCAAGCACCTAATGCACAGAAACTGTATCATGTGAGAAGACAGTTTGCTGGTTTTTTTAGTCTCACTGCAGACACAAGAAGCACTGGAGTACAGATACTCAAAAAGACTATTTGCTACATTTTGTATTGAAGTCTTAAGAGACCATCTACCATAGAGACTGGGTAATTATCAAAGGGGCCAAGTTAAGGTGGGAAGGATGTAGGGTGCAAAGAGAGGAAAATATAGCTTCATTTCTCAGAAAGCAGCACTGCAGTGATGAAGCACAAGGAAAAAACACTCAAAAGGAGTGAGACAGCTGAACTAAGAAGTCACAGAAATGCCACAGTAGTTTCAGTATGGGTGCATCTTACAGTGTTTGAACAATCGATGTCTATAGGCATCTCTTTAATTTGATGAGTAGGAGAAAATGGACAGGATCCTAACTCTAAAAGCTGCAATGCCGTTAATTTCTTACCCTGGGATGCATAACTACATTACAGAGGAATTTCTGAATTTCACATTATAAAAAAGAACTATTGTTTTAAACAGATACCAAGGGATTTGAAATGCATGCACATGTTATATATAATAAGTGAAAAACACTGTTTAAGTCTGTCTAAAGCTGCTAAGTAAAGAGGAACAAACAAGTATCTGCAAGCTCTATTTTGCATATACCTTTTATGGCAGTTGCTTGGGCTCTTCATTTCTCTCATCTTAGTGAAAAAAAAAATAAATTACTAACACATTTGCCCTGTAGTGGCCTGGTCTCCAGGCTGGTTCAGGACTCTGAAATTTAGCTTGTTGTCACATGCAGATTTGTTGAAAGTTGCTTTTGCAGTCCATTTCTTAATGTGAAATAGCAGTCTGGAATTGGTAGATTTTAGAGATTCTCTGGAAGTAATTCCCATGCTAGTGTTATATAAACCTATTACAATGGTCCTTCCTGTAGAAGTCATTCAAATATTTTTGGTAGGATGGCCAAGCAGTGTAGCACTTTAAGGCTTTCCATCACAATTTTTCTGCCTTTATAGTTCTTGGACTACCAATTTCAGCTTTATTTCTTCCCCATTTCCATCCTAAAGGAAGACTACCAGAAAATTCCATTACAAATATACAGTCCTATTTATTTTCTGCAATATTCTCAGGATGCTTTGTCTGATTATTTCTACCTATAATCAGTGGATTCTTCAGAGAATGGACTGAGCATAATAGCAGACTCTCAGAAATTCCTATTTCTTGAATTAAGAAAATAAGAAATTCCAACATATAATTGCATTGTCAAAGCTTATTATAATCCTCTCCATATATAGGTGGATTCATAGTTGCATTTTAACTCTTGGAAACATTGAGTTTCTTTTGGTGCTGTTTTTCTTGTAACCTTACATTATATTTCACTAGTTGAACAAATAAATTGTCCTTTTCTTCACTATAGAAATCAAGACTGAAATTGTCAATGGCTTAGTAAACTCAGATTCCTTACAGCACTTACAAGTGTGTCATGAAATTCAGGTTCCTATTTCTATTTCCCACAATTTTTAAACCTATCTGGGTTTTATTAAAATGAGCTGTGAGTACTTGAAACTAAATTAATGGAACTTGGTATTATTAGATACTGTCTGTAAGACATTTTTGAAGTTTGCATAACATCAAGGATTTATTTTTTAAATGAAGCCTGATTGTAAAGATTTCTAAGGTTTGTGGAAACAGCTGCCTAGTGCCTGATGAAGGTTCTTGTACTTTGAAAAGAGGGGGAAAAAAACCCAACTCAAACCAGATTTTGCATGGCTGAGCCTCATTTTTCTGTGTGAATTCTTCTGTTTATGATTTAAGAGTATGACTTGAAATTTTTCTGCTTGGAAGTATTGCTCATAAACATCCTAAATTGTCAGACTAAAAGATGGAAAAGATGAGCAACCTTACTAATGATTTGATATTTTCAGGACACAAAACATCACTTAGTCTGATTTCCTGAAGGTCACAGGTCATTAATTTTATCTCAAGGTATTCCTAAAAAGACTTCAAATATTTCAGTCTGACTCGAGTGCATTACTCTCCAAAGAGACAACAGATAAGAGAGAACTTCTGCAATTGAATAGTACTTCTGTATGGATTTGGTCAAGTGAGAAGCACCCAAGTGACCCCACCTACCAATCATCATTGTTTTTTCCCAAAATTTGGTGGAGCTTTCTAGTAGTCTCCTTAACTGGTCCAATTTCCTTGAATACTTTGGGCTTTTTTCTTTGATTGCAATCTCATTGCTTTTTAATTAGGTATATGTTGTAGGAACAATTCATCCTATTCTTGAATGAGATCATACATAAAAATGACAGAAAAAAACGTAAATCTTAAATTTATTCACTTAGAAGTCCTAGGTCCAGTGACATTCATGGAACAATATATAGTAGTGATAAAGAGTGTAGAAAAAAACCCCCCAGATTTGGCAGCCACAAGTTAAAAGCTTAGGCCTATTCATTTCTGACCAAACTTGTACTGAATAGGATCTCAAGAGTTCAGAAAAAGTTTCCATAATGTGTGGTAGCAGAATTTGAGCCTGACTTCAGGTAAAGAATTCACACACTGCATGGAATTGGCATAATTAAAGAAAAAGAATGGCTGCTGAAATATTTAATTTTCTTTTTCCCATCTACATCAAAATTGTATATGCTAAACATGAATACATGCTTTTCTCACAACACTCATGCTATTATTATTAATCGTTTCTATTACAGTTGTTGCCTAGAAGCCTAAATGAAAGTCAAAGCTTTGTTGTGCTATCTACTGCATGAAACTGCCAGGGACAGTCTCTGACCTGCAAGCACCCTTTGTAATTAGGCAAGGAAGAAGAGAAGCAGCAGGATCTGCATAAGTTCAGAAAGACTGAATGGACAGTGGACAAGAGCCTTCAGAATTACACCCACACCTAGTCTTCAGAAAATCTATCTTCTTGGCCTTTGTGATGGCTTTGTGGAAAGGCTTTTCAAGAAGCCCTAATATCTATTCACACTCTAGCCACTTCTACATATAGTAGGTCTAAACCAAAACAATAATTAAAAATTCAAAAAAGGGTGCAAAACAAATACAAGAGCATACCATTTGTCATGCTTTGTTTTCAGTGTCACAGTAACAAATGTGCTGTATCCATTAACCTTTTAGCAAAGATCAGAAGGTAAGGGAGTTAACATTTGACAGCTTTACAGAGTCTATTGACTTCTAATGAAAAATTCGCCACTACAAGATATTTGCTTTATATGTGTCTACTTCATAGACTTTTTCACTGAGACAACGCTTAAAATCCCCATGTTTTCCTCTCCTGACTTCCCATATTCTTTTAGCAAGCACAAGTAGGCATGATCATGATGATTTATTTACTACATGAGCTTTAATTTGTACACTTTAAGTTCACTCCATGTGGAAGATGAGTTTTAAGTTGTTAGCTGATAACATATGCTGTACCAAACACATGTATTTTGTTTTTTAGTCCTATCCAGTAGCTGACTGGGCCTCTGTCAGACTGCTGGATGCAATGAACACTCTTTATGTGGAAAGGTTAATGGGTACAACATGTCCTTCTTGCACCTTGGAGAGCATACAGCACATTCTCAAAATTACAGGAAGATTAAAACCAGTGATGGTATCATTGAATGCCTGTGCGAGGATGCAGGTGCTCTAATGATAAGTTTGTGGTTTATTCTCAAAGAGGAGAGTGTTGAGAGCAACTCCCATTCTACAGTGTAATCAATCATTGGACTAGTGTATAATTAATACACCAGGTATATCACATAGCAGTTTTCTTTTTCAGAAAGCTTAACTGTATTTTCAAGGTAGCTCAGCAGTCCTTGTGCCTTCCTGATATATGTATGATAAAGTTAAAAATAATTAAAAAAAATGCTACAGCCCCCTCCCCAAGAATAAAAGAACACACAATTTAGGGTAACAGTAACTTTGCTTTCCTCTTAGCTTCAGGCATGTAAAGTGATCTATTTGTTTTATACTGTGCTATTAATCATTATAGATTCAACAGATAAAAGTGTCGAGGAGTAGATAAATTTTACTCTATGACAGGATGAATTTTACTCTATTCTGTTTCTGTAAAGGAAAATCCAATAAGTTCAAAACTATCCACAATGAGCACAAAAAGATACCTATATGTAGAAGGCAAGATGAAAGAAGAGAAAGAAAAGATTCTGCATATTCTAAAAAATTGCTTCTGAGGATCCCTAAAAAGTTTGGATTATGACTAGTCTGCTCAAAGACACACATATGCAGAGTCTTTTAAAGAATAGATCTAGTCAGAGTATTCAAAAAAGCAACAGGTTATAAAAGCAAATATAAAACAGGCTTCATGATATCTTTGATCTGCATGTCAGAGACAGGTGATATGCTACAAGCCCTGACCACTTGGTTAAGGGTACAAAAATCCTCAGTGAACAAAATTATGAAATAGTGCGCAACTATATGACCACAGGAGAAAAAATTTCACCTTTTTTTTTTTTTTTTTTTTTTTTTTTTTTGGTAGTGTGGGGGTCGGTGTGGTGGGGGTAGGGAAGAACCTGCTTTCTCCCATCTGTCTGTCTTTTTCATGGACATAAAATGCCACCACCAAAACCCAAAACCTTGACATCAGTAATGCTATCTTTTTACATCAGTAATTCTGAAGTGATCGCAGACCATTCAGTCTACATCTTCCTGTACTGTGAAACTTGCTAATCTATATAAAAAAAAACCTAGAATGCTTTCTGATTATCTTTTTCTTTTTGTTTTTCTTTTCCCTCAGTCAATTAAAAAAAAAACAAAACAAAACAAACATGTAGGAAGGTACTTGATGCTCTGAGACATCAAGAAATAAAAAATGAAAACTTTTTTGCTTAAGTACAAAGTATAAATAGACCATAGACCTGAAGGGAGCAAGGATTTCTTTGGCTTTTCTGCAGTTTTTCAGAAATGATGCACAACTTGCATAACAATATTATACACTTTGTCCTGTGCTGCTAATAATGGTATGATTCATCGATATTGTTGATAATGTGGATATTTTGTGTTGAGACACTCATTGAGCTGAGCGTCAACAAGCCTTGTATTAATGTGAAATGCAATATCAAGACAGATTCTTGAGATATTTTCCCTGTTGGAGGTATTCAGACAATCATTATATTTAATGTATACTGCTGAGTTAAATGTTTGCTGTGGATTGCATTTCCCTTCAGTTTGTACATGGCACATAACCAATTTGCAGTTCATTCAACATGTGCCAGCATGATCATCCCAAGCATGGTAAGATCACATAACCATGAAGAACATTGTGGAGTGTCATTAGAAATTGAAAGACTTGTTTGCAATTAATCTGGATTTCTAGCACCTTCTTTAGAACAAAAATAGTTTATTTCTCTTTTCTGAATCTTTTTATCTTTGACTTTTCCATTTGACGCTTTGGTAATTACAACAGCGTATACTTTTGGTTGCTCATATATGTTGACTTGTGTATTATTCCATTTCTAATATTTATTCATATGTTATTTTCTATATTATCCTGTATCAGACCATAAGCTTAGATCTCCTTCAAAGAGTTAAATTCAAACACCAGATATGCTGTGGTAACTGCTGATAATAAAACTTCATATCTCTCTTTCCTTGGGAAATTCTGTCCAATCCTAATAGACTCCAAGGATGAGCTGGTTATTTCTTCTTCCCTTGGCTAGATCTGAGCTTGGCAGCCACCAGTAAAGAATACTACAACTTGTCTTTTCAGCAGCCTGACAAATGACAGATATATCTTTTCTCTCTTCAGCTCCCTAACCCACAATGCAGTTCAGGATTTAAAATATCTGCAGATCCAATTGGAATAGAAAATGGAAGGGTTGTGATGTACAAATCTGTTTTATTGATGCAGCAGCTAAGACAAAGAGGGTAGCTCTTTGACAAACAAAACTTTCCTGGCTTTATATAGCAGAATAAGGTCCCTAAATAACCAAGTGGACATCACAGATTTCATAATTTGTTGCACATGCAAGGCATATTTCTTTGAGTGTTGTTCTTCTCATATTATCTCCTAGACGTGTCTATGTGAACTGGGGGGAGGGAGGAATTAAAAAAAATGAAAAGCAATCCAAGTACCTAAACTCAACTGAAAGAGCAAACTACTGTCAAGGAAAAAATAGCACATGATTATCATTGTTTGAAGAACTATTAGGAGTTTCTACACTACCTATAGCTGCAATATAAAAAAATAAATCTATGGAAACAGGGCACAGTAAAATATAGTTTTGGAGCTTATTCCTTGAGATGTGTAGAATGTAGAAATAAAAACATCTAATGCTCCATATAATGGTTTTCTTCTCTTTTTGAAGTTTCACTTAACTTATTTCTGTTGAGCAGGCCAATTTCTTTCCACATGGATATTTCACTTACATACAGAAACCCGGAAGTTAAAATTACTCACAAAATTGCTCTGAAGTATCAAATATAGTAAAGATGCTTTTTGATCTTTGACACGTATTGATCACATATTTGACATATTTGACACCAAACTTTCCATGTCAAGTTCACAAACGTTTAGCAGTAGAACAGAAAACCTTCCACTACAAAGCTGCCCTTGTTTCTTTGTTCTCTTATGCATCTTCCCTTCATAGACTCACAGAAACAGAGAATGGTTGAGACTGAAAGAGAAATCACCTGGTCCAACCTGCTGCTCCAGAAGGTCCACCTAGACCCAGTTTCACAGCACTGCGCCTAGATATTCTTTCTTTAATATCTCTTAACATGAAGACTCCATAACTTCTCTCTGTCTCTCTCACACTGAAAATGTTTTGGTTTTTTTTTTTTCTAATGGTCAAAGGGAATTTGTGTTTCAGTTTGTAACCATTGCCTTTTGTCAGGTCACCTGGACAGCACTGAAACAAGGCTGGTTCCTTTCTCTTTGAACCTTCTGCTGTTTCTATAGATTAATACATGTGGATTTTTTATATTTCTCAGACATTATTTGGAATTTAATGGCTAAACCCTGAAATATATAATCCTTTATCATTGAGCAGAAAGACTTCTGAGAGGAGACCATTTCTTCCCTATCTGAGGAGAAAACACACTTGGCGTGGATGAGAACACAGCAGGTATCACTGTCTGGCAAAGGGAAAGGGAATAGCTCCCTAGTAGTAGCATTTATTGGCAATTAAATGCTAGTTAATCATGTTACTGTTGACTGGAAGAGTGCAGTCCTGATAGAGGATGGACATCACAATCTGATGGTTTAGAGAGAGATGAAGGGAACGCTCCTGACCAAACCTTATGATCTGGTGGAAGGAGACTTTCATATATTTTTCAGAAATTCCTATAAAAGCTTTCAAGACATAATTTCCAAAAAAGAAAGGTAGACTTTTTTTCTCCCACTCTTAAATGGTTACAACCACTCACTCTCACAGTTTCACGTTTTCACTTCATTATTTTGACAAATATAAAAAAACCCTCTAGACTTAATCTGAAACCAATACTTCATTTTGCAAACAAAACAGTTCAGCCACTCTTTGTATCAGCTTTTAAAAGCTGATACAAAGGAAAAGTGCCTTCATATTCAGCATGAGTCACCTACATCAGGTAGTTTGGATTCCTTGATTTTTATTTCTTTCTCTTTTGTTTTCTTGAGCTTTTAAGTGTTCTAGTGGAAGGAAAGTTTAATGCTTTGAACCTTTCATTTTCAGATATGCATGCGGTTGATGCAGAGGCTCTAAAACATAATCTGAAAAGGAAGCTTTTGGACTGGTAAGGCAGAATTATACCCTAATTATTTTCCAAATTCTGATATTTTTAATTTTATTCGAATCTTCTGTTTTCTTTCTCATGACAAATCAGTGAATATTGTTTATTGGTAAAACTTGAATTCAGGACATGTATTTGTTTTTTCTCTCTGCACATCTTAAAAAGGCATGTTAATAAAAGTTTGAAAAGGGCATTTGCCCAGCATCCCTCTTGTCTTTGCACACTTTTAGATGTATAATCTCAAGTATAAAAATCAAGAAATCTATAACTGTATGCACTATGATTATGTCTTCTAAAATTTTTCATGTGGAAGACTTTAGAGCTTGTGGCCAGGTCTCGTGCAACTCCTTTTTTTTTTTTTTTGCGAGGAAGTTATTTATACCAGCTGGAGTGAACTCTGCTGAAAGTCCTAAAGAGCAGGACAAGAATTTTTTAAATTTAATAAATAAGAGAAGTTTTCATCTTTATCTTGGAATTGATTTAGTCATAAATACTACTGTCTTCTCAGTCCTTTTCTTTCTGTGGCAGGCATATTTATGAGACACTCAGCTCAAACATACAAAAGGCTGCAAAAATTTTGAGCATCATTGAATCCATGTTTTCTTGTGTTCATCTGCCAGGGTTCAAGTCTGTATATGGTGGATGAAGAGGGTAGAGTCAAAGCCTAGAATTTGCAATCCACTTAGACTGCAAGTATGTAAACACATCAAATGAAAATACCGAACGAACATGCCCTGCAATCCCCATCCCATCAGGTTCAGAGATGATGTGCAACCCAAGATATTTCATTAGATAGAGGTATCTGACACAGCTAAGACAGGTTTAAAATTTTCCTCAGGGTGGAGTGGTACAGCTCCTAGAGTCAGGCACTGAAGCGTGTCCTATGTGGTAGACAAAGAACCAGGAGGAAACAGAAATCTTCTGCGTTGACATATGTAGATGGATACGTCAAATTGATTGTAAAAATCATGTTGCCAAAGAGAGTAGGCAAGACAGAATTACATGAGAAAGAGAGCTCCAGGATGTAGGACTTCAGATGTGTTTTCATTCAAGGGTCACAAAATGATACTGTTTCTTATTGCTGGCCTTAAAACTTTGCATGGAATTGAAAGCATGATGCCAGGAGCATCATAAGTTCAGAGAGATAATATCTTAGGAGGCTCACAGACATATATCATTTCCCTGACTTGCATTGCTTGGTTTTGGTTTGTTTGTTTGTTTGTTTGTTTGTTTGTTTGTTTGTTTTCAGGGTTTTTTGTGTTTTATTTTGTTTTTATAAATTGAGGTTTGAAAGAAATGTTGCCTGTCATAAACTGAACCCCAGGGAAGTTTCCTTCATCTATTAATATGCACCTTTTTAACAGAAGTAGCATGAGACAATAGTTACCTGTTTTCATCCTGAATTTTCACAAGTCTTGACAGTTTAACCTTGAATGAATATTTTAAAATGCATGTTAAACTTCTCCTTAGAAGTCTTACTGTCCATGGCATAAGCTTCAGTATTACAACTGGTCTGCTGTAATTAGGAAACAGATATCAAAATCCTAAGACGGGAACACCTGAGGTAGCATATTAAATATTTATTCAGAGCAACACATTAAGCACAATAATGTAGACAGTGAGTTATTCTAATTAGATGTCCACAATAGCCAGTTTTTCAAATCTGAACATTAAACACTTCATGTGGCACAAATAATGTATTTATGAGGAAAATAAGGGCTTTTTTCTTTCAGGAAAAGATTGAGAAAATTAATTTTTTCCTCTTTCCCTTGGTAAACAATTTAGCTGAGATCAAAGCACAGCAGCTTGCCAATTTGAGATAGCAAACCGTGTTTATGTGCCATGGCATCTTACTTTTTATTTTGGTTTAAGTGCTAAGAAATTGATGAGTATCAGACATTCACCTTCTTCTAACATTTACTTTACTTTCTAGATACACAGAAGTTACTTCAAGCTCATATAATATAATATTACTCATGACAGCAAATACGTTCTGATGCCTTTTTTTTTCTTTAACCGAGTTGTGGTTCTTATTACGTACCTACTGTAGACCTAGAAGGTCTCTCTGTACCCTGAGAAGATTAAAAGAAAGCTTTAAAGAGAACTCAAATCCACTAACGAAAAGTCTGTCAGTTAATTTTCAGGGCCTCTCCATGTACAACTACTCTGTGCGGTTCCTTCCTCATCTTTTGTTGTGTATACCTCTTTTGTATTGTAAGTCTTTATTGTCAAGGGAAAATTGGCTGGTTTTTCAGGTATGGTTTTGGGCAAAAGTTCAAAAAGTCTCCTGTGTAGTTTGCATCTCAATCAAATAAGTTCAATCTAAATGATAAATTAATCTTTGTCACTACTCAAGTTAATTTTACTATACTTTTCTAATTAAAAGCCATAGAGGAGAGTTAATTTTTCAACATATTCCTTCAGAAATTTTCAAAACCAGACATAACTGAAGCACTCATCACAAAATCTGTGTTTTACAAGAACAAAAGCATCATCCCTCACATCTCCCAGTGCACACACAAACCAGACCCTAAATTGTGGATTATGTTCTTACCAGAAATTATAGTTCAAAGTAGTTTTGTTAAAGATACAAATATACTGCAAGGCATGGCAAAAGAAGTAGACACTTGCTGAAGCCCAAAATGGCCAAGTCTTCAGGATGTTGTTTCTGCTGCCCAGGAGCTGAGACTAACCTAACGTGAAATGTGGGCTCATTGTGCTGTGACGTGACTGGAGATTCCACTTTTATTTGTGGAAAGAATTGCCTTCCTTTCAAAGCTAAAAATGCAATTCACATGTACACATCCATATGATATTCTTACAGTAGTCTCATTTCTTATTTTAAAAAATAAAATAAGAAAATGTTAAACTATGATTTTTATCCCCATTATTTTTTTCCCATTACTGCACAGAATGGTACTTACCTTATCATCACATACTAATTTATGCACTTTTTGTATGTTCCATGATAGTTTTACTTGTGCATGCATATTTAGCAAAATAAATAATTAATCATAAAGGTGCATAGATATTAAACAGAAAAGCTTTCTTTTTTTTCCTATTACACTCTGAGATCCCATCCTCTTTTCCCAGAAATATGAGCCCTTGTATCAGCATCCAAAGGAGCAGAAGTAATAACCAACTGGGACAGAGACATTCTGTCATTTAACATTACATATCTGCATTAATCTGGTTTTAATTTGCTTATTGTTCAGTCTAAGCACTAGGGACTAAGCCTCAATTTTTCCTTTAAGGAATTCCAAATATGGTCAAAACTCAAATGGAAAAAGTAACAAGGAATGCAGGTCATGGAAATTCTTAACTTACAAAATTCCTATCATCTGTGAAAGCAAAATATGTCATAGAACCATTTAAAAATACATCGATTATTTTATGCTTAATTTGTTTCCTCTGTCGTCCTTTATCCTTAAATTAGAAGTTAGATGCTAAAAATTTCATTGCAAACTTAAGGACCAGACTTTGCTGTGTGAGGAAGTTTCTGAATAAGACATCAAGTTTCTAGCCATCAGAGGATAATTTATTGATACTTGTCAAAAGGAAGTATCAGTCTAACAGAAATCAAGACAAAAGGAATGCCTGATGAATTTCCTTTGAAGTGCCTTTTATAAAAGTCCTTGGTAATACATATTGATGAACTCCAAATTGTCTTGCCTGAGGGGAAAAGAAAGTAGACTGCTTTACACTGTCTTATAAATATTCATCAAAAGAACAAGACTTATGTTTCCAGGCGTGAGGTGAATGATTACGGTTGTATGATTGCCTTGGAATCTGGATAATTAGTAAAACAGCCTATGACAGTGGGAGAATTTTAAACTTGGTATCTTGCCATCAGTCCTTTTGGATTTAAAGACAGTGCCTGCTATTCAGAAAGGAAGCAAGTTTAGGGCTTGATGGATAGATATAATTAAGCTCCCCATTAGTTTCATCCACTGTTTGTTTGCCTGTTTTTTTAGACAAAAATTAAAGACAAAGTTGTGTAGCACGTCTATATCCTGACTGGAATGAAACCACAACATCTGCACCATGAATGTTTTACTGGAATAACCTAGTGGAAAGGGCTCTTTACTAAGATAGAAAAATGCAAGGAGGGGAAAAAAGGCCTGGTAGGCTTGATGTCTCAGTAGGTCTTTTACAGAAATCTGCAGACTAGTATCTTACTCATTTAGCTCACCTCAATCTTGATTGTTTCATAACATAAGAGAAAACCAACAATTCACCTTTTCTGCTTATTTAGTGCATGTGATAAGGATGTGAATGGTATGGGAAAGATTTACTGACAGTCATTTGGGGAAAAAATATGTCTGTGCTCAGTGATCTATGAATTTTCATCTGTTACACAAACTGTCTGTAGCTTACTATTGACCCTTGTAACAGGCAGCCAGCCTTCTACTAGAAAAGACCCCCAGAAATGCCATACTCAGGAAACATTATCCTTTGCAGTGTTTAGCACTTAAATGCAATTAGGCAAATATAATATCCTCTTTGAAGGGAAATAGTTGCTCAGTTTAAGTAACTGAAACTAATTATCTCTGTTGAATGAAAGACACATTCTATGAGTATTTGAGTGGTATATAGTTTCTTAGAAGCTGAAGAGGGCAAATAGATTGTATTTCTGGGTGGGGAACTGTAGGAGACTCTTACAGGAGATTTATACTAATTTATAGCCATATTTACATGCAGAGTCCTATGAAGCAAGCCAAAAAGAGGTGGTAGTCAGCCCAGAGCACAGAAACTCAGCTTGTAAATAGTATTTTCCAAGAAACAATTTATTATGGAATAAATGGTGTAACCACTTAAAGTACTGGCATTCAAAAAAGATTTTTATTGGCAAGAAAATTGACTTGACCAGAAAGACTTAGAAGGACTTAAGGAAATCATGCAAGGATAGGTTGGGTTGAATACCTAGGTGATGATGATGATGGTAGCATTACATTACACAGAGAACTGGATAATTTTTTAGGTATATTTTCTTTGATGGCTAGACTATTAACTATCTTATTTTATTTTGTCCTGTTCTATCTTGTGTGGTGTATGATTCATACTGCTTACCTAATGGAAAATAGTTAAAAAACCAGACATACTCAAAAATTAAAGAGTTGAGAACATCTAAATCTTCCATAGAGAAGCTCAAGAACTCAGTTGGCAATGAAGCAAATTATAGTAACCTTGGAACTGTGGAGAAACATAGAGGAAATGGATTTTTTTTTTTCCCCCTTTTCACCACAGAGCATTGTTGGAGATTTCCATAAATGTTAAAATAACATAATCATTGTAACAACTTCCCACTTCTCTGTATGGGAACAGCTCACTGTTTAAATAGTGGAGGCTGAAAGATGTACAGAACAGAGTAAAGAATAGCAGCAAAATATGTCTAAAACCTTACACTATCTGTAGCTTTAACCTGAACTTCTGTAATTTCGAACACTGTATTACTGCATTCTAAGAAAAAGGAGAAAAGATAAGCAGTGACATTACAGATGGTGCAAATGATGTTCAAAGTCTACTTATCTATACATTAAAAGCTTGATGTAAAAGCATGCAAAATACAGCCGGCAGCAGCAGAGACAGGTATGCCTGTAATTAATCAAATGACTACTATACCTTCCAGCTAATACAAAAAAACAAGGTTTTGAACTGAAATATCGTGACTGTCAAAAATTATTCACTGAAAAATTGAAGTATCTGCTTCACATCATCTTTACAAGACATCTTGCAAAGAGGACAGATATTCACATTTTCTTTCCTCTCTGATAATACCAGGCAACCACTTACTTTTAAGACTACTTGTCACCAGCTGGACTTCTCTGCTTTCTCCCCTACAGCTGATTATTTCCAGATGACTGTTTCTCTTAAATAGTCAACAGTTGCTAAAGTTACTACATTGTGATTCCCTCAGGGACCTTGCTTCCACTGCATGAAAAGTATTGATCTGAGGAGATAACCACAGGAGTTTGAATGGCTTTGCCTGTCTTGGATACTATACAGTTTGTTTTTAGAGACGCAAATCAAATATTTGTTGCACTGCAACTGCACTATGTTCCAGTTTTTTTCATGACAATAATAAGACAGTTCTGTTGCATTTTTCTTCCTGCTTATGAGTTGCAATAGCTCTGCAATGTTCATGGACACAGCGTGAACAAAATGATAATGGTCAAGTCTATTTGCTCCATTTTGAGTAGGGCACAGTACAAATGAACACCTAGCATATGTTTAAGTAGACTTTCCAGTCTCTAATTTATTCCCTGTTTCATGATTTCTCTGTCTTTCTAATCAAAGCCTTCTCTTTTTTTAATGTATAATCTGTTAAGAATTTGCTTTTTCAATGACACTGTCATGGTTTTTGCATTTTATCATTGTTGAATCGTAAGGGTTCTTTTGCCTTTCTGCATGAGTTTTTGGAAAATCTTGTTACACAAGCAGCCCTTGGTGTTAGAAACTCTATACTACTATTTTATGGTTATATTTTTGTTCAACTCTTGCTCCTTTTCACAACCCCACCTCCTAGTTTCATACTGCATGTATCCATGGCTTTCTCAAATCCCTTTAGTGACTGTCTTTTTGTTTAATAGATGCCAGATTGGATTTACCAATGTTTGTCTTATTCAAAACACATCTAGTGAAACAATTTATCAGGTCCCATACCCATATTGCTTTCTTATCTTACTGAACCAATTTCAGGTTTAAAGATGGTAGAAACTCTGAATCTACTCAGACACTGCTTGGTCACAGATTTCACTAGGCAGAGTTAAATATGCGCCATCCAGTTTCTCATAAGCTTTTTAGACTTTTATCATCTTTTGATGATTCCACATTTTCCCAGACCTACTTAAGGGTGGAAAGATCTATAAAACTGCTGATTTTTGCCATTATGACTTCTATAAGGAGTTAATTATTTTACTTAATTTTCTTTCTTTCTTCAACCACAGAAATCTTTTCTCTTTTTTAGACAATTTCTTAATAATTTGGAGAAAATATAGGAAGAAAGATTTATAGTATTTTTGAGATAACATTTTAGAAAGTTAAAGTTTGTTGGCTCCAGAATGGAATTTGTCCTTTTTTATTTTTTTTTAAGAAAAAAAAGGCAGAAATAAATTACTACTGGGACAACTCTATAGTAAAACCTATACTGACTTGGCAAAATGTTTTTTTTTTCCTATGATTTTTTCACTTTTTCCTGTTTGGGCTTTGCTGGAACAGTCACTGAAATAAGGCTTGAGAATAATTGAGAGTATATTAGAAAAATGAAATATCAAAAATAGTCAGAGGGAGCCATGAAAATATCTCAAGCCAATTTTTATCCAGTCCACATTCCCTTTTATAAGGAAAAGGAAAAAAAAAAAAGAAAATAGAATTTCTGGTTATCCACTGCAGCCAATCTAATTAAAACATAAAACAGTCCAAACTTTTAAAATATTGCCAGTGAAGATTATGGGGACAAAGAAATGGCAGAATATTTATTCAGTTATAGATTTGGGGGTTTATCCATGAATAAGCTAGAAAATTATTTAAGTAAAGCTTATTTATTTACGGTCAAACTAAAGCAAATAGAGACAATGATTAAATATATATATATAAATATATATAGGTATGGGAGAGTTACATGTGCTTAGAAATAATTTTCATGCAATGAAGAATCCCCAAATCTGTTGCTCATCTATGACAGATGTAGCTTGTGACTTGGATGTCCTTTCCCCCTCCTCTGAAACCTTCCTTGTTCATTCAGATAATGTGTAAATGTTCATTCTATGCTTATGTTTCTGTAGGTACTAGCACAGTATTTTCATAAGTTCTTCTGTAGTAAGACTATCAACAGGAATCAAAGCTATGCACTTATTTGGATGTCGCATTTTAAAATGTATTTCATGAAAGAACAAAGATGCTGGTGACCCTTTAAATGCTATTTTAAAGTTCACTAGATAGGAAAGAGATTTCTGAGGACTGAGAAGTTATGAATGTAAGTACATTATTAGAAGACAATTTTAAGAGAGAAATTAAGAAAGTGTAGGTCATATATTTTAACACAAACTTTAGGGAAGAAAAATCTTGATGGAGGTTAGTAGGAGAATACCAGTTAAAGTATAATTCATTAAATGTGGCCAGATTTCCTTCAGTCAAGAAAGGACATACTTAAAAAACCTGTTAGAACTCTTAGAAAATAACACTGACATGAGAGATAAGTAAATTATTTTGGATACAGTACACTTGGATTTCTGCAAGTTACCATATCAGATGCTAGTAATTAGGTAAAAGCCACAGATAAGGTGCTAGATAGAAAATGGGATAAAGAGACAAAATGTAGCCATGCATGGAAACATATTAATTTTAGAAAGGAATAATGAGCAGAGGACACAGGGGTCAGTTTTGAGACTGCACTTAATTATGAAGTACAGATTACTGGGAAGAGGATGCTGAAAACACGATCTCTAAGGATCTGATCCAAAGGCCATTGAAGCTAATGGTTTGGATCAGAAATCAAGCCTGAACACCAGCCTACCAATCTATAGTTGTACTAACAGTTTGGAAGGAAAAAATCAGAGTGAGAAGATTTGCAGTCATTTAAATTATTTGGACCAATGACAGTCCAATGATAATGGACCAATGATAACGATAAGTAGTTACAGCAAAATGAGGGAAAAACGTCTGTAAATTCTGAAGTTCTGTAGGTTTGGAGTAGTCCCAATTCCCAGTGCAAATGAGTAAGCACTAGATTTAGTTTCACTTCATCTGTTATCTCCACAATAGGACAGATATGAAAATTACCCAAAATATTTACCATTATATATATTTGGGATTTTTTTTCTAAACTGAAACAGTTGTCCTCTAATACTCACTCCTAAACTAAGTATTCTTTCATCAGGTAAGTTATGAATCAAAAGTGGTGCAACCAGAGTCTAGACTATTGATTGAATTGTGACTGATTTGTAAGGTTTTAGTCCAAACTTTTGGAAGAAAAAAGGACTTCTAATTCAACTACGGATTTCTGATTGTCTCTATGATGGAAAATTTTTCAGGTGTATCACAATGCTATCACAGTAGTGAAAATATAGTCACATTGCTATTTGCAAGAATAGACATATGTGGTACCATCAACATCAGTTTCATCCCAAAAAGCTATGTGTTCTCTTCTGTGATTCAAACTACCTATCAGGTCGGAATGCTTTTGTGTTTATTTCTGCTATCTTGAGTGAAATGACAGTTATATGGTTAGGTCAAGACTATAGCTGTCTTGAACACCAAAATGTTGAAAGAGAGGATTCAAAAACTTGTCAACATAAAAGCTTGGTACAAAAATATTCAGGGGAATAATAGAAGATTTTTGAGAAGCTGAAAGGTTTCTGTTCATTTTCAGGTTCATATAACAGCCATTATCACTGCAAAAGAGGCATTGTGTGGGCCAACGGTAGCACTGTTGACATGGAAATGATTTCTTCTGGAAAAAGAATGACTGAATGGTTAAAAATGAATCCTTTTTAGAAATTTCATCCCAGCAGGTACACAGAATCACAGACAGCTTGCTTCAGAAAGTGTGATGGTGTTTTCTGAATTTCTTTCCAACATTCTCAAAATTCCATGGATAATAAGGGTAAATGGAAATGTACATTTCCGGTCTAATTTCTAAAGGAAGATGAAATATTCCCAAGTATGCAAGAAGAACATGTTTCAACCAAATAATTGTGTAAGCATCTGTGTGAAAATGCAGACTCATTCTTCCACTCATAAAATAATTCAGCACCAAATCTTTGATGGGAGTACAGGGAATCCTCATCAGAAGAGAATTTACATCTTCTAATTGTGTCTTGCTCCCTTTCCAATGTTCAGTTTGAACTAGGAAAGCCAGTTGTGCATATATCTTCCTCTGACATTTGTTGGAGAAGCTAATTTTTACTCATCATCTATAGATTTTCCAGGATACACTGTTAATAAAAATAGATGAAAAGTAGCAAGGTACATCAGAAAGTACCAGGCTGAGTCCTTGGATGTATTACACAAAAGATCTAGAGATGACTGCAACAGGTTCCTCCTCAGATTCTCAACCTACTCTTGTCAGGGAGAAATAGCAATCAAGTAAAGATTGTTGTACTCTGTCAAAGAGCTTAAAAAGGTGAATTTCTCTTAAATACACTGAATAAACAAATTAACCACTCTCAGTGTAGGAAAATGTGTTGCAATAAGGATCAGATTTGCTCATGGTTTCTCCCATGGTTGGATGCATAGATAATGGATTTCTGTGGCAGTGTTGCTTTTGTCCTCTTATATGACTGAAAGCACATGCACTCCACAGAGCTGATTGTGAGTGTTTGCGTGTCTCTCTCTCCTATTTCTTTTAAATGAACTGATCCTTATCTGTTACCTTTACTGTGATTCATATATTGGTTCCACAGGTAATTTAATTGGTGCCAGAGTTGCTGAGGGTTAGGTTAGAAATGATGGATTAGTTGCTACTGTTTATACTAGTTGTCTCCTGATAATGGCTCAGGTTTCTTTACTGTCATAGTAATAAATGTAAAGCTATGCAAGACTAGGATATTAAATACTGTAGATGAGCTGACTTGAGAACAGATATCAGACTGAATATAGACTTACACTTACAAAGTGGGTATTTGACAATAGATATCTTAGTAAATTTCTTTACATTACTTTGCTGAAAGGTTTCTTCCACCTAAACAGTCAGACCATATACATTCTATGTAACACTTTCCTTGCATTCCATTTTCTTACAGTTGGGACAGAACTTAAACTGACTGATGAGTTTTTTTGGAAACCAGAGCACAAAATAAATAATTCAATCAAGGGGAAATCTCTACAGCCACTTGGCTTATCTGATAAAGTCATTAGTAATATATTGAATGCCTTATCGAAGCCTTCCTAAGTAAGTACCTAAAGGAGACTTACAAGAAAGCTGAAGAGGGACTTTTTACATAGGAAAAGGGGGAACACCTTTAAATTGAAAGAAGGTAGGTTTAAATTAGGTAATAGGAAGAAATTCTTTACTGTGAGGATGGTGAGACCCTGGAACGGTTTGCCCAGAGATGATGTGTATGCCTGGTCCCTGGAAGTGTTCAAGGCCAGGTTTGATGGGGCTTTGAGCTATGAGGTCTAGTGGAAAGTCTCTGTCCATGGCATAGGGGTTGGAACCAGGTGATTTTTAAGAACCAGTCCAACCCAAACCAGTGTATGATTCTATGACAGAGGAGATTCAGCTGTCTCTAATAGGCAGGTTCTGAGAAGAAGCTGTTTGTTGAAGACCTTTCAGAAATCTGTCTGTTATAGATTGGGAGAGTTTCTTTCTCCTTTAGCATGGCAGAACAGATTTCAGCAGATTAAGCAACTAGTTTTCAGTAATTTGGGGCCTCTAACTAGATGAAAAGAGAATTTTGTATCTTAGAACTAACCAGTAGCAGGAATTAAATTAAATGATCTGCTATGATTAAACAGGCTAAATAAAAAAAGAGGAAGAGAGAGAGAGAGAGAATGGGTAATCAGGCAGGCAGGCAGTAAGACAGAAAGAAAAAAAAAAGAAGTGAATGAGAGAGAGAGAGAGAGAGAGAAAGAAAGAAAGTACAGAGTGAATTAAAAGCTAAATAGCAAACTAAAGTGTAGAAGAAAGAGAAAGAGACACTAGAGGTACTGCCTCAGTACCATGGGCAGTAAAGGAACCTCACTGGTGGCTGGGGCCATCTGCTTTTGGAAGGGCTGCAAGGCTTCCCACATAGAGGTGAAACTCTAAATGAACCTTTTTCAATCATGCTAGGTCAAGAATAGAGGGTCAATGGAAGATCAGTCACTGAAGAATAATCTAGGATATTTCAGGAGTTTTTCATTTTTTTTTTTAGATATGAAATATATTTTAAGAATAGAACACTTGACTCTACATAATAATTTGACAAAGTCAATAAAACAGCTTTTGGTGTATGATGAAAAGTTCTATAACACACTTTTAGTTTTACAGTTTATTAACTTTGTCATTCAAGCCAGGTACTATGGATTAGTAAATCAAAACAACAGAATATATTTCTCCCTATATTGCGAGATGATAGAAACACAGGTGCTGGTTTGAATCACTGCAATTGGTTTTAGTCATTATGCATAATCTGTAGAAATAGAAGATGATCTCCATATGAAATATTTATGTCAAGAAGATAGTCTTTAAAGTGGGGTGTGGTAAATGTATGTTATAACACTTTTCTTATGTATTTTGAAACCTAGTATAGGTCTTTATATTTCCTAAGGGGAAAAGAAAAAAGGACAAAAAGGAGACAACATCCTCCAAGGTCTAGCTCAACTTTTCCTTTTAAAATAGAAAGAAACTATTCATTACTATTATCTGCATACACAAGTCTATTATAAAAATGTGTTGGATAAAAAAAAAAAAAAAAAGCAAAAATTATCCTTGAACTATGTAATTTTGATTTTTTATACAGAGTAAATGCAAAATGATTGCAAATGTTATGCAGGAATGTCTCAACAATTGATATATGATCAAAATTCAAAATACATTTGTCCCCATAGGCACTAATCCTGACATACTTTTTTATTTCTCTCATTCTTAACCCCAGTTTTCCAAGACAAATAATTTTACTGGTATATAGTTAATGGAAATATGTTGCTGCAGCTTGAGCTTTCCTTTGTTTTTCAAGGGATGCATAACTCAGGACCTTAATGAGAAACACTGCCTTTAAATTTTAGTAGACATTAAAACAAGTAGGTATTTAAATATTTAATGCTTTAAAATTTTATATTATCATTGAAATAAATAAGTAAAACTTCTTTTATTGATACCTTCACCTCAAACAAGATCCTACACCCATCTAAGGAAAGTCCTCTATGACTCACACTGGTGGGCATCTGATGTGATACTCTATCTATTCCTTTTGATGAAGTCTAACTGTGGTGTTGATATATGAAGTATAAATTATTAATTCCTGCTGCAAATACATTAATTTGCTCATATGTCCTATAGATGCAAAATATCACTGAAAAAGTTGGTTACTTTGCATGGCTGTCACTGGTGTCACTGTGCCTTGCATCATTAGCCCCTCATGTGGCTAAAACTTTAATTGCTCATTTCTTCATTGATACATTCACATAGAAGCATTAAGGATTTTGTTCTTAGCTTGAGAGATAAATCATATGAGTCCCCTACCCCAACCTCAATACATAGGTAAAGGAAACTTCAGAAACCTTTCACTATAAAATGTAAAAATTAATTAATGGCTCACACTATGTGGATTTTTAGTGCTTTTGGATCTTTTAAGTTAAGCAATTATACTTAATTTGACTCAACAAAGATTATCATTAAATACTCCAGACCACAATATCCTTGTTTGCATGGCTACAATATGATGAACATTCACTATTTCAAGACAAAAATATAAGAAGAATATGGATGTGTTTAAAAGACAAAATCAAAACTGTGGTATGAGTTAAAGTTGATTATATAATAGGAAGTCTATTTGCAGGACATCGAGCTTACACAAATATTTTTTTTATTTATTTATTTTTTTTTTTTATTGATACATTAAAAACTGTAGTAGTCCTACAAATGCTGCATGTTCATTTTTTATGGGCTGGCGAAATGTGCTTGGAGTTCATCTAAGGTAGAACAAAGCCATTACATTCCAAACCTTAATGATGCTTTGGAAGGAAAATTCAGAGGCTACTCATCATGAGCAAGACATTTGTAAGCAAAAAGGTTATCTTCTTAGCTGTTTTATGTAGCTAGTTACGATGAAGATTTATTGGAGAAAATTATTTTCTCTCCTTTTTTATTTTACTGTGTTGTGAAACTCTCCAAATATGCAAAAGTCAAAACAAAACTAGCATATGTATCAGTACAGTTCACACACCTTCCTAGATAACTTAATCAACCAGTTCTTGGATGCTCTCAATTTTGGCTTTGTATTTAAGAACAGGACTTTATTTCTAATTCTTTGTGATTTGAACGAAGCAGAAGTCATAACCAAGAATATTCTCTGAGTTTAATGCCAAAATGTTTTTCTCTCACTCTCAGAAGCTCTCATAAACAGACTTTTATAAAAATGTCTTATTTTCAGCACATACCACAACTTTTTCCCCCACTTATTTTTAAACAATTCCACAAATGGGTTTATTTAAATAGTAACTTTATTTCTCTTGTTTATATTTATCACACAAAATGTTTCCAAACAAATGCTTACAATGCTTTAGACACTGTGTAGCTGAAATGCAAATAATGGGCATCAAATATTTCAGATCTGCTGCTTTCTTCCTGTCATCATATTTACATGACTGTTTAAGGTGTCCTCTTTGGACTACTGGAAAGATGCTCTTTAAATGACAAGATCATGTTGGAAGAAGGAATGACACAAATTTATAATGAATCTCCAGAAAGAAATAGAAATTAATCTACATTGTGAAATAGAGAAGTTCATTAAAAAGCTGTGTCATCAGCATAATTTTAGATCTTATTTCTGTCATATTTTCCTCAGTTTCCTCTTTTTCATGTCTTCCTTTCTGTGTTCAAAGGGATGTTTGAACATGCACTTCTTGACCTAATGACATAATCTAATGCAATTAACTATATTTCTTTCATGCTCTGCTCCTTTTTTTAATTTAAGGTTATTGGGCTATATGCCTGTTAATTGGCTCTGATATAAATCAGTGTGCTGTGATTTATAGACAATAGCTAGGATAAATAAAAGCAATACAGAACTAAGTTTTGACTAATGATTGTGTCCCTTTAAAGAAGGCAGTTAAATTTCTTAGCAAATTATGCAGACACATAAACAGTTTCACATTTTAAGAGGGAAATTTAAAAAGTATTTGAAGCGATTTTGATTAAATTATGGGTAGTAAGAATGATCTCTTTATGTAGATGAATCCTTAAAATACAAATTAAGTACTATTGCTGCTCCTTTCCTAACTTCCAGCAACTCTACTCCTGCTTATAGAACATACTGAGCTAGTAGACCATAACGTCTAAATCTGTCTGTCCTACCTCTTGTCCACTTTTACACTATTACTCCATGGTTACCCACAACATTCATGTTACATGTGCACTTTCATGCACATTTTTTTGGAATACATTAACTGAGGTCACACAAGGCTAGATCTGGGAACACAACCTAGTTTAATACAACAGCTCCAAGTATCTCTCAGCCACTGTGCCTGTCAGAATTAATGTCCTAGACTGATGTCTGTTGTTGTCTCATCTGCTATAATCAGAAGATGTTATTCCCCTCTCATAAATCTTATTTCATGTCACTCAAGCAAAAAAATGTTTTCTAAACCTCTGGCAAAGCACGTGTTGCTGCTAAATAATATAACCCTTTAATCTTTGTAATGAACTTTTAGTATGTTCCAAGGATTATTCTTTGCAGTGCTATTTAAAGACATTTTTTGTGCATTTCTCTCCTTCCCACCCACATCTTTCTGTGAGTTACTTGTCTCATATAGAGAAACAACTATTGAGATGAACTTCCAGTTTAAAGCAAAATTGTATCATAACATAACAAAACCACCAGTACAGGTCTCTTGTCACATTTATATTGGTAATGACAGATACAAGTATTAAAAATTAGAGCTGTCTCAGAAATTATTCAGATGTCTGGCACATCAGAGTGGCAGAATTTATGATGTGAAAGCCAGAAGCACTCCTGCAAGCCCAAGAACCACTTTCTGCTTCAGACAATATGTTTCTGCCTAGATTAGTACAAGTATTCAGTAAGTTTGCAAACAACACTAAGTATTGATCTGTTGGAGGGTAGGAAAGCTCTGCAGTGGAATCTGGACAAACTGGATGGATGGGACGAGGTCAACAGTATGGAGTACAATAAGATGAGGTGCCAGGTCCTGCACTTTGGTCACAACAATCCCATGCAGCATTACAGGCTGGAGGAGGAGTGCCTGGGTAGTTGCCTGGCAGAAAAGGATCTGGGAGTGCTTGTTGAGAGAGGCTGAACATGAGCCAGCAGTGTGTGCACAGGTGGCCAAGAAGGACAATGGCATCCTGGTCTGTATTCAAAATAGTGTGCACAGCAGGATGAGGGAAATGATTGTCTCTCTGTACTATCCGCTAGTGAGGCTGCATCTTGAGTGCTGTATCCAGTTTGGCGCCTTCACTACAAGAAGAACATTGAGGTGCTGGAGTGTGTCCAGAAAAGGGCCACAAAGCTGGTGAAGAATCTAGAGAGTAAGTCACGTGTGGAGCAGCTGAGGGAGCTGGGGTTGTTTAGCCTAGAGAAAAAGAGGCTCAGGAGAGACTATTACTGTCTAGAACTACCTGGAAGGAAGCTGTATTAAGGTGAATGTCAGTCTCTTCTCCCAGGCAACTAGTGACAGGGCAAGAAGAAATGTCCTCAAGCTGCACCAAGGGAGATTCAGCTGGATGTCAGCAAAAATTTCTTCAATGACATGATGTTTAAGAATTGCAGTGGGCTGGTTAGGGAAGTGGTGGGGTCACCATCCCTGGAACTGTTCAAGAAACAACTGGATATGGCACTTAGTGCTATGGTTTGGTTTACATGGTGGTATTTGGTCAAAGGCTGGAATCGATGGTCTATTTTCAAACCTAATTGATAGTACGATTCTATGAAATCATTCCCACCTATAGCATGCCTAACCCTCACTAAATGTTAGTCCTTCTTCACTTATGTTTACTACCAGGTTTTCTACGTGACACAAAACACGACTCAAACTTTGCAGAACTGAATTCTAGTACAAAACTTTATAGAATTTACAGTTTTCTCTTAAAATGGGCATGAAGGGATGAACCATTGAAACCCAGATATTGAGTTAGTGCCATCCTGACTGTTTATGTATTTACTTTATTTTCTTCTATTCCCTTTAATGCCTAAATTCTAGGGAAGGATTGATTTTAACTGTTCTCACCAGTGGTCTTGTATAGTGCATATCTGTCCATCATTACAGAAGATGAACACCACCCACATGCACAGTTGCTATGGATGTTCCAAAATCTATAAAAGAAATATGAAGCAGAATGACTGAACCTAGACTTCCCAAAATCAAGGCTGTGATCCCCCTTGTCAGGTCTTCCTGGTTCAAGAATCTGAGTATAGCTGACTGCCCTTTAACACTGATGGTCCTATAAAAATACAGTGCAGATTTTGACTCAAAGAGAACAGACATTATGTAAGACAATAAGGAAAATGATGCCCATTATTAAGCCACTAAAAATATGAGAAAGTAATAGAAAAAGCCATTTTGATTAAGCTCTAAATTAAGCTAAAAGGAGTCAAAAATTAAAAAAAAAAAAAAAACAAAAAAAACACAAAAACCACATATACATGAAGCAGAAGGTATACTACTCTCTGCATCCCAGACACAATTGAAAATATTAAAAAAATAAAATCTGTGGTTGGTGGGCTGAGAATGGCTGCTATATTGACATGGATGCCAAGGAATATATTACAAAATTTGTGCTGTATATATAGCTGCTTGGAGATGTATTATTTAATTCAGCAATGAACTCTGACTATACTTTGGGTGATAAATGCTATGGTAACGAATCCATGTTGTATGGAATACCTTTGTAGATTAAAGTGCTTTGATTCATGCATTGCAGCTCATACAAATGGATGCTAATAAACATAATCAACGTTTCGTGTATATGAGTCACATTCCTTGTAAACTTCCACCATCAGAAACATTTATATTTATTGCCACATGCACACATAACATATGCATTTACATGCACGCATATAAGATGCCTGCAAGCACATGTAATAATATTCAGGAAGGAATGTCGATTTTTGTGCTTTTCTATTAATTTTAAAGACTAACTTCTGTTATGTTGACATATGTGAGTATGAAGATTAAGACTATAGAATATTGCATTGGAAGAAAAACTTAAATGTGAGTGTCCCTGTAAATCATTCCAGATTAAACACTTCTGTTCCCACATTAAATATCTGCTTAATCTGTTAAATTGTTTCTCTAATCTAATTACAAGTAACTTTTTAAAATAGCTCTTGTAAAACATAAAGACTAATTTTTAGGGCTGGTGGTGGCTGTCATGACTGACTTACTAAGGCAAAATAATGTTTTTCACAATAAAAATAAATAGATTTGTTTAAAATGGGAATGCATGAAATGAAATCTCACACCAGAAAAGCCATAAAAAGTTCAGTTTTTGGAACTTTTATCCAAAGAAAGAGAATACAAGATGCACCCTCTTATTCCAGAAACACTATCCCAGAGAGGAGGAATGAGGGAAAGAAAATAGAAATAAAAGAATAATTCTACAACATAATCCCCTGTTGTATCAAATTTTTGTTCAGTGTTTGGATCATGTGTGTGTATGTCTGGGGATGGTGATATATGATCAGACAAATACATTTCTTTGTACATTTCTTTGTTATGTCTTTCTGCACTTAGGGTGCCTTTCTGCCCAGATGCCAACTGTCCCTCCTTAAAAGTCAAGCTGCAGTCCAAAGAGCTGGCATCTAGACGTGAGAGGATGGTGGGGACCATTCATATGCAGTTGTGGGAGCGCGTGGAACTACTTCAGAGTCCAGAAGGCTCTTCCAAAGGGTTTTGCTGCAAAGAGAAAATCAGTTTCTGGATCTTCATTTAAATAATATAAAACTAGGAGCAATCCTAGTATCCTTGAAGAAGGAGTGTCCTTGTTCATGAAGTGTACTAAGGCTGGATCCAAACCCACATCAGCAACAGCTCAGAGGAAAGCTGTTATTGCTGCAGGGTTTGGGTTCAGAAAAAGTATGCAAACTTGTGTTGCTCAGTACTGTGGTGCCTGAAAGCCAGGTGCCTTCTCTGCACTTGGAATTTGCAATACTGACTTGGGGTTCCAGAGATTCCTGAGTATTAAGTGCAGGAGAGCCAGACTCATTGACTGGGATTCACAACCAATGGCATATTTACTGATGCAACACTTAAGGGAACATCAAAATAGAATATTTTTGAGACCATGATTTTACACCTTGCTCTAACACACATATGTGCAGTTGTAAACAGAGGCAACACCCCTTGTCCATCTAAGGTTACTCAATCCTTTTCCTTTGTAAAATCACAAGTGTATGAACAGAAGGAAAAACTTATCCAGATGTAATGAAAGAAACTTTTTTTTTTTTTTTTTTTAATGTTGAATTCATGAACCAAAGTCATGGCTCTGCTTAATGTAGTGAGCAGCAGAGGACAGTGGTGATGAAAGCAAGACTATCCTCATCTGTCTAGTGGAAATCGGAGTTTTTCTCAATAGTTTTTTCACCTTCAAGACTAAGTTCAGCAAAGAAATAAATCATTCAGGATGAAATTTACCTTACTTTATCCAACTGGAAGTAAGACAGCTGGTCTAAGCTAATCATCTATGCTAATCATCTTCACCTTACAGTCACCAGAAGAAAAAAGCCCTTGCAGATGGTTTTTCATACTTTGCCTCCTGTATTTCAGAATGGGATGGACTTGAAGGTGCATGGTTTTAGTGATTGTTTAACAAGGGTTAAAGCCATAATGAAAGTGCAAGTGTGACTACAGCTTATATGTGCAAAATCTGCATAAATTCAGCAATTCTAAATCAAACATAAATAGTAGGTAAAAAAGGTGGGGCCAATTTTTTAAATACTCCATGGCTCAAGAGAACAAGCATAGTCACTTCTGAAACGCTGCAGCATTTCTCATGGCATTTGAGTCAGCTACAGAAAAGCTAGCACGGGTATGCTTATGTACAGAGCTGTCACACTTCTGGTTGCACGATAGATATCCTGAGAATATGAATGTACTACACACAACAAAGCAAGACCTAGACACCTGGGATACCTCTAAATAGTCTAAGAAAGTCCAAGAAGGAAAGTTGGATTAGAGATATTGCTCAGACTACTGAAGGAAGTATGACACACAAACTTACAGATGCCAGGGATTTAAAAGCTTTTTACTGGCCTTGCTTCAAAAATTGTGCTCTTAATTATAAGCCTTTGTGTACTACTTTCAGGTATGAAACAGATAATCCTTTGAGAAGTGCAATCTGCTCAAGAATACTCTATAAAAACTGCCCACTTAGTGAGCTGGAGCATGGCAAAATCCTACAGCAAACAAATGAACAACAAATAGAAGTAGAAAAATATTTATTTTAGCGCTTAACCAAAGTATTTTCCCAGTTAATTGTTTAGATTTTGGACATATGCAAGATATTTTGTGGTAAGTGTATAATTTCTTAGAAGGGAAAATGTCAACTAGAACTATGGCTCTCATGTTGTAGAAACTCTGTGAGGTAACAAAAGCAGTGGAAAAAATCAATTTGTTGTGGCTTCTACAGCTCTATGCAAGCTTTTTCTTTTTGCTTCATTTAAACTGTCTTGATACTGAAATAGGGGAGCCAGTTCACTACAAGTGGTCAACAGCTTTTCTGCTTGTTTGTGTTATTTACCACAGGAATACAATAAAGGTTCATGACCTACCTGACATAAATCTAGATTACTAAAATGTTACATGTGTTTTCAACTGGGAAAGTTGCTGTTTGAGCTATTAATAGGTTTCTTCAGCTGAAATAAAGATGTGGACTGGAACAAATTGACGATCTGGCTAAAAACCTCAGCCTTCTCTTGTCAGTGGACAGCTTGCAAGCATAATAAAGAACCAGAGATTAATACTGAGTATATGAGGATGGTTTGGACTTTGCTTTTAGATCAAGGAATATCTGTTCCTTTCCATGGCCTGACAGAGACCTTGAAGTGTCTTCAGACATTTTCTTCATGCCTATTTGGAATCCTTTGAACTCCTTATAAATCTCTCTTTCTGGGACTGATGTCACCAATTTAGGAAGAAAAACAACAGTGAAGCATAGCTTTCTGTGGGAGGATGATTTGCTACATGACCGTCTATTTACAAGCCTGTAAGCAGCAAGTTTATACAACTGGTTAAAATATCTTAAAATTCTTATGGTTGCATCTTTGACAACTGTGTTCTTATTGCTATGTACTTCAATTTTCAAGTTCCTTTATAAAGAATTTAATAATATACTGTTAAATTAAACTTAATCAATGCATTGTAATCATTATACCACCATTGATATTTACATGTAGTTAAATACTTCTTCAAATTTCTTAGTTTATTTTTTCTGTGGGAGCTATAGAATCTCATAAAAATTCATGTTAACTTTCAGTGACTTTATAAAAGGAATTTGCCACGCAACTTTGATGTGGCTTTACCGAGCCCTGTCATACTTAAACTCAGATTAATTTTAGCCTGCTTTGGAAGATATAAAGTATTCCTAAGTAATGGAGCTAGTGTATTCTGCTATGGAAAAATATATGGGGTTACTGTGAACTATTCATTGTATCTGCTTGAAATTTTAGTCTCAGATACACTGATAAATAAAGGAGGATGATAGATCCTGTCATCTACTATTTGTACCAAATTAGAAGAATTAGGTTAAATTCTGAATTCCAGGGGGGGGAAAAAAAAAACAAAACAACACAACAAAGTAATATAAAAGCCTCCTGCCTCAGTAATTTAATCAAAGCACTTAATAAAATTTTTGCTCTAAGAACACATAAAACACAGCCTTTTACAAACAATAAACAAGATCAGAATATGAAGAAAGGCTAGATTTAAAATATTTATAGTGCTAATGACTCTATTCCCTCATTGTGGATTTTTACACTCTATAAACCCGGAGAAAGAAAATTGTGCTCAGCCTAGAGGTCCAAGGACACATAAAAACCTCAGACATTGCTGACCTCCCCCTTGGAAATCAAGTGGGGCAACTCATTGCCAGATGACATGATGGGAATCAATATTCACATCCACAAAAGTCATGCAATGTCTGTCATGTTGTAGAAAAATCCCAAAAGCCTGCATGTGCAAAATATTTCCCTGGAAACTTGAAAAACAAGTAAGAGAGAACAAGCTAGTGAGAACCTCATGACCTGTCCAATTTTATCAAAGAAACAACACAGATTTTCTTCCATCAATTCTTGCAACCCAAAGCACACTTACTGTTTTGCATCAAGCAGCCTCTGCCCCTAGTTGGGGGGTCTTACTTTCTTCTGTTCCCAAAGACAACTTTTCCAAAATATCCTAATAAATATCCAAATAAAGACTCCTGAAGTTATAAGGAAAGCAGTACTAATCATAAATCCCCTTCTTAGAGAATGGCAACTCAGACAGAGAAACCACAATCTGCTTTTGTGCATGACAGTTACTGTTTTTTATGACTCCTTTGACATTATTCATCAAAAAACCCCAAATATAGTTCTGTTAGGATGGTCATTTTTCTATTGTTCTCTCTGTCGATGATAAAGAATACAATTAAGAAAACATACATCTTCAAGGAAGATTTTCGATACATACATTTCATTCTCATAGCCTAAAAGTCTATATTTAAGCCCTAGAGGTTTAAAAAGTTTTTAATTGTTTAACTCTTTATACCATAACACTATTTTTCTCTTACTATAAATTCTATTTAATTATTAATCCCATGAAAAACTGATAACTGCTACTCCACCATAATGCAATCCTTTCATCTCCAAATAGTGTAGAGGAGGCAATATACCACTCTTGAAAATCTTTCTTTAATCCTTTTTTCTTTTAGAATACAGAGCCATGAAGATTTATCACAGTTCCATAGATTTCAAAAGAAGACTACGGCTTTGTGATGTCAATCCATAGGACCGTAAAGATGCTACTTTGCCAGAGCTATATTGTACCTCTAAAGTGGAATGGGGAAATTGATTTGCAGTAAAATATATCTTATTACCTAATTACCATATCAGGCAAGCAAAGTCATTGTTCTACTTTTTTTCCCATTACAGTTCTTAACCACTAAACTAGCTTCAATAATATAAGTTTGAATATTTCATAGTTTTATTATCATACACATAAGGTGTAAGATCTTTTTCCCCTGATTTCCAATGTAAATGTATTTTTCTTTGCAAAACATATTTGTATCCAGTTATAACTGTTCACATTGATTCATTCTTTATTTTTTGCCTCAGAAAAAATATGTATTTTAAAAATCCCATGTCCTTAATGCTTTATCATGCTAATTTTCATTTATCTGAGCAACACTCTTGCCACTTTTATTTCCAAATATTACCATGACTGGCTTTTGACTGTTCCACAGTTACATAGATGTGAAGTAATGATAATGAAAAAATGCAGGTAGTCTCTATGTACTCCTGCCATACCAATACAATTTCAAAGGACTTTGATATCCCACAATCAATAATTACTGTTTTGCAGTTTCCCACTTACTTGTGTGTAATAAAAAGAGGCTTCTTGAAAAAACCTGATCAAACCAAAACACAACAAAAAAAGTAACCACACATCAACAGTATATAGCATGCCAAACATATTTTCAAAAATTACTAAAAGAAAAGAAATCAAGTGTGTGCACCTGAGGAAAGACTGCCCACTTAAATAAGCTTAGGTGAGATGCAAGCTCCTTTCAAAGATGAATTATTTGCCTTGGATGGCTAAGCTCATATAATGTCAGGCAATAGGAAGATTGTTGCTCTTTGGAAATTCCTATGTCATCCATGAAACAACAGATCCCTGTAAGAACAAGAACTGAATTATCTGGCTCTGCTGTTGATACAGATAAATTTATTGCTGTTGAGACAAGGCTTACAGAAATATTGCTCCAATACCTTCAAGCTGCAGATTTCTTTAAAAAAAAAGATAAAATCAACCCACAGACTTCAAAACCAGATAGTATCTCTTTTTTTTCCTCAGCTTGGTAAGCCTCTCCTTCTCTCTGTCTCTCCCTCTCTGTGCAAGACCGCCTTGCTCATACAGTTCCGATGCAGTGGAGCATGGCGTCATGAGATCCTTATTCCTGAATTTAAATGGGGTGTAATGATAGCGATCCTCCGCGAAAATAAGAGCAAGGTCCTGATCGGGCTTGGGCCACCTTCAATGTCATCGAAAGGTGAATTAAAAAGATTTGGCAATTCCATGGTCAGCTTCAGTGTAGATCTTCCCAGTTGCAGCTGATGCGACCAGCTGGGCACCGCGCAGTGCTCCACACGAGCACATACGCATAGACACACATATAGACAGAGGCGCACGTACAACACCCTTGCATGCTGAAGTAAGCTCCTCCCACGCTCTATTCCTGGCACACATCTAAATGGCTCTTTTATACATATTAACCCTGTGAAACGCTGTAGGACTTTGCTATTCACCTCCCAGATAATAAACTATCCGTTTGCAAGCCTGTCACACAGTTCACAGATCAAAGAATCAAGGTGTCACCAGCCTTCTTTAGTATAGATATCACTGGTTCTTTACTGCCTAGTTATGCTTGCATAGCCCTTAGACATTTTTTGTCTTGAGGTTACTTACCCCATTCAAGTATTCTATTTTCCTTTTCACTGCATCTGTGCCACAGGCTTGCTGGCTGAAAAATGCAACAGTGCTGCCCTTTTCCCCACTATTTAACTCACTTTCCTAGCATCCTGCCTGTCTACTTTTGTACATAGTCAGTTTTCCTGTTAAAAGAAAAAAATAAGGGGGAAAAGGTAAAAAGCAAGCATAATTATAAATTTCAGATTAAAATGTGATAAGTGGATCTTTATTAAAAAAAAAAAAGTTTTTTATTGCATGTTCAATAGTTTTTAGGATATAATCTGGATTCTGCATCTTTCTGAAAAAAAAAAAAAGAAAAAGGGAGGGAGGGGGACGCAGAGACAGAAAGATAAAGAGTCTTGTTGAGGGTAAGATATATACTTCTTTAGTAGAACAAAGTTCCTCAGTTTTCTGGCTGTGTTCTTTGTACTTGGTTTCCATTTCTTACTTAAAAAGGAGGCATGATGAGCAAGTTCTTGTACAACTCTTTCTGCCAAAATAGTGCCTGTGCCAGTAATTTATGAGTAATGGGCTACAGCTGTGATCTCCAGCTCTTAGGCTGTTTTGGTATTTCAGTAATTACAACAGTTTCATTAACATTTAAAGGGAATAGTCAGCTCAATATCTGTAAGAGACTATTTTGTACAGTGTGGATCCATTTTACATTTGCATTTGACATTTGATAATCTCTACACATAAGCTCTGAGCCACAGAAATGAGATGTCACACACAGGAAAAATTAACCCAGATGTAAAATCTTAGTAAATCTGTGAAGATGTAGAATAAATGTCCAACACTGGTAGTGTTATGAAGAGCACCTATTTCTGAGTCTTACGTTCATTTGAAAAATGAAACACCTTTTTTATACATCTTTATTTTGTAGTTGCAACATTTCTGGTTATTTCAAAGAAATAGAAGCAGGAAGCTGGAGGATTAGTAAAATAATCAACACGTCAGATATATGTATATATTGTCTATGTTTCTTTGATGAAATTAGACATGTTTTTGAGATCTCAACTCTTAACAGACTTCATTTTAGGCTATCATTCTCCTTAGCAACCATATCTCTTCTTTGCACAGAAAAGGCAAGTAACTAAACTCAACAAAGAAGCATCATTAGTATCAGCAGAGATGTAGTAGAGGGTAAGCAGCAAACAGTGAATAAATAAACAATCATAAATTCTGCACATTCCATGTACTTCAGAACTGGACTGTTCTATGAAAATGCTAGCTCAATGTTCAGAAGCATAGAGAAGAATAAAATTGTTAGGAACTACTGGAAGAGGAGTAAGGAACAAATAATAAAATATCAATTTCTAATTGTGTAAAACCATAGTTTTCCCATATTCTGCACATTGCATAGTTCTGATCCTGTGTAGCTGAGGAATATGGAAGAAATGAAGAGGGGTCAATAGAAGGTGACTAAAGAAATCAAACTCACAGAGCAGTTTCCTTCAGAGAAAGGATCAAATAGGGTGTGAGGATGCAAAAGCTGCATTCAAAACCAAGGTCTTCAGAAAATAAAATGGTTTGTGGCAACCCAACCACTGTCTAGATTCCTTGATGGTTAATTACATCCAGGGTATTTGGGAATGTGATGTCTTAAACAAGATGCCTAAGCTAAGGGGAATGTCCAATAAGAAGTAGATCCTATAGAGGTGGAATAATGTTTTTTCAATGCCAACTTCCCCCTTTTCACCATAAGACGCAGCTGGGCAGTTGTAAGAAGCATAACTGAACATGGTCATAACCCTAGAGGGAGCTATGGAGAACCAAGGACCCTAAAGATCTTCCCAATTCTTTTTAGGAACTCTCTATCAGAAAACTGTGTATGTCTCATAGTATTGTAACAGACATAAGATTTCCTTATCCAGGGAAAATCCAGGCATTTACACGCTGACTGGAATATACATGTACCAACAGACTCCTTGTTTCATGGGTTCCCACCTCCTATGGATCAAGGCTGTGACTATGACTCCTACCACTGACGTCAAAATTCCAACAATCAGATCTCATCACTGGATCCATGAGTGACAATATCTTTCCACCATCTACTTTTGTTCATTCTTTCAATTTATTTCATTTTCTTATAAATTTTCTTTGTGATATTTTTATACTTCTATAGAAAATAAGAAATTAAATATTGGTATTTCTGCAATTAAATATTTTTTAAAATAAGTCTGCATCATATATACCCCAGTCCTTCAATGTCATTTCACTGTAATTCATCCAAGGGATTTATTGACAAGAACCTCATTTATCCTGTAGCAGAGGCAGATTACAATACTATAATCTCATGAGGTGAAGAGTACCTCCCCTCTAGCTGAGGAAATATGTGCGTAGTAGATTTGCTGGCAGAATATGCTGGAGGACATTTACTATAATCCCTGTAATGTCTGAATATTTTTTCCCTGAGCATCTACTATTGGCTATTGTCATACATTTCTTTATACCAAGGAAACTGCTTCACAAAATGGCTTCAGAATGTGTGAAAGGCAAGATAATTCATTTGTATTACCTTCTAAGAAATTGTCTTAGAAATACAAACTGGACCCTGAAAGACTTCTCACTGAACTCTGATGAAAATGCTGAGGCCAGCCAATGTCAATATACCAACCTAATAACAGTTAGGCAAGAATGGTTTGAAACAGTGCTGTGTCACACGAGATTTAGCCTTTAAGAAGTCAGTACAAGAAGCCATCTGATAGCTCAGTTTAATACAAGTTTGAATCACATTAATGTCATTCTGAAAACTAGGAGGAAAGTTAAGAAGTAAAATATTGCCCTGTGCTGCATCCCCATACTACATCCATTTTAAAAATGTGTGTTTCCTCAGAAGTCATAGGTAGTAGAGGTCTGACAAGATTCTTGCAGTCAGTGGAGCTTTGAAAATTTGGACTGATTTGACCTGAGCTCTTTCTTTAAAATAATTTTGATTTCCAATTTCATGAATCATTATTTGTTACTGTTCTCTGATAGTAACTGAATATTTTCTATTTTCACAGTCAGTGAAAGAAAGGAACAGTCTTCTCTGTGTAATAAACCCCAAATATTTCTTTAAATTCAATTCTAGTAAACTTTAAGTCCACAAGTTTTGGAATATATATTTTAGTCAAGTATCAGTGCAATATTATGATGCTATTTCACAAATAAATTTATATTAAAAAAAATGTAAAACAAAACTGAAAACATTGTTCTAGGTCTTTCTAGCAAATAGAGATAATTAAAAATGGTAAATGGTACAGACTTGGGATTGCAAGGAATTAATATTAAATTATTGATCATTTATGGGTGCAGTCTTTTAGTACAGACATCCTTGTGCTGATACACACTGGGCTATTCTGTTAGCTGAAAATGGTGTACTGAAATTTCATACAGAAATAAAAGACTACTGACCATAAAAAGTCGCTCTACTTGTGCAAGTTCAGTTATTTTTTTTCGTTCCTTTATAGCACTAATAATATTTTCTCAACATTTTAAGGTCTGTAATTAATTTCTGGATTTTAAAATTTCTGATAAATGCTGTTGCTCATTGTCTTTATGCAGTTGATTTGCTATTCACATAAAGTCTCTTTTAGAGAGGTGTGAAAAATAGTCCTGTGTCTGTCTTATGACACAAGGGCAATTGAGCTCCAATCTCATCCAGATAATTTGATCTGAGAACTAAACCACTTTGTTGAATATATGTTGCATGGACATTAAAGTGCAGCATTGGACTAGAAATAAGGTATTCACAATTTCTATACATTTTAAACAGGTTCAAAGTTCTAGTCTTAATTCTCATTGATTGAAAAATGAGGTTGCACAAACTATATATCTCACTATGATGTCATAGAATGGCTTTAATATACTTTTCAGGTGATCAGAAAAAATACAATACAAAAATTGAATGAATAAATGCACAACGATCTACACATGCAATTATCATGGAGTGATAAGACCAGTTTTCTGACTGGAACGTGCAAGGGTAACAGATACCCTCTTGTCAGAATTTATTTACAAAATAGACACGAGATTTTAAAACTGCAGTAAAAAAGAGCAGACATACAATTTTCTGCAGCAGAAACCTCTTTGCCTGTTCTTCTAAAAAATTACTAGGAATTCTCAGCGCAAGTTGAAAATTTGTTACTGCCCTGTCATAGCACCCAACTAAGGCAAATAGCTGAGGTGTTTTCATCCAGGACACTAGCCACTATGGTGTCTCCTGCCACCCTAATGAGATTTGGTGTGAGGCTTCTTTCATGATCCACACCACCGTGAAGTGAAATGGCATGTTCTCACATGAGAGATGCTATAAGCTAGGTTGCTAACCACTGAACTGGAAGTGAGGAAAGGCAGAGGAAGCTGCAAATAGCTGCATACCACCAGACTACAGTGAGTACTGGAGCCTGCCAATGTGAATGTTTCTCACCTTCTGCCTTGCTGGCAGGAAATCAAACACAGACACCACCAGGAGTGTGGTGTAGGAGAGAAACACACACAACAAGCTATCAGTTTCAGCTGGCAAATGGCAATCACAGTCATGTGTACATGTGTGTGTGTTTGTTTGTGACAATTTTCAATGCAGGACACTTCCCAGTGGACTGGGACTGTTTTTCTGAATGTGACCCTTAGTTCCATTGCAGGAAATTGAGATGTTAGCCTAAGTCTGTTAAAGCACAACATGCCTGGGCAATTGAATCTAAATTGGTCGCATAAATCCAGTAATCCACCTAAAGAGTACCAAGGCATGCAGCCTGGCTCATCTCATCAATCTGGTCACACTTGTACTCTGTGGAGGTTTTCGAAATTTCAGGCAAGGAGAGCAGCAGCCTCACCTGGAGGCATTAGTTGTGGGGACGGTCCTGTAGCTACAGCTGGCTCAAGGGCTGAGTGCTGCACATGCAGTCTAGACCTACCTTTAGTTTTTCTTAATCAACAAGTCATTCAAGAGATGCACTTGAGTACATTTGAAGTGTGTAAACTGATAGCAAACCATAATATATTCAGCAAATACAGAGGGAAATCCACAGATGATCACTGAGCATGTCACCTCATTTGATAAATCTCAGAGGAGACCCACGACTATTTCTATGCTACTGAACAGAATCATTACAAGAATGCCATCAGAAATTAGTAAAGCTAGTCTTTTGAAAAGGTGACATAATCATTTTTAGAACAATACAAAAAATTAGACTTTCATTCTGGAGTGCAATTGTAAATATTCCTCTTTTTTTCCCTCTTTTGGAATGAAATATTTAATAATTTCTCATCAGTTGCAAAATTGTTTCACTTGACGCTTTTTAAAGACCCTTCCAAAAACTGATTTAAAACATTCTGAAATAGCTTTAATTTTTCAGTTCAAAAATGCAATTAATTTACTTTAACTTGCTACATTGAAAAAAGGAAACATATAGGTTAAAAGTCCAAAATTGCCTATTTTAGGTAAAAAAATATATTGCTTACTATTAACATTTTTCTTTTGGTTTAATAGAATAATTTTTCTAATTCAAACCTAATCTTTGTTGGTTTTTTTTTTTTTTTTTTTTTTTTTCCTGTTTGATATTAGAAAGAATGAAAAGACAGGTATTCATGATTTTTTTTTCATTCCGAATGTAAAATTCTATTCTTGCTCTGCCACAGGCTTTAAACGTATAGTTCTGAAAAGTATGTAAAATGCTTCAATAGTAATGGATGTCATAAAGGTGGCTTTTTACTTTTTATTTTTCTTTTTGTATGAATGAAAAAAAAAATAGTTCTTAACTTGATACATAATTTTAAAAAGCCCAGATTGAAATAGTGGGCCAAAATATCCAGCACACAATTTTCTTCTAAGAAAAAGCTGCTACAGGCAATCGAACTTCGTGTACCACATCCTCCTTTGCTCTTTCAATCTTACCTTTTGGCCCCATGCATAGATCCATTTGGAGCTCTTTAAGGCTCTTCTGCAGTCTAAAGGCAGGGATCAATGTTACAGAAGTCTCTCACTTAATGCTGTTTACAAGTCTAGTAGTTTCAGGAAATGATCCCTTCTAAACGTGCTTGGAAAGTAACATATTCTGTATTTTAGAATAATGTAAGAATTAGAATTATATATAAGAATAGAAAAATAAGAAGAATTATAATTATAATATAATATAATATAATATAATATAATATAATATTTTTAATAGAAGAATAGTAACAGAGAGCTTAAAGTAAAAGGTAACTGTCAAAATAGTTAACATTATCTGGGTTGTTCTTTTTTGTCATGCGTATGAAGTTAGAAAATATTTTTCAATGCATTTTAATAAAAAATTCTCTCTGCCTTAAAACCAAAAAGAAAATAAATAGAAAAATAGAAAGAGCAAGATTTGCCACTGGAAATCTCTGGAAACTGAAACAGATCTCTGAGATAGAAAACATCTGCTAGTATTGAGTTGTCATTATTTTTTCCATTAATATTGGATCATAATTAATATGGAGTCAACCTCTAAAGAAATACTGATGTTTTTTCAGAATGTGATGGGTTGAAAAAAAAAAAAAGGCCAAATGCCAAGAGCCAAAGGGCCCAGGACAGAGACCCCTAAGGCCCCTCCTGGCCACG
>JAWWEE010000105.1:78732272-78749291 GCA_035221455.1 Xenops minutus | reverse complement strand
CTCCAACCCAGCTGGCCGATCCGCAGACTCCTACGGCCCACTCTCAAAACAGAGCAACCGCATGGAGCTCTCTGCCCTCCAACCCTGCCGGAAGAAGGATTGCCTCCTGACTTCCGACTCCCCTCTTTATATCTTTGCTCACGTAAAGAAATGAGATGGAATACTTAGTTATGACCCAGTTACCAGGAAAAACCCAAACCAAAACCACTACACAGAACAAGTTCTTGAGTTCTTCCATTCAAAGACCTAATGGTTTGAGCTGAAATAAAGTTTATAGTAAATCCTAGTTGTATATCTTCTCCACAGAACTTATGCTATATCTAGTCTCTTTAGAACAATGACCGATTTATAATTCTCAGGACTGGAAATAGAAAATCCACCACAGAATCACAGAACTATAGAATTATAGAATGGTTTGGATTGGATTGGATCTTAAAGATCATCTTGTTCCAACCCTCTCACCATGGACAATGACACCTTCCACTAGACCATGATGCTCAGGGCCCCATCCAACCTGGCCTTGAGCATTTCCAGGGATGGAGCATCCAAAACATCACTGAGCAACCTGTTTTGGGTGAATCTTCATAGTGAATTTCATGCTAAAACCTAGTCTAAACCTACTCTGAGTTTAAAGTTGAATTCCCTTTGTCCTACCACTACAGGCCCTTGTCTCTTTCCAGCTCTCTTGTAGGTCCCCTTTAGGTACGGGAAAGCTACTGTAAGGTCTCCCTGGAGCCTTCTCTTATTGAGGCTGAACAACCTCAGCTCTCTGCCTGTGCTCACAGAAGAGGTGCTACAACCCTCTGATCACCTTTGTGGCCCCCCTGTGGACTGGCTCAAACAAGACTGTGTCCTTGTTGTGCTGAGAACCCCAGACCTGGATGCAGCATTCCAGATGGGGTCTCATGAGAACAGAGTAGATTGGTAGAGTCAACTCCATTCGACTTGCTGGCCACACTTCTTTTGATGCAGCCCAGGATACCCCCTTCTGGCCTACAAGTGCGCATTGCTGGCTCATCTTGAGCATCTCGACAGTGTAAAGCAGTTTTGCTTTTGGTTTAATCAATTTAAACCCCAGTGGGAATTGCATGGAACATTTGCCTGAATAGGCTTCTTGGGCAGATCAAAGTTGCCATTATCAAAGAAAATAAGACTTTTTATACTGGATGTGACCATAGATTTGTTGGTTCTTGCCTTGGGCAGCAGATTCAGATAGTTCAGAGAAAAACGAAACCCTTAAAGTACATTTTGCCAGTTGAGAAAAAGGGAAAGAACAGAAAATCATTTTGAAAGGCTATGCAAAATTTGTACTTTCCCAGACTTCTGCTTGAAGACTAATGAGTGTTATATTGACTCTATTCACAAAGCTACACATTTTACATCATTCAAATCAATAACAAATATTTCAATAAATCTTATATGATAAACTATCATCTATGGCACAAATAATTTCTGCAACTTTGTAAAATATCAATTCCATGGGTTGAATATATGCATTTGAAAGTAAATTTGCTCCCTGTTTGAAGTGTACAGCTGCTCTTTAATTGTGTATCAACTTGTTTTTATTTTTAGCACAAGTTCTGCCCTACTAGAGAACTGAAACTTACTTTCATATAAATGCATTTGTCACAGTCAAAATTATACATACCCTGATGAATTTAGCAGAATGTGGAGACAAAGTCATAAGGGGTAACTCATCACCTTTCTATTCAAATGATCAAACTAAAGATGAAGGTTCTTCCACACAGAAAATTATATCCATACCTAGATAAGAGAAAAATGGTAATTCTGATTTTTCATGAGAAAAATAGCACAACCCCCCCCCCCCCCAAATAAAATAACAATTAGAAAGTGCAGACAAAACCCTAATGTTTGAAAGTCAGATGCTCCATCTTTTGTCCTTCTTGTTCTGAAATTACTATGCTATAAGGAAATAAGGACGTAGACTGATATTTTGTTCCTCACTACAATGCTGTTTATATCCAAGACCAAATTTTCTGTCTGCTGAAATGGATAACAAGAAGGTTCATTATCACGTCAGCTCTAACAAAATAAACTTTTCTACAAACTAATGCTACTCTAATTTGAAACTCTTCTCGCTGATGTAACAGACTGCCATGATTTGATTAGCAACAGCAAGGGCTGGGTTCAATTTCTAGGGGTCACATCAAATTGAGCCCCCATCTAAAAACCTGAGAAAATTAAATTAAACTGTCTGGGTGCTCAGTGAGCTGTACTTTTCCACTCTCAAATGATGAATCAACTGGTTTAATGAAACAGTGAAGTGTTGAAGGGAGTGAAAAAAAAAAAGAGGAAAACAGGCATATAAATAGCACTGCAGACTAGTTGGCTATCTCTGCTAAACAAGAGATAGCACTCTCTTTTGTTGAGGGAGCTATTGTGGTAGCTGATGTTCTTGCAACTTTCTCCCATAATGCCCAAACATTTACTGGTTTTGCCAAATTTGCTGTATCCCCTTGTCTGTGAGGTAGTTGGAGCTCAGCTATTATCCAGCTGTCTCAGTTCTGCGAGTTGTGCACTGGGCCACTCCTGTGGTCTGCTTTTCTTCTGCAGTGCTTTCTGTTCTGTACCAGGAGGACACAGTACCCAGAATGTGGTGACTTCATAAGCCATCTGAGCCTAATGGCATGGCAACTAGAACAATTTTCAGGAAGTTAGGGGAAAGGTATTTGAAAATTCATAGGCAGAGGGAGAGATCAAACTCCAGCCTCCCATGCTCAGGGTATTGGTTGGTACTACTCAGTTGTCAATTGTACAAAAGGAACAGTCACACCCTACTTCCCCAACTGTAAAAGAAGTGAGGAAGGAATTCTGCTGGCGAAGGTTTTGGACTATGGCCAACAAACTCAGCAAGGGAGGTTGTCCTTTGCCTTGAGTAGTGCAATCAGGCACTCACTTTCAGCCTTTTGCACTTCCACTTTCAGGAGGTCTTAGTGAACTCCTCATTATTCTGGTTCTTAGCAGTTCTAGTGTAAGGCACCAAACTTTTTTCAGGCATCACACAAGTAATGAAAGCATCTAATGCAGAGTCTGGATGTCACCTTCAGTACCAGAAACCCAGAGGTTTACATTGCAAAGACTAGCATGAAACCCCTTTGTAGAACTAACCTTAGGTTCAGAACATTTATGGAGCCCTTCTAATCCCAAATCCTCAAAAGAGTTTATAATCTGCTCAGTCAGTAGTGTATTGGATTCTTTCATCTGAAGGCATTAAGCTCCATAGGCAATTACTAGCCCAGGGAGGTATTTATCTCCCTTATCAATGAAGATATGAAATGTTAATGAACAATGTATGTCAAATAGCCATTTGAAATCAGTAGGTCATTGTGAAAAAAATAGCTCCCAACCCACATCTCTAAAGAGAAGAAAACCAATGCACCCTGAGTGATTCTGGTAACTAATCAAATATGTCCCACATGCTACAGTAAAACCTATAGCAAGATCTCTATTTAATAAGGCCACACATTGAAAGGCAATATCAGCTTTATCCTAGGTGGCAGCTGTATTTATCAAAGCAAATGTCTGCAAAGTCAGAAACTACTTTTATTCTGAAAAAGCAATTATTCATTTACTTATTTGGGTCCTGACTATATTTTATCACTAACACATTTGGCTGCACAAAATGTGGTAGTTAGGTTGAAAGCATTCTAAAGTGCTGTCAAAGAATTCCCAAGTATTAAAGCTCCTTCAAAGCATTGTCTAACTTTACCATGCCTTTAAAATTTTAATAATAAATATGATAGTGTTATTAGAAATCAAACAAAAAACCTCCAATATGTGACACATTCAGAAAAATAAGGGACTTATCATTAAAGATGTTTGATAATGGTTCCTTCTTTGACCTCTGCATGAGTGAAGCTTTGTCATGGGATCAAGGCCTGCCACTGGTAAAGGAAGTTTTAGTTTATGTTACACAGACCAAGCATTTTTTATTTCTCATTTCTCTATGTCTAACAATTCTGTAATGCTAAAGAATTAACAAGTCAGATGAGCACTAGTAGGAGGTTCTACAGGACATGACCAGTCTTCTATGGGGATTCAGAGACTGGTCCTTAACATGCTGTGCATGTTGCAGTGAAGAAGAAATACTTGAAAAAGATGAGTGGAAAACAAAAACCAAAGACATTTCCACTAAGCGTACGAGAAAGCTAAGATACCAATCCACAAGTAGGAGGTATTTTCAGGTGTATGGCAGCAAATATACCCACAATCATTAAAATACAACTCTCTACATTTCAAGATTGATTGTGTTATCCTAAGAAAAAGTCACTAGAATTTTTTTACATGACTAAATAAATTTTACTTTCCTAGGTCAGAATTAGAACTACAGTGACTGGTTTGGTCAAAATGAAAATAAAAAAAAAATCCCACAAAATTTAAGGTTTGACATTCTGTCCAAATTTAACATAAGAGTTTTAGCAAACTTATAAAGTAAAAGTATATAAGAATGAGGAAGTTTTTATAGTCTTAATAGAAGATTTGCCAGTGCCATTAATAAAGCAGAGTTTTACACATTATAGCAATTGTGATTTTTTTTTTTTTTAAATTTCTGGAGCATTAAAGTATTTCTCTCTAGACTGTATATGAGTAATTTTTAAAGTATGCATACTAGCTTTGCCAATCATCTTGCCCTGTGGAACTGGGTCAGCTTTGATGCAATGAGGAACAATCCTTATTTTTTCTGCAGAATCTGGGGAGCAACTGAAAAATAATTTTTTTAAAATTTTTTAGTATCAGTGAAATTCACTCTGAGAGTTCATGGTTAAAGAATGAGGTTCTGAAAGAAAAGAAAAGGCAAAACACAGACTTACCTTAAAAATGGAGACAAGGAAAGCCCAAGATATTAAAGACCTAGGCAGCTTAATTTTAATTCTTCAGAAAAAAGGTAGAAGGGAAAGTGCCTAGATGAAAACACGGCAAGCAACATTCAAAATCAAGTTTTCAAGAATAAATCATGGCAAGCTTCTCTACTTTCCTCACAGAAGAGGGTAACAGGCTGTGTAGATAGAGAAGCAGTAGATGTATATATACATATATTGACCTGGGTAAGACTTTGACACTGCCGTACAAGACAACTTACAAACTGACTGTGAAAAGATGGACCAGATAACAGAAATAGACAACTGAGTAGAAACCTGTAATAAGGGCATGATTATCAAGGACTCACTCTTAAAACAGAAGGATGCAACAAATGTATCTGTTTGGGTCCACTAGGTCCTGAATAACTCAGTATTTCTACCAACAGCCTGTAAAATGGAATCAAGAGCTTGATAATGACATCTGTGGACAGCACCAGGCGCCGTCTGCCTGTAAGCAGATTGGGGAACAGATTTCAAACTCAAAGCGACTGTGACACACAGGTTTCACTTCACTGAAGGCAGGTGCAAGTTCTTCCACTTTAGGTAAGCATAATGAACTAAATGATCCTGAGTGGGGAAGAGCTGGAAGAGAGGGCAGACCGCCAGAGATGCATCAGAGGTGAAAAACATGGACATAATTTCTGATACTTTAACAAAGGTATAATCCATGAGACCAGTGGAATGGCTTGTTCTGGATCTGTTGGAGTTCTTGAAACCTCACTAGTTCACAGAAGATAATGACTCACTAGGAAAAGATCTGAAGATTGAGATTGACCAGTAGACTCAAAAGGGTGACATACAAGTAAGATGGAGAGATCTGGAATCTTTTAATTTTTACATTTTAAAGAAAATTTCCAACCTTCATATATGCATTTGGTCTCTTAGATGAATAATTTTGGCAGCTATGGGGAGGGCATTTCTAACAGCACAAACTATTATAATTATTTTATTATGAAAATTATTTTATTATTATTTTATTATTTATTTATGATTTTTTTAGCTTTTTCTGCTTTTCTTTTTAGTATGCAATTTTTAATTGTGGCAAAATATATGAACACTGTCACAAAAGATTAAAACAAAAACAGTAGGCAAAAAGACTGAGGCATATTTTCACACCTCATAATTGTTAAGTATGACTTTTTTGATAGGCTGAGATTCACAATACTAAGAAAGGCCCTTATTTCACTTTTTGGAATACATGGGCCACATTTTTTGGTTAGTACAAACTCTTGTAGCTCCATTGCCTTAACCTACTAGAAAACACCAAGATAATAACAGGTTTTCATTTGTTAATGGTCCTTGCTTGTCAGTTGAATGAATAAATACTCTATAGGTATGAGGGAAAATCTTTATATAATTAAGATTCTTGTACATTCTTGTTTTAATAAAGAACAATATAAAATTAAGGATATTGGGGTAAACACACAGAAGGAACCACTGAACTATATTGTTACCATTAAACTGTGCTAAATAATTATTGTTGATCTAGGACTTACCAAAAGGAGCTGAAACACCAGGTACAGTCTTTTTTACCTTGTGCAGAATCGCTCTTTCATTTATAATTTGGCAGATTTTGTCATGCCAAGAAAATGCTACTGCTTGAGTTGAACTGAGCCATGGACTTTGCCTTCCATGAGGGATTAAAAAAGTATTTAAAGAGCATTTATGAGGATACCCAGCTGTACTGGAGATTTCCTAAATATTATGGATCAGCTGGAGCAGGCCTCAGGCAGGAGCAGGAGATCATCTGTTATTATGATTTGGTTTCAATTCCTCTGCTATAGATGATTTCCTCTGATGATGCTTCAGCTGTAGGAAGAGAATGTGACTGAGCAGGTATTCCCAGAATGACATCGATTCCCTGGAGCCATATATGTCTTTAGAGTGAGATCACACACTGGTTCCTGATCTGGGCCTAAGGATAGGTTGTGACTTCTGCAGGACTAGCCCAATTTAAGTTTGTTTCCCTAAGAAGACTTTAAAAAAAGTCCCATTAATTTCCTTGCTGGAAAACTATGGTTGCAAGTATACAATCTGAGCATAAAAACCCTTACCATTTATTAGAGTTATTTATAAGTCCCCCCTAATTTCCATACAATTAGAGAATTCTAAACAGATAGAGAACAAATGCAATTGCCGTAGGCCACCAAATGTTCTGCATTCAATATAGTAAATCTTAATAGATGTAAAAAAACATGGAACTCTGTAGTAGAGCAGAATATATGGTAAAGTCAGCAGTTCCATATTTTTAATGCATAAATTATCCAACACTTTATGCTCAGAAGATGTTTTTTCAAAATACTGATCATGACTTCCTCTGCACTGACTAAATTGATCCTCCTAATCTGATGGTTGTTCTGATCCTCTGAAGACATTACTAGATTAACAAAATCACTTCTCCACAACGTTTTCCTGTTATTCTGACAATCCATCTGATTGTAGGAACTAAACAAAGAAAGCTCAGGGATCCAAAAAAACACAGCTTAATGTTTTCCTGAAAGTCCTTTGCTGTCAAGTTTTTCACTGATTCTTACAATTAGCACCAGTCCAAGAAAGGAAAGAAGCACTGTGATTTCAATTTTACTGATATATTTCACTAATACATAAATTTCTATCACTCACAAAACTGCAACTTTTTTGTTAATGATTAGTTGGTCAAGATATCCATGATCCACACCACCAGCCCATTGTAGAACATCAGTCTTTACTAATGGAAACATGTAGATAGTGCACTGATTTTTCATGAGCTGCTTCAATGAGGACTTTGTGGACACATTTTTCCATTAAGCTAATGGATTCATGGGTCATTTATATTAGACATTTAACTTCATCCTTATTAAAGTGATTGTCTTCTCTCTGCTACCCCTTTCTTCACAAATTCAAAACCCCCACATATACTTTTGCATTTTTATTTTTTCTTTCCCACTCTCCTTTTTCCTCTGTTCATCAGATACATTACCCTCCTTCTTTCTCCATTTTCTTTCTCAGCAATATCCACTTATAGCTGAACTTAATGAATTTTATTTTAATTTTTAAATTTTTCAATTGATTTGAAAAATACTTATATCATTGGACCTTTCTAGTCCTATAATACCTTCCATAAAACTAATGTTTTTTTTACATCTCCACCTCACTACCTGGATCCTTCCCTGGTAACCACCCCTTTTCTTCACCTTCTATTCTTCCACTTTTTGCTCCATTGTTCTATTCATGCCTATGTTTTTAATGTCTCTCTGGAATCTTTTACTTATTTTAGCAGCACAAACATTCTATGTAACCTGCCATTCCATGTTTTCCTTAGTGACTGTATTCTCATTTAAGTTTCCAACTCTAAATTGTTCATGAACATGCCTTATCTCCAGCTCAAAACTGGAAAAACACATATATTCTTTAACACAAGCAATATAACCAGCTTTCATGCTCATATTTCTCCCCTCCTTCATGAATCATTAGCTAGGAGTCCAGATGTTTCTCCTGTTCTGGTTGCACAAGTCTTTCCAAATGCCTCCTTCAGTTCTGTGTCACCCAACTTCTTTTTGTCCAAAATACCTCCTTGATGTCAAAGACTTAATATCAGACTTAATATCAGCCTTAATGTCAGACATCTGAGGTATTCACCAGCCTTTTTCTCTTGTCTTCAGCAACTGATCTCCAAAAATCTAGATGTTTCAGTTTATTTCTCTTATCTCTATATTTGCTCTTGTGTCTTGGTCTGCAAGGTAGTTAGCCCCTCAACTCGCCATACCTTTGCTCATTTGTCTTTTAGTCCCATTTCCCACCAGACTAACATTAGAAGTTCTCTCTTGTATTGATATACCTCATCTTCCTCAGTAGCTTTATAAACCAATTATAAATTCTTCCATCATCCTCTTGTCCATGTTGTTCTTTGCATTTCCTTCACTATCACAGATTGCATTTACTTAACTCCCTGCTCTAGTTAACTGAAATTCCATATTTATTTCTGTGCAAAACCCTAACTCCTTTTCTCACTACATTTAATTTTTTTCTGTTTCTTTACCCAGCTAACAACTTGTTAATTAAAAGATTTTAGCATCAGCTTAAGCTTCCAAAATTCTGTCAAATGTGAAACACTCCCATTATAATTCCTCACTAGATTTTTCATCCTTAGAACCTTTAACCTGCTAGGTGCTTTCTACTGTATTCACATTACATTTTTAAGAATAAATTCTGCAAAATAGCAGTGAGTATTGCTGATAACATGTCAGTCACCCTTAATGACTGTCCACAAGCCCATATCTATTGCTTGTTCCTGTTACAGCCACTTCACTTGGGCTGTAACATTACAATAGCATTGTCCAATATCTGAATTGACATCTCTAAGGCACCTGTAACAACAATACACTCTTCATCATATTGGGGAGTATGTACATGTTCTGCACAGATGACTGTCTGTTTATCATATAACCTTATTATATATATGCTTATAAATCTACTATCATGGAAGCAAAAGAGCTGTGTCTAAAGAGGATTCAGAACACTTCTGTTAATCTTGACTCTGAATCACCTATTAAATTAGACTCCTAAAATTAGTTTGGATAAACGTTATGAACAGGATTTCCAGAAGACAAGTGTACTCGTGAATATGAATATTTAGGGAAAAATTTTTAAAGGCCTACAGGGAGAATCATAATTAGAAACTTAGTACATCTGAAGAACTATAAGAGTATTTGCTGAAGAGAGATGCTAGTTAAGGAGACAGTTCTTTCTTAGGAAATCTTACTCCTAGTGATAGATGTCAAAAAAACTGAAGTAAAAGCTGTCTACATATTTGCCTATTCTAAAGCTCTGGAGTGAAAATATCAAATAAAGTATTTAATACTATCAAAGTTCATGAGTTTAAGAAATCTTAATTAATGTCAGCAGAAAAATTTCCAAAGAAAAATGTCAACACTTTCATTTCTGTCTCTTGAATCAATCTCTCATACAGAAAATGCCAAAATATCTAAATATAAATGTATAAATATTGACATTTTTCAAAGTTTTTTTTTCATCCTACACCTAATGAAGGTGAATGACAGTGAATTCATGAGTCCTAAGCAAGCCTAGAGGACCTATCTCATCTCTGATGTGTAACTTGGTGAAGTTTTAACATTTTCAAAATGTAACGGGTGAATAATGTTCTCTTAAGAAATCAAATATATTAAAGAATAGCAAGTCTTAAAACTTTTGTGATACTCTAAATATACTTGTAATATGAGTGCTGAATAAGGGCATCACTAATAAATGCATATCCAATGTTATTTTTAGTAAACAGTTTTGCAAAATAAAACCTGATATGCATGTCTGATTAGCACTTTAAAAAGTGCCAAATGCATTTGAAACAGAAATAGAACTCAGGTTATTTTTCTCTAAAGGATGATGAATATTTGTCCTTTAATTATTTTGCTAAATAATTTCTGTTCATGTATCACGCCTTCATAAGACACGACATCTGATGAAATAAACTAGAAATAATTTCTTGAAATTTACAAATTTTACAAATAACACAAAAGCAAAAACTACTTATGATTCAAATGCAAGCTGGCAAGTCTCACTGTTTCACAATTTTTTTGGCATTTGACATAAAACTTCCCCCTTCAAGACAACTGCTTAGGTCAGAACCCCTTAAAAATCTTTCGGACCTTGAAGCTGCAGGGCAGAGCCTGAAGACCAGAAGGCCTGAATATACCTTAAAGATTCAAAATTAGAAAGCCAGGGCAAACGATCCTGAATTCATTTTATCATTCTGAGCTTATCCTCTCTGACTGGTGTTAACATAACATTTCTATGTCCCCTAAAGCATAACCACTGACAGTGACACCGTAACTGACAGCATGGCTTCAGTGTTGAATTGGGACACATATAGTCAGACTTTGAACTGCACTAACGGTCTGCTTGAGAAAAACTGCATTCCCAGTTAAGCACTGCAGGCCATTTACAGCATGGGGGCAGGGAAGTAGGTAGGGATGTGCTCTGAGAGCAAGAGTGAGCTGGGTAGGGAGGGAGGCACTTGATAAATATAATTTTTATTTTTTAATTTCTACAGCTGTTGCTTTGTTTTCAAATATTGTCATGATGTCTTTGAAGTCCTTCAGAAACATTTGGTACAGAAATACTATGTAAAACTAAAAACTGAAATTTAGTCTGAGTGAAATGTGTTTTGGAAAGGTATGCTGACGTGTATTTATTTATGTTTAGAAGTTAATCTAATTTGAATAGACTGCCTTGATACGTCAGTAAAAAGCAACACTGAAGAGATAGAATAATGTTACCTTGCCAAGTTTCAGAAGACAATGTAAGCAATGTTCCCCAAGATTAAGAATTGAACACGGTCATATTAATAACCTGTACAAACTATTTCTGTGCTATTTTCCTAGACTGCTGTTTTAACATTTCCTAAAGGAATAAGACTGAAGTTCTCCAAAGTTTCTGGATCATTTATTTTGGTGAAGTCATTCTATGATTCAGTAAAATGCTACTGAAGTTCTCCTCATGCAGTGTCACACTGTTATAAAAGGCCACAGTCTATATGACTTTAAAATTAGGGGAAATGCCTTTCTAATACACAGTTTTTCTTATTCTTGCTTTATACTTTAACTTTTTATGTTTATATAGACATTACATGCATATATATATGTATGTATACATATATATATCTGTATGGATATGTATACATGTACTACTCATACATGTGTATCATACATGTGAAAGATGCATAATGAAAAGTGCAGACCAGAATGGCAAATACAGAGAAAGCTTGTCAAATAATGAATGAAATCATGCAGCAGATGATAGTGCATTATACTCTCAACTTCTAGATGATGTGTTGTATGTGAATCCTTCCATCTAATATTTGTAAGTTCACAGCAGACGTATCCTCTAGTCTATTGCATAGAGTTTTATTGATTCACAGAGAAATAGCAAGTGCTACCTAAGGCAGCAGTTATTCCAAAATGTTGTTGTTATCAGAAGAAAATAAAGAAAATCTCATTGTTAGATATGATTTGTGGTACAATTCCTCTCATGTGCTGAGTATTAAGGTATTTTAAAGGAAGAGATCTTCACTGTCCACACAAAAGATATAAGGAACACTTCTTGTAACAAAATCAGTCCTGAAAATTTGAGATTTCATAGCCCATTAACCTGCCATTAAAGACCAATGACAGGACTTTCTCGGAAATGAACTTTGCATTGTGCATGAAGTAAATTGTGACACCAGAAGGGAGAGGAGAAAAAACTCTCACCTAAAACAACAACAACAACAACAAAAATAAGGTCCACAACATGATTCTTATCAAAGTCCATGCTATTGAAGAAATGAAATTGCAGCTATACAAAGCTGAAGATACCACTTATGTGTAATGGTGCAGAACCAGGTTACATCAGCTTTGAATTTCAGGCAGTTCACATTCCGTTTTACCTGCATTTGCAGAAAGTTGAGTCAGTGTCAACTCCCACTTAGGACTGAGTTGATCACAGTGTTACAGAAAGTCAAACTGACAGTTAAAAGGAAGTGAAAGGTTCTGGGTCATGCCTCTGCTGGGTTTAAATTCATTCTCATTAGGAACAATAATACAACAAAGTGCCTGTTAGATTCTGAAGCTGTAAAGCATGCATATGCATGGAATATAGTTGAATTATTTGTCTGGATATAGGAAAAGAAAGTAATAGAATTTTTGCATTCATTTCAGTAAGAAATGTATGCTTCTGTTCAAAGTGAGTCAGTTTAGCACTAGGTAACATCTTGTCTGGGCTAGGTGAACAAGGCATGATAATACCATCAGGTGTGCTGTCTCTGTTAATTGTGTTCATTTTAAAGGGAGCAATAAACATTAGGATGCTTTAATTCAGTTCATTTCAATGGGAGCAATAAACATTAGAGCCCCTTTAGTGTCCTTTTCTGAAGGGTCCCACTTGACTAGTTTTACTCTAATTTAAACAGGAAAGACAGGAAGCATGATTAATTTAACTCTTTGCCTGGCAAAGCATTAAGTTTGAAGCTGTTTCCTCCAAAGAAAGCACTAATTACAGTAATAAAAATTAATATTAATTGCCATTCTAGATATAACATAGTAGCACCAAAGGGTCTTGCCAATACAGGGTGGAAAACAGGCTGAAAGAATACAGCAGCACACAAAGGATACTTCTTTAGGTATTTCAGTGGCCAGTTTCATGGCTCTGAACATACTCTGCACACCCACAGATCAGATGCAAGACTGCATGCATGATAAAATTAGCAATTTCATATGGGTTGTACAAAGAAGTCATGATAAAGCAGATTGCAAAATGTCTGGTACTGCAATGATCTACTTTGAAAATATGAGACTTTTCTTTCCTTAGGCACTTGTGGTGAGCTGGCCTTGGACAGCAACCAAGCAAGGACTCACTCGCTCCCCATCCCTAGTAGGACAGGTGAGAGGCTCACATTTGCTCACAGGAGCAAATGTGAGCCAACTCATGGGTGGAGATAGAGACAGTTTAATAAGTGACACAAAGAGATGATGAAAAGCAAGTGATGCAGAGACAGTCATTCACCACTTCCCACAAGCAGACCGATACCCAGTCAGTCTCACAGCAACTGCTACTCTGGAAGATATCCCCCACTCCTGCCTCATTTTTTATGATGCCATATGATATGGAATAGCCTTTTAGGCAATTTGGATCATCTGTTCTGGCTGTGTTCCCTCCCAGCCTCTTTTCCATCCCAATATATTTTTTGAGGGGCAGAGTGAGAAAACAAAGCCGTGAGTCTGTGCAAGCACTGATCAGCAATAACACTACTCAAAAAGAGCACCTACTCAGCACAGGTAAGGCCACACCTGGAACACTGTGTCAAGTTCTGGGGCTCCCAGTACAATGCAGACATGGACACACTGGGGAGAGTCCAGTAAAAGTTCGCTTGATAACTGAGAGACTGAAGCATCTCTGCTGTGAGGAAAGCCTAAGACAGATGGGATTGTTCAACCTGGAGCAGAGAAGGTTCGGGAGATCTTGCCAATCTACAGAAATTTCTGAAGGGAGGGTGCAAAGAAGACAAGGCCAAGCTCTTTTCAGTGGTGCCCAGTGACAGGGTAAGAGGCACCAGCCACAAACCGGAAAACAGGTTTCTTCTGAACAAGTAAATACTTTGTTACTTGAGAGTGATGGAGCACTGTTAAAGGTTGCCCAAGGACATTGTGGAGTTTCCAACTGTGGCAATATTCAGCAGCTGTCCTGGGCAGCGGGCTCTAGGTTGTCCTGCTTGAGCAGGTGGTTGGATCAGATGATCTTCAGAGATCCTTGCCAATCTCAGCCAGTCTGTGTTTCTGTGATAGTCAAAATATTGTTATCAACTCCATTTTAGTCACAGATGCAAAACACAGCACCATCCCAGAGGACACCCCTATGGGCTGATATGAAAAAAGTTAAGTCCATTTCAACCAGACCCAGTAAAATGCTGGAAGCAAACTCAATCCAAAATTACTTTTTAGGTACAGGAATATTAAATTGCAATAGCAAAGTTTATAAGAAGTCAGGAGGATGAAGGGATGGAGGAAAAGGAGATAAAGAGACTGTTAAACACTTTAATTAATGAAAAGCTACCTGTTTGAAATGAGATAATATTCATTCTCCTAGGAAATATAAAAGAAAAAACACCACAACATCCCAAACAACCCCAAACCCCACAAACATAACAAACAAAAACCTAAACAGACCAACCAACCAACCAAAAGAAGCTGAAACCAAAACCAAAACAGCAAGAAACTGAATTAAACCCTCCCGATAAGTTAATCAACAGCGTGTGACAGTTTTGTTGTTTCAGTTATATAAGGGTAGCAGAGCCAGGTAAATAAAGCACAATTGTCATTGTTTGTGGGGGAACCCTGCCTGAAGGACTGCCAAAACAACCAGGACACATCTTTCCAGGAATGGATGGATCTAACAATCAAATGATTAATGCCAGAGATTGACAACTACCTCAAGTTACAGAAGTTAATGTTTTGAAAAGGTTTTCTTAGCATAGAAAGTGATTATATATATTAGATAGATAGTTATATAATTTGTATTTGTATGTTTATGCCCCCTCGCTGTGTTACCAGGTTACCCGGTTCCCTGTTTCTCCTTTGGCTAGCCAGTGATGCAATGGAGCATCATCATGTAAGGCTAGCCACTTCCAGTCTCCCCCCTCCTTTCCTTCCCCTTACCTGTTGCGATCCGCCCTAACTCCTCCCAGTTTTCAAGCCTCTCCCCCGACCCTATATCAGTCCCATGCGCCCATAATAAAGTGTTCCAGCCTTCTTCACTCCTCACCAGCTGCGGACCATGAACTTCCCTTCCCATTGGCATGTGATAATTGTTTAATGATGTTCTATTTTCTTTCTGTTAAGTTGCTTTTTTTAAAGTTTTCTCCAGTTGACAGGTATTATGAGCTCACTTAGCTCCCGTTGAAGTTAGTGGTTAGTTTTTGGGGACTACAGCAGTACCAAATTATCCTATAATTTAAAGGTATCCTAATATTGTTTCTACTGTGAAATATGCCAAGTAGTTGTTTTATCTTGTTACGTAACAGATATGGTATTTCACATTTAACATAATGTAGTTAATAGGCGTTTGATCTCCTTAGAGCTAAGGGTAATCTTCTCATCAGCTTCCCGTGGGTCTGTTTTTAATCTCACTTCCTTTTATTTCTTAAGTTCAGAGTGCATTAATATTACTTGGTCAAACATGTACCATCTATTTACCTATCAATTAATTCAATCCAACTGGCTTATATTAACATAAAACCTCAGCACATTACAATATCACACAAATGTTAACTTTAAAATTTTACAGCAATAAGACAATTCAGGATAATAAACTATTTCTACTTTTTTTTTTTTTTTTTCTCCTAGGTCAGGCATTTTTATCCAGTTTTATAGGGAGTTGCAAATGCTTAAATCTGACAAATGTGTTTTTTACATTTATGTCTGAGTCATTTTCTGTAACACTTCCAGTCATTTTTCAGTATATATATAATCTTGACTATTTTCCTTCAAGAATATGTGTATGCTCTGTCATGTTGACTGCTGACCTTGAGATTCTGATTTCTAGGAAAATCTATGAAATCACATTGGTATATATTAGCATATATAACATCTCTAGACAAAAATTTTAACTCAAGTAGACTGTGTATCCTTAGGTAGAAGAAGAAATGCCTGGGTATGCTGTGATAAACTGTTTAATAAAATAAAAAAATAATGAAACCCTTCTTTTCAGTCCAGGCTGCTATACTGCCATACATTTTATTGGTCTGAAAGGTAGAATTTTTGGCAGAGAAATTGTCCCATGGGCTACATAAAGGGCACATGGTGTAATTCAGACTAGTGTAACTATAAATGACCAGAATAGAGTCTGAAAGATCTGCTCAATTCAATGTCTGATTTATGTTTCATGCCAAGGTGAGGACATTTTGGAACTGACACAGACAGAGGGTGAGCTACACGCTGCAATTGTAACTGTCCAGGTGAGAGAACGAACATGGAGCAGGAGCGTTTACCAGTGATTAATCCAACCAACACTATTCTCTTCATGACAAGACATTTATTTTAAAAATTATTCAGGAAGTCATATGTGCTAGACATTTATATATATGATTTCTATCTGTTATATTTTGACTAAAATTGTATTTTTCTTTGGTGACATTTATCTATGGAATTCCTTATAAAAGCAAGGGGAAGGTCAAGTCTGTTGAAGATGTGGTTAATGACAAACTATGTAAATAGGGCAGAATGGAGGAAAATGTTCTTTTTATACACACTAGCAGGACCTATTGCAGAAATTATCTGACTCTACTGGACTTGCTTAGCAGATATTCATCTGTTCAACTGCCCTTGGTTTCAGCACATACAGATACATGCAGAACATACACTTCAAAACAAATGTTACATGGTAAAGAGTTCTAATTTATAACAACTACTGATCAGAAAAAAAAAAAAAAAAGATATTTCCTGAAAAGCAAAAGTTTTTGTCTCACAGTACCTTAGCTGCATACATATGTGTATATAACATATACATATTATATACATACTGTTGCCATAAGGAGAGGGGGAAAAAACTTTCCAAGACAACTTTATGTGGATAAAGTAGAGAAGAGTTCTTTTACTTATAGGGTTTTGGGGTA
>JAWWEE010000105.1:78696910-78732172 GCA_035221455.1 Xenops minutus | reverse complement strand
CCAGCTATTATCTGACCCTTAAGACAGCTAGCACAGGGTTAGAGGTTGCTAGCTGCTCTGAATGCAAGAAACTACATGGAAGTATAAAAATCTACAAATCCATGAAAACCCTATGGCAACAATATGAAGAGAGTAAAAGAGAAGTAGAAATTACTTAGATACAGAGCATTTTTCTGTATTTTTTTTTTTTTAATTCAGACAACAGGAATACATAAAAATAAGAAATCATTTTATAGAAAAAATATTCTACTTTTCCTACTTAAGACTTATTTTTTAACTGGGTGAACCAAAAATACAAAGGTTTTCTAGAAACTGCATTTTCCCTAATTTTAAACAGAGGCTTAGAAGAATTTCTGATCTGATTAGTAGAATTTTTTCACTTCTTAGTACTTTCCAGAAAGAAACTATTAACGCTTAGAAATATGCTTTTATCTTTATTCTAGACAGAAAAATAGCATTTTGGAAAACAGAAACTGGTTATTAACATGACCAAAAGATAAAGTCCTTTAAAGTTGTTCTTTCCTGTGACAAATATGTATTTATTCGAATCATGTATAAACACGTTTTTTTTGGTAGAAGTATTTAATAGTATACAAAATAACTATTCACTTGAATATTCAGTAGATCAGCTTGTCTTGGCTGCAAATACAAGGTGTAGAATAATGTTTATCAATGTTTATATTAAAGAATAATTGGATTATTTTAATATATAGAAATGCAGTAAACTTGACAAAAAATGAGGTGTTTGAAAAGAAAGAAAACCTTAAACACTTTTTCCTGGAAAATTCAGGTTGGATGGACATTTTCCAGCAATGGTATTTTGTTGGAATGATTGCGCACTGTTGATTATTTTTTACATGGTCCTCATTCATGTATTATAGCAACCCATTTTATTTGCATCTTTCATTCTACTTGCAAATGTAGGTTTTTATGAATTGTAAAGTTTATCTGAAAGAGAACCAAAACATAAAGCTTAGATAATTTCTGACATATATCATTTAATGCAAGTAGACTTCATAATTTTACTTTATTTAGGTTTTTAGGTTTTATTTAGGTTTATTTGTGTTTCAGATTCCCAAATTCTTATTTTTGGTGATGATGGTTTTTATTAATTAAAAAGAGAACAAAACAAAAACAGATCAAGCCTCATTCTCTTCCTCAAGAAAAAAAAAAAAAAGGCAAGATATTTTTAGCTTCCTACAGTTTTGAAAGGTTCTCGTGTATCCTGTCATCTGGAGATGTGAAATGTGTTGCAAGAAATTTGCTTGAAACAATTGTATTGAGAAATTCTTCACTATAAAAAGTTCTAAAGCTATTATTTGATAAGATTAAGCATGAGATGAAATGAGATAAAATCTTTATTCTCCTTTTGGTGATGGTATTTTCCCGTAGAAATTTCAGCTTTTACATAGCTATGACAGAAGTCTTAAAAATTCCTGTAATTTCTTGCTACTTTTTGGGTCTATGAACTCTAACACAACACAGAATTGTCCTTTCTACTCATCTCTCTCAATCTCTTTTTTGTGGCCATTTCAGCAGAGGCTTACTGCTATACAATGTTAATGGTCAATGGACCATATTTGTGTCAAATCTTTGCCTTAGAAGACTGACAACGAGGAGGGGTAATTAATATTGCCAGACATCTGTGCATTTGACATTTTTCAAGTAGTAGAGAAGAACTAAAAGAATACTCTTTAAATCTTGTCAATAAACATACCTAATGGGGTTTTAAAGATATTTAAATTATGTCTAAGTAGATCTCTAAATTCATTTAGCAAGCAAATGACTAGTAATGTGTTAAATAAAAAGACTGCTGTATTGGGTAATGATCTTTCAAGGGAAAGTAATACAGGTCAATAGAAATTTCTCTATAACACTAGTTAACTTATTTTTTATTTTATCTTAAACATTTTGAAGGGGGTATTTCTTATTAGGTACTTTCTTCATTCAGAAATCAAAGCTGCAGAAAACATTTTGGTGTAGACTTCACAGCAAGAAACTTTGTACTGCTGATATTGTTTCTAGAAGGAAAAAATATTATCGGTCTTTTCAGGAGTCTTGTTTCATTAAGTGCTTCACTAAAATGAAAATTATTAATAATAATGTGGATGGGCTCATGCAGCTGGAGATGTCATTAACACTTGCTCTATGTAAATGTTTCTGGAAGGAATGCAAGACACATAATCTTGGGTTTGGATTATTTTAGTACTTTGTTTGCATATCTTCCAGAAGAGCAGCAGAAATAAGAGTTCATAATATTGATCACAGACAATGATTAAGATGGGAAAATGTGAAGTTTTTTTACCGGTTTTATCCATCTATCTGGATAATACACCAGCTCTAATTTTATATGACCTTATCCATCTGGAAAATATTTATTTAAATCTTACTTAATTCTAGCTACATACAATATAGAAATTTAAATCAGAGTTAGGTGATACAGTGTTTCTATATAGTCAATAAAAATCTAACCAGCATACTTTCTTAAGTTCAGTATGCAACTCATCACACCTTAAGAAAGAAATGTATATTTAGTCAAACAACTCGTATGCTAAACTATTTGCAGATAGAAATTTCCCTCCAACTGGTAAAAATGAAAGTTGGATGACTGCCTTAAACCTGATGCCTAAGTTCTGGATGAATTTTAACACAAACTATTAACCACAGCAGGGGCAGTCTATCTCAGAGACATAAACATTTCACTAGCTCCTTTGTAAGTGCTAATAAAGACAAAAAAAACCAACCAAACAAACAAAAACAAAACAAAAAACAAATTAGTTGGTACACTAGAGAAGAGAATATACCAATTGACACATGCTTTGGCATATACTTTTCAAACAGTTCCAGTAGTGTACAAACAGTTTTGCTTAAATAGGAAAAAAGCTTACTATATCATCACTATTGCAACAGTTATAGAAATTATATTAAAGTAACATTCATCTTTTGTATAAATCCCTTTATTCAGATGTGTACCACTTTGATACCCTGCTTTTAAAAATATTTACAGACAACAGCCTCCTCAGAGTCCTTAGAAAACAGACATATTTAGGTCACTTTTTTTTTCACTTCTGAGTAATCTTTATAAGTTCATCTGCAAACATGATAACTATGTATGCAAACAACAGATTAAATATTTCAGACATAACCTTTATTTGATAGCTTCTGCTAAATTTATTGCTGTTCAACAGGAAGTTTATTTGCACACTTTTTCTGCCTCTTGCTCTCCTTCTCTTTACACCCCTGTAAACTGTCTGCTGAAAAGGAGGAACAATAGCATGCCTTCACAAAATCTTATGGCCAGTCACTAGGACAAACTTTGCCATGCACAATCTATATGATAGCTACACATCTTATGCTCCTTTCCACTACCCTCCTTTATTTACAAACCCCTAGACAGGTTCTTGTTCACCTTAACTTGTTACCATACGAGAAAACTTATCATGAAAAGGTCAGGTTTACATTTGTGTCAATATTCATTGTAAAAAATTAGGCTGATAATATTCATTTGATACTTTCCTTCATATTATATGACATGCAGAGAATGGATGAACATATGTATAATCACGGGTTTGAAAGTAACACCATGAATGTAACAAACATAAAAATGCAAAACATAAAAATAGAAAAGCACAAGCAGCCGAACATGCTTGTCAAAGAGCAGTGAGTTCTAATGCTATAAGGCAGAGGAATTTAGTAGAATTATTCCAAAGAGATTGACTAAAATTCCTTAGCGGAGAAACAATATTTCTACATGTAGAGGAGAACATTTTACCTTGTGGGGAGTGGCCAGGTGAGAATATTGATATCTACAGCAGATCCTGAGCAGGTAGATGTAAGTTGCATTGCATCAGGGCGAAGTATGCCATTGACATCAGGACTTCAGTATAAAATATTAAACAAGTTGGCAAATATTGCCAATAAATTATGAGCAAAACAGAAATTATTTGAATTGGTAGCTGCTCCTGAGCCCAGATGGGGGGAGCACTATAACATCTTTTATAGTTTTGTATCACAGAAGGTATGAGTTAACAATCCAAGAGTCTGCAGGAGTCATGGCCAAAGAAGAGAAAATACTGTGCCTGAGGGTTTGCATGGACACAGGACTGAGAGTGATTTTTTGATTTTTTTTAAAGAGATAAGAAAATTCATGCTGAAAACCCAAAGGAAGAATAATATCTGATTACCTTTAAGAACTGCTAACTGTGGTGTTTTTTTGAGAGTGCAGCCTACAGCAGCAAGGCAATGTCACAACAAGGATTTTACAGAATGCTGAATCTCTGTTTTGCTGTCTGCAGTTGGTGTGAGGAACATGCAGAAAAGCAAGCAGTGATCTTGATCAACGTTGCTAAAGCTGTCTTTGGCTAGAATGCCTGGATCTTTAACTAACACATATTTTTTAAAGCGTGTTAGCACACATCAAAATACAGAGCACAGCAGTACAGTTCAGCCATATGTGAATGGTCATGAAACTGGAAAAATGGACGTTCTGTTGTGTCCTTTGCAATGAGAATGTTACTCTGCTGCTTTTGTTAGCAGTCCTACTAGCTCACATACTCTTGCTGCAGGGAGTCACTTGTGTTCTCTAGTTTCAGACTTTCTAGGTAAAATCCTGCCCTACTGAAAGCAGCAGGAGTTTAACTATTTATTTCAGTGACTTTCTCTAAATTGGTTGACCACAGACTTCTGTGTGCAGGGTGGAGCTGTATGTGCTGACTGCATGCTGACCTTTTTTCTCAGCAAGTGAAAGGCAGGAGTGCTGCCAGCCCCTGCTTTCTCAGCTTTACTTACTTTTTTTTTTTTTTTTTTTTTTTAATTAAATTTTGCATGTAGAGCCATTTCACTCCTTTGCCAGGGCTCTGATTTTCTGCTTGGTCAAGATGTGATCGATGAGGTTAAACTTTTACCATGGGATTAAATCCTCTAAGTGTAGTCTCCAGACACTTGCAATGCACAGACATGCTTACGTTGTCTGATCCTGTGATTATTTGCTATGCAATTTCCTCATCTCTTTTTAATTCACACACAGAAAATATCAGAGTCTGCTATAAGAAGAAGGTCCTGAAACCTTTCTCCTAGGAAAAGGTTGAGAAAAACTGGAACCAAATGCTTTAGGAATTCTTCCATTTGCTGGCATGACAACCACACCTCTGAGATGTTCCATTGCCATTTTTGGCTGGACACCTGAAAATGCAATGCCTACTCCTTTGTCAGACAGACTCATGATGCAAGAATAGACCAGAATAAAAAGAATGATGGATAAGTTGGAGGAAATTTTCAGACTTACAAGACTGAAGGGGAAATGAGAGAATTCAAAACAGCATTTGTGGAATGATGTAAACAAGTTTTTCATGTCTTTTACAAGGTGCAGGACTGAAAAAATACAGAACTATACCGTAGCTATAATGCTTTGGCCCAGCAGAGGCAGCCCACTATAGGATTTTATTTTTCCAGCTTAAGTGGTCTAGAAAAACAGCTTTGGTATGAGGAAAAGGAAAGGTCACAGAGGTCACAGATTATTACAGGACTGAGAAAGCCTGTATGCCTAGATTCACCTGGAAAAGATTGAAAATGCTCTCCCTAAAATATACAGTTATGTGCTACTCAGTGTATTTTCAAAAAAAAAAAAAAAAAAGGCAGAGAGAGTTAAATTATTTTTACTTAGAGCAGAAGTTACAAAAGATTCTAAAAAAAAAATTCTTTTTAGTGTGAATGAATCATTTTAGTACATTATAATCCATGGTGATCATTATTTATTCTTATTGTTTCCACTCAGAAAAGTTAAATGTATTAAACAGATTCCTCCTGCTGTGTTTGGTTTGTCTTCTTTGGAGTGTTGGACAGGTCTGAAAAGAAACTGGAAGCTGGCTGCTGTTGCCCATTCCAGATTTCCCCTGAGAAGTGAAGAAAGAAAAATCCTGTAAAAGACAACATAGTTCCTATTACATTTCCATGTCAGCTTAGTGGTTATTTTAGAAGTAGCAAAAGACTTGTCTGCTCTTACTTGCACCATGATGAGGATCCCCACATATTAGGAACCAAAAAGCCTCTCCTTAAGGAGTCAGTTGAGTCCCCAGTAGATTTCCTCATTCAAACATTACTCTATGAGGACTAAATGCCATATTATATGCAAAAGGCTAGAACTGAAAGATTAAAGTAAGCCATATACAAAGCAATAGGGAAAATTATATTTTAATGATTTCAACCATGACCATCTCTAAGTTTACTATGTTTTACTTTCATAAAGGTGAAATATTTGTGAACTTGAATAATACACGTGTGTTTAAGACAAGGAGACTCACATCAAGTTGTTCTACACTGCATAAGACCTAAGAAAAAAAAAACAAACATAAATTGAAATGGATTCATTCCACAGTTGTTGCAAACACTATAAATGTCCTTTCAAAAATGTATTTGCAGATTTTAAAGCAATGATACCAGACTATGGAAAGAAAATGGCATTAAATATGGATGAGTAACAAAAAAATGAAACCTGAATCATCTTCCCATACATCTCATCTACCTCTTACTAGCCCATCTGTTTTCCTATGGATAAGACAAAAAATTATTCTTAGTATGTCACATTTTATCTCTCTAATAATGGAATTAAGCCTTTTAAAGAAGATATTAATTTTAATGTGTTTGTTATATCAACCTAGAAATCAGTCTTCAAAAAGTCGAACAAAAATAAATGCTTTTTTTGAAAGACAGATGAGCAAGATTTGAATATACAGCTCAGCTTCCTCATGACAAAACCCCTAAAATTACAATACCTTCAGTGTCATAGTGTCTAACTTAATACTCCTGTTGAATTCAATTATCAAATATCCAATGAGAAATTATAACGTAACAACAGATTTGGACTCAAGAATATGATTTGTTTCCAATCTTCAGTTTAAATACTTAGCAAAAATATATGATTATTTCCTTAAGGTTATGTCTGTAAGTCAGTACAGCTTATTTGATAGTGTTTTCACATTTAAAATATTTAAGGATTTAGTGGCTTTATTTTTGTTTCTCAAATAATAAATATGTGTAAAAAGGACTCCATCTCTCATTATTTCTGAAAAGACAATAATATGGCAAAAATAAAGCATGGCCATCCACCATGGACAGAGAAACAAATTTTCAAATTGTTGTTGTATTTGGGGAAAGTTTTCTATACAATAATAGCTAGAATTTAAATATTGAGAAAAAGCTGAAGTTATTTGTAGCTTTTCCTTCTTTTATTTCTTACATACTTTTACAGAAGTGCTTGGTTATTTGGAGCAGGCCAAGAGGTGAACTCTCTTCTGTGTCATGTGAATAGGAATTTTGCAACATTTAAATCTAATTTTTAAGAAAACATTTTGTGGGAAGAAATCTTCTTTTGGAGGAAATATCAATGCTGCTGTTTGGTTTGGATTTCCAGTGCTCCGATTTTCTTTCATAAACTACTAATTAAGTTTTCACAGCTCCAGAAGGCTGGAGTTTCACTTCAGTGTGACCTCAGAGGAGTACTTCAGTAAGTCATTGTCTAGGAAATCATGCAATACAAGCTTATATTCTTATTATGTTATTGCATCAAGTGATGATACCCCCCCTCTGATTTTAATTTCAAACTTAATTAATACCTAAAAGGGATGAAAAAATACCCAATCCTTTCCTCATTCTGTATCATCCATTTTGGAATTACTTGAATCAGACTTCTCCTTAAAATTTTTGTTTTGAATCAAAGGAAGAATATTAAATAAAAAAAAATGTATTCTTTTTGACACTGGTTAACAGGCAAATGGAAAATATGCCTTCTCAGTGGCATGATACTTTAGTTACTGGACCACACAAGGTCTTTCAAGGCTTGAGCTGTCTGCTCACCAATACCTTATAAAGCTTAATATTGTATGTCTCCTATCATAATCAGAACTTCATAAAAAATATGTGCCAGTCTGGTAAGAAGTGAATAAAGCTGATGCAAAATCTATTTCAAGTTGATATATCCAATACTAAGTGTCACATTTTACTGGTTGACAAACATTTATCACTTCATTTCACAGTACAGTAAACAACTCATAAGTCACTGGCTAATTTGATTGACAGTAGCCTTGGGCATTCTTTAGAAATCATTTAGTATACTGCACTAAGTCAGACTTTCAGGGTAATTGACCTCAACAATATGAAAAAAAAAGTCCTATAGTCTGCTTCAAATGAAGGGAAAGGGGGAAATCAAAAATGCAAGAATAATAAATTATAGAAATTTCTCATTTGAGTAAGTAACAGCTTTAATAGCTTTCTCTAAGAACTGAGTGCACTCAATTGAACATCTGCTTTCCAGCTGTGTATATTGATATATTACCAGGGGTTTATTCTCTTCTACTTTAAATATATCCATAAGGTTTTCAGAGCTCCACTACCTGACTTTCTGACAATGCCTTGATTGTGAAAGATATAAAAATGTCAAAAATTCTGTAGGCCATTTTATGCCCAGGATATTATTTTTCAATTGAATCTAAAGACAGATGTCTATGAACAATTAAACTATTCTCCAATCACACCTTGTTCCAGCTGGGATCATAGAATTAAAAGGAAATAAGCCATCATGATTCACTTATTGCCCGAGTACCTAGTGTTTCCTGTACTGCTGATAGATTCTTATTAAACAATTCTGTCGATGGAAAATGAATATTGTCCGCTGCTTGAACTTCTAAAGTTAGTTCTTTGATATTAAATTTGATTTTCTTCTCTTATAATAATTCATATACTTAGTGACTGACTTCAGAAATTCCCATTAGATGGAGATTATGTTATCTAAAGCTTACTAAATCCCACATCAGGTCTCAGGGAGTTTAGCTGTAAAGCGGAACACTGAAAAGACTTGTAGTTAAAAGAGGAACTTGCTAATCAAAAAATTGTAGCTTGGTGTCTCTTCTATTAAAGGAGATGTGGGAAATGTTTTCTTCTTTTTCCCCACCTTAATATGAAGCTACCTTTTCCAACGGCCTTTGCCACTGTTTCTTGCTTGGCAGCCACACAGCTCAGACCTAGATCTATAGCGAGGGCCATATAATATGTGCATATGAACGAAAATATCATCAGTATGTTTATGTTTTAGTGATTCACAATAGCTATACTCCCATTCTTGTGGGGAACATTTAATTTCCAGACTGTGCCCAGAAAGGTTGCCAATAAAATATTTCTGCACTTTGTAGATAGACTGTTTATGATCTTAGGTTATATATCCTGAAAGAAATGTACACTCTTGCCATTTCCCCTGGACACAATAGAGCAGATGCAAGCAACCTTTGTTTCAAAAAGCGACCATAAAATTGAATGAGAAAGCTACTGATTGATATGTTTAAGTTTATTAAATGGTACCAAAGAAACATGATGGCATCTTTCAGAAACACAGGCAATTAAGAGGACACAATAAAGTGCATAAGTTAAATCTCTCTTAGCCTTGATAAGTTTTTGCAAAAGATTGACGCATATTAAACTTGTGCCTATGGAAAGTGCAATCAAGCAAGAAGTCATTCCCTTAAAATGTTGAGATTCTCAAGACAGCAGAGGAAACAATTGAAAGATACATCCAAAAGACAGAAAGCTGATGCAGCTGTATTTTTTTTTTTTTTTTACCTTTGTAATTCTGTAATAGATGCACTGGTTTACTTTACACACTTCTTGCATATGTATATGCACACTTGAAAAAAAAAAAACAAACAACAAAAAAACCCCAGGGTCATCTGCGACTCACAGTTCCCAGCCAAGGAAATCCTTTAAGCATATGCTTAAATTCAGCAGTGGAATAGTAATGGCGACATCAAGGAAACTCCACACATGTTTAAGTGATTTAAATGTTCACAGGTTCAGGGTAGTTTTATTTAGGATCTATTCTCTTGTAGCAGTGAGCAGTAACATGACTTTCACTTTCCTTCCCAACTACCCACTGTTTATAACAGAGACGAAAGTTGTAGAGCCATGTAACTATCTTCTTTTTTTGAGAACAACTGATGTGTACAAAATAAGATGTCCCCAGCCTTGCTTCAGGCATGAAACATAAACAGTAAACTTTGCATAGGTATAAGTTCATACAACAACAGTTATCCCTTTTGTCCATTCCATCCCACCCTGTCCATGTCTTCCGCAACCACTCCTTCTTATTGTATTTTATCTCACAGTATTAGGACACAGTCTGAGATATGCTTAAAAATTAAGAGTAATGTAAACATGTTAGTTGACAAAATATATAGGAAAAAGGTTGGTAGATATCTGTCTTGCAGAAAGAAGTGTTGAAGTAGCACTTCAAGGAAAATTAGATTTAGAAGAGTTAAAACATTTTTTTTTTCTGTTGAATTAAGGATAATGTTTAAAAGAAAAAAAAACAAAAAAACAACAACATAACAACAGAACAACTGAACAAAAATTATTTCTGTCCACTTCATCTCCACCTGGATCCAGCTAGGAGTTTAGTATTCACAATGCTGCTTGTTAAAAGCCTGTCAAACTCAAATGAAGGGTCATTATAATGATATTCAATACTTTCATTCAAAGATTCTTGCATTTATCACTGAGGATGTGTGGAATTGTGGGGAGCCGAGATACAGAAAAATAAAGCAAAGTCTCCACAGTCACACAACAGAAAAAGAGAATTTCAGAATTCCTGAGATTCTGACACATATTTAACCTCAGACACTGCATCAGCTCAAGACATTCAGCTGTATTTAAGGCTTGAGAGATTATACATTGATATTCAATTGATTAAAAGGTTGTTCTCTCTTGATATGAAACACCTGAAAACATTTGTGAAATGGGGAATAAATCTTGCTGACTGATGAAGGAAAGAATACCTTTTTAAGCAAATGCTTATTCTTTCCTCAAGATCTGTTATGTGTGATGAAAAGATACATGATATTTGTTTTTGGTTTTTTCCCTTCAATCCTCTGAATTACCTTTTAGGCTTTTTTTCTCTTTTTCTCAGTTATCTTGAGAAAAAAAAAAAAAATCAGAAATATGGTTGAAAATCCAGTCCTTTATAACACTTTCAAATGCTAGTAATTTGTGTCCAGTAATGGATCTTCTAATTCCAAAGATATAAAAATTTCATTATTTATATTTTACGAAGTGTACTCTAAGACACAAAGATTCACATTTCAGACCTAAGTTTCTCTATGCTTCCTTTGCAAGTTTTATCAGTGGAGTAAATAGGTTTACTGAGAGCTTAAATATGCTCAATTTCTATAAGTCTCTGCATATGTTATAGCATCTTATTATCATGGTGGACTTAAAAAGTCTTTGCTAAAATGCCAAAAAAAAACCCAGAAGTTTTGCCTTATTTTAAATATTCTACATTTTAAATGTATTATTTAACTATTAACATTTAAATTAATTTGTCCTACCTCAGCATTAAAAGGCTCAGAATCTTCAAAATTAACATCACTGAAATATATTGTGGGTAAGATTGGATGAGATCTCTTGATTTGGATATTTGGATTATTAATAAACTGAAATTACATGAAAACAAATAGATACACATTTATGTGGCTGAAAAGAGAGGGTCTGACAGATAGCTTCTGGTTTAAGATCAGAATGGTGACATCCTAATTGGCATTCAAAGGAATTCTGAGGTAGAAAAGTGTTGCTGCAGAAGGGAATGTTAACAGTGTGAAAGATTTACACTTGCATCTGGGAAAGTCAGGGCACGCTGGCTGAGCTCCAGCAGGTAAGAAACCATTGTGTGGGACAGGCAAATAATTGTATGTCACAGGATCAAAGGAGTTCTTGAAATGTTAAGGGAAATTACTAGAGGAGTTTAGGAGAAAGGTTTTCTCCCTCGTGGAAAGCAAGCACTGTGTGTTGTATGCAGGCAGTGAAAGAGAAGACTGCATGTCCTATGAGTAAATGTGTCAGGAAGGTATTGCTGGAGTTATTAGGGAAGCAGGTTCCAGCATAGAGATCACACTGCACTTTGGTATATGAGGTAGACTTACAACATGAGGTTTCAAACCAAAGGAAATTCCCACAAGAGCTGAGGGCTAAAGAAAGATTCATATATTTTGTGTAGCTGTAGGATAGGGGGTTTTTTAGCAAGTGGTTTGAGGTTTAGACCCAAGCATCAAAGCACATTTTTGTAAGGGGGGTAGGAGGATGTAGTTTACTGTTTTAATGAATATTTGCAAACAAAATTTGATTTGGTTAAGGTACCTCTGTTTCGTGATCTGTTGCTTCAATAGTCATACCAGTAAGAGAGGACTTTTTTGTTTTGTTTTGTTTAAAATAATTAATAAAGGTTTTAAATGAAATGGACTCTTTTATACCCTGAAATAGTTCAGAGGTTGATTAAACTGCCTTCAGCCTGCCTTCAGGTGTTAAATTCAGGGTCTTCAGCAAAAGCCAAATGAAAAACTCTTCTTGCCTCCAAAGGTAGGAGCTTGCCAAGATATTCTTAAGGGTAGCAAAAGTCAGGCAAGCAGGAACTTCAATGAAAATCGAATACTGACTTCAGGATTTGGAGTTTTGAAACTCCTTGAGATTAGTCTCTCTTGGTTTCTCTTGAAATTAATGATGGCAATAGAATTGATTTAGATGAGAGTGTAGTGAGCTTAACCAAGAGCACATCTTCAAATCCTACTCTATGAACATCTAATCCCAAGAGATTAAGTTACAAAAAGCATTTGTAGGATTCCTTTTTCGTCTTTTTTCCCATGGAGCTATACCCTAATGAAATAAACAAGCATTTTGCAAGTATGAACTCGTGAAAGGAAAAACAGTCTCATTTCTTGTGAAAGGGGAAAATAGTCTCATATAGTCTCATTGTCTGTGTAATGTAATATGCACATGTTTACTGCATTGAAAGATGCTAATCATCTTCTTTAATGAACTTCTGTTATAGGGGAATTGCACATAACTCAAAACAGAAGTTCCTGTCTCTGAATTCATTTGTTTGATTCAAAATATGAAGATTAGTAACTACCCAGATATTATAACTCAAAGAATTTATTTAATGATCACAAATGTCAATGGCTTAGTGATCTTATGTAACTTAATATACTTTTGAAAGCTAATGTTGATCCATGATTCCATTTACCATAGTTTGTCGGATATTCAGATGAGAAATCTAGAAGAGGCGTCAGAGTTGCTTGAGAGTGGGCTATCCTGTGAGGACAAATGCCAAGTTCTGACCCTCGCCCTCAGGACTGAAGGATGGTCACCAGTTTGTTTTATCTGTTGATATAGATTATGTTTCCTTCCAGAGCTTTACGGTCCTTAATGAATTTTCAGAACTCCTTATTTAAGATGTTTCTGCACAAAGTGGATCTATAACTTCCCTGCCAAAATCTGTTATGGTCTGAGTGAGAAAACTGAACAATAGAGTTGATTCTGCTGTCTCTCTAAAAGTCACACACTACTATGCTGAAGTTGTGTGGTGTTTGTTGTCTCTATTTGGATTTTTTTTTTAATAGGTATTTCTGAATATGAGAGCAAAATATTGTAAAGGTAGGAACAGAATGAAGTTTTTCTCCAGTAATACTTTTCCCCTTTATCTCAAATAAGTTTTTTTAAATTCAAAAGCAGCATTTCTTTTGGCAATGACATCATGTTTAAAGTTAGTACCTCATGTATTATGTGATATTAGTCTTTATATATTTTTTAAACTTTTTTTTTTTTTAATTTCAGTTTCTGACTTTTGTTTTTTTTTCTCTTTTTGTAACACACAGGTTCATAGCTAAAAAAAGAGAATCTGTCTGAAGAAAAGCTCATGGAATGAGGCTAACACTGAAACCTCGTGGTTCACACTAGCAAAAAAATAAGAAAATTTAATGTACTAGATGATAAATGCAATCTGTATTCTTTTCCTTCAAGAAATCAAAATGTCCCAATATTCACTGTTTATTAGATAGTCCTATTCATCAGTGGATTAAGTTAAAAAAAAATTAGGTGCATTCTAGTTGTATCACAGTGGAAAAGGATATTGCTGCTATTTACAAATTACTGACAAATTGTGAGACATTCATCTACTGTAGAGGTTTCTGCTGTTCATTCTTCTTCCTTTACTGGAAATGAGAAGTAAATCTTTTGTCTGTATCACTTTATTGTTTACCTCGTTTTCATTATATGTTATTCCTGATAAAAATTATCTGAAACAGGGCTTTTGTTAAGTTCTGGTTCCTTAGCAATCAATAGAGAAAATGGGACTGAGAGGAGGAACCCAAGGTAAAATAGGAACTTTAATATGAATATTTAAATTAACTCTCTATGGTTTATGTAACAAAACAAATCGAAGAAAAGGCATTTAAAATAGGAAACAGAAAGAAATGAAATGTTAAACAACACTGAGAGTGGAAGTGTATTGCCAGTATAACCTATCTTTTGTTAAGTATGAAAGGAAGAAGCATAAAAGAAGCAGTAGAAATTAGAAGGAAAATGTAGTCTGGGCTTGAGCCTGTTCTACCTGTCAGGAAGTTGTAGTGCTTGCAGGATCACTGGGATTAAAAAAATAAAAAAATAATTAGGAAAAAAAAAATGTGCTATACAATTACCTCATAGAAGTTAATGAAGAATTTGGGACAACAAACTTTCAATCTTCCTAATTTTCACTCTCTAAAGTTTTAAAACAGGAAGTTTCAACTCTTGAGTTCTGTGATTTTTCAAAGAAAGTACTATTCAATTTAGCAGAAACCACATACATTCTCTCAATTTTTTAGCTATTCACAGAGTCAACAGATTTTAATAATGCATAGAAACATTCTTTATCATTTTAATATCTTAAATGTCAAAATGGCTCATCTGCTTAGGTTGTAGTCCCATTTTCTTGGGCAAACCTTTTCAACACACTTATGGCATAGATAAATAAGCAATAATGAATACAAAAGGGTTAATTTGGAGCAAGTGACTGTACTTTGTTTTGAGACTCACAGTGGAAAATCAAAAATAGTGTTCATTTCTATTCCAATTACAGCATAATCATAGAAAAACTAGGACTAGATTTCTCATACATCCAGAGATTTAAAACAAGCTATCTATAAACAGGAGTAATTGTTTAATGAGAAAGTAGTTACATAATATTATCAAGTTTAGACTAAATTTTATAGTTCCTTGGACACCTTACATAATATATTGCAGAGCCAATGAGACATTCCACTTTAAATCTTTTTATGCTTTAAAAATAGAGAACCATCTACACTTTTCCCCTTTACCCTAGTTCTCAACTAAAGTCACAGAGTAAATTAAGTATGTTTTTTTTTAATCTTTTTCCTTACAAAGTGCCCCAAAAAAGTGTTTCAAACTTTTTAAACTCTTATGAATGCCTCTTAGAACCCTTACCTGATTCACTTCAAATATAGTCAAAAAATGGTTCAACAGTATTAGCTGCGTCCTGCTAATTTTGAGGTCAACATTGCTTTACTTTCAAACAGAAGTCCAAAATAAAATGCAATTAAGCAGAGTTACGGTGTTTTACAAAGTATTCTGATTTGCCCCTTTCATGTAATGTTCCATATCTGTGCTTCATGTATATTTAAATAAAACAGCTGTGACAGCAAATGAAAGGTATGTGATATTTTTACATCTACCTGTCTCTGATTTTTTTCTATGTAAACACCTTTCTGCCTTTTCTGAGATAATAATTTTCATATTTGACATGCACAATGACACCTCCTGCTTTGGGTAATTATATGCTAGAGTTCCTGTAAACCTTGTCCCTCTTATTAAAGCCTAGAGTGTCTTCCAACCATCCTTTTGCTAGGTGTTTTCTTCCTGTGGAGTCTTGATGACATAATTTAGATCTGCTTGCAGGACCCTCACCTTAGTCCATTTACATTCTAATTGTGTGACTTTATGGTTTCTTGGGAAAGAAGGAAAGCACTTCATATTACAATTTTTAATAGTTCAGGGGGGAGGTGACACGCAGAAGGTATAAGCATTACATGCTAAAATTGTGTGGACATTTCCTTTAAATGAAAGTGACAGTGCAAAATCAACATGCGCTATGCATAATGGATACTCAGTGATTCTGTATTAAGGGCTTTTTAAAAGTGCTTTATTAATTTAAATATTATTACATTTTGCCAGAATGTAGTTTTGGGACACTGTTACTGCCATTAAAAACGTGACTACTTTTTTGTTTTATTTTCAGTTTATTTTAGGTCAGTGATTTTATAAAAAACAAGGTTTAAAAGCAACCTTGTGGTCAGCAAGGAAATACTGGGAAGACATTTCATAAAAGTAGATATGTAGGAGGCAGAGAGAAGTCCTAATCCTAGAAGAGGAAACAAAGAGATTTAAATCACAAATTAAGTGACAATTGCTTACTATAAAGGTTATAAGAGTAACAAATCTTTGGAGTAGTTTTCTTAAGAACGTGGTAGACTGTTCATTATCCCAAGTTTTTATATTATTACTAAGGATCCTTAAGAATGCCTTCAGTTTACAGTTGGAACAAATTGTAATAGAGTTCTGGATAAGTTTCATGCCCTCAAATGTTTTTATGATTATTAACAATCCTTAGCTTTGCTATGAACTAACCAAATACACAAATGTAATAATATATAGAAAAAACAAGTAAAATAGAAGATAGATGCACAGTTCCTGTCTTTAAAGATATCCAAAATAACAAAACACAATTTTTTAAATCACTTATTAATTTTTCTAGTTGGTAAGATTTATCAGCTTAAAAGAAAGCCAAGCCAAACCAACCCAACCAAACAAAAAAAACCAACTAAACAAACAAAGAACAAAAAAACCCCAACACCACAAAACCCACAGAAATTTTGAAAGAACAACCCTATATTGCCTTTAAAAGTGATTCGAGTAAATTGCCTTCCTGGATCACGAAAGAGAAAAATTTTTGTCTATTATTGTGAAGGCAAAATCAATATCTTAATTTCAGAATGCATATCTCAAAAAGTTACTTTAAATAATGATTTAAGGAGAGTTGGGAAAACCAATACCTCATCTTTTTAGTGAAGACATAAAAATCGCTCATTAGACAATGTCTTTAACAAATATCCCAAAATGTTAGACTGTGATCAGCACTGCTCTGCCTAGGCTTACTGCACAGTTTCTTAGAGATCTTTGAGAAGGGATTTTTATATCCAGTGTGAAACTTATGAGATAAAGTGTTTTTTCAGTGAGGTTTTTGAGCAAGTGCACAGTACCCTGCAGAAACTGGGGAAAAGTAATGAATATATTAGGTGTATTAGTAAAGATTAATATGAAGTATGTAAATCAAATTCCAATTTGAATTCTGCTTGTACTAAATGAGAGCCAAATAACCAGGCATGTACATGCATCTGCATATTCAGATACATGTATGTTACATTTCAAACCTAACATGTTATGACAGGAATACTTTTCTGTAAATTTTTAAGGGTTTTTAAAAGATAAAAAGGAAAACAAAACAAACTAATACCACACCATCATTGCTACTCGTTGCTTATCTTTAGTGCAGTTTCAGTGCAGTATATTCTCAAGGCTGACAGGCAAAAGCTGTTTTGCCAACATGTACTTCCAGCTCAGGTGATCAGACTTCTTACTGATCTTACAGAAAATTTTCCTTATTTTAAAATGTTACAGAAATCATATATAAGCCTGCTATAATCTCTATAGTAATATTCTTCCTCCTTTCTCGGAGAATATACCAAACATATTCTTCACATAACTTGCTGAGTTTCAGTGAATCTATGCTTAGACTGAAAGTGGCCTGAAAGTTTTCCACTTCTAAGCACAATTCATGGACTAGCTGAAGAGCTAATCAAATTGAAAGTAATAACTTCTAGGTGAAATTATACCCCCTTAGGGTGCTTTGTCTCTCATCTCAGAAGAACCAGGATTTTGTTTTCTATTTTTAGGGGTTTTTTCCCTAAGATAGAAAAAATGAGGAAGAATACTTTGAACATTACAACAAAAGCTGAATGCTATAAATCTTATTAAAAAAAAATTAAATTCCATAACTATGAAACTTAGATATTCTACAAACCTTTCAATCTTTCCAGTTCTGGAAAATTAATGCACCATGAAATAAACTTTTAATATACTCCTTACTTTTCTTTCCTTCACTCAGAAAACCGTCAGAAAATAATTCTACATTTTATATCAAAGACAGGAAGATAACTCAGGAAAGCCCGCTTTAGGAGTCTGCCTACTGGAAACAAAATTGAATTTTGTCATTGAGAGGGTTAAATTTATTTTTAGGCCTTTGCTATATCTAACTTGTTCTTGTTTCAATATAATGGAATATCTTTGTACTTGGTCTTTTAAATAACTTACAAACTTGTTTTTAATTTTATAATTTGTTATGAATGTCTTTTAAAATTCATGTTTGGAAATCATATTTAGAAATCCTATAATATTTGACATTAGTTTAATGGCAATGGCCAAAATACATTTTTAAAGATCCAAACATGGCAATCCATGACTTTCACACTATAAAGCAGTCCTGCATAATGGCATGTTTGTACCATAGCAGATTTTTTTTTTTTTTTCAGAAAGCTATAAAGCCCCATTTCTCAGAATGGTTTAGGTAGGAAGGGCCAATTTGATGTCATGTAGACTAAGCCTGTGTTCAAGCAGAGTCACTTGCATTAGCTGCCTCCACAATCTGTCTGGGAAATCTTTTCCATTGCTTGATACATTCATGGCAGATAAATTTTTCCTTATGCTCAGAAGGAATTTCCTGATTTTTGACTTGTCCTGCCACTGAGCACAACCATTAGCTCCTATTATACTTTATACATATTGATTGTATCTTCCTGAGTTTTTTTTTTTTTTTTTCCATGCTGAATCATCCCCACTCTCATTGCCTTTCTGTCACAAAAGATGCCCTAATCCCTTTATCATCTTTGTGGCCCTTTGCTGGATTCTTTCCACTACTTTCCTGTCTGTCTTGTACTGCAGAGCTCAGAATAGGACCCTGCAATACAGATGTGTCTCACAAGACATGAGTAGGGAGTAAAGATCACCTTGTTGAATTGCTGGCAATGTTTTTCCTAATGTATTCTAGAATGTTGTTGTCTTTCCTTGCTATGAGGGTGTATATTTTCTCATATTTTCCACCTGTGATGCTGGACATGAGATGGCAATGTGTGCTTACAGCCCAGAGCACCACAGTATCCTGGGATGCACCAAAAGAAGCATAGCCAGAACTCCTGAAGAACTTAGAAGAAAATATAATGATTGTGGAGTAGGGACATGTTATGATAGTGTTCTTTAAAATTATTAGAGAGATGCCTCTGCCCAAATTAACATGCAAAAGATAGCATATGCAGAGTCAATAGTATGCATTTTTATTTAACAGTAAATGTGAAGTAGAAAGAAATAGAAATAGGAAAGAGAAAGAGGGTGACAGACAGATTAAGAAGGAAAAAAAATATCACCACTCCATGGATTCCAACAGCATCCTGTGGATCCTCTTCTTGTGGTCTTCTCAGTGGTGAGAGACTCAGTCTTGCTGAAGTGATAGTTGCAGTCTAGATCTATGGCGGGAAGCCCAAGGATGGTGAGGAAAGTTCCTTGTGTGGTATGGAAGAAGCCCATGTGTGTGATGGAAGAAGCCCATGCGTGGTGAAGTCCATGGAACCAAAGGTGACACAGAAAGTCCTATGTGTATTTAGCAAAGACCAAGGGTGGCTTTTATTAGGGTCAGGCTAGCTGGGAATGCCCCCAGTACCTCCCCTGAGGCAGGGACTTTTGCAGTGGATGATGTAATAGTGGGTCATGGGTCATTCCATGAGTCTTTGACATCTTCTAAGATGTTACAGCTGTGCAGTGTCCATTACAGCCCATCAGCAGAGATGAATATCTTCAGGCTATGAAGATATTGTCCCAGTGCTTCCCTGGAGGGGAGTTATCACAGCTGACTGATTTGTGTAAGGGCAAAGAAATCTACCCCACCTCACAGGATTTGCCTCTCTCCTTATCTTGTTAAACACCCAGCCTGTAGCCAGAGGTGTTGGGGGGGGTGTGCACACCCTCAGCACCTGGGTGGTTACTTTGCACCTTGATTGTCTGAACCATTAGTATTCCAGTCCTTCACACTTGTGGATACATTCTTCTCCTGGGACAATTGGACAATACTACCGCCTTTATCTTGTTGTAAGTTCTGGCACAGTCCAAATTAGTAGGCATATTTAGGGAGGGGTGGGGTTTGGTGAGCAGTTGCTTCTTTGCAGAGTTTGCTACACTGAACAAAAGTCCTTCAGTGATTTTAACAATGTTTAATCCATAAATCACTTCAGAGTCTCACAGGACATAAGACTAGAATAACTGAAAAATTGTCAGTATTAGGAGTTGAAAGGAAGAAGAGGCAAAACTAAAAAATAAAAATCAGAAACTTTGAGTTTGTGTGGTAAATAGAGGGGAGTTACTGGTGAAATCTTGGGAATGGATAATTTGTTTCAAAAAAGATGCTAAAATGTGCAGACTTTGAATTGGAATGCATGTGCTTGGAAAGCCCAATCAAGACAGTAGTGATGATGAGTAATGGCAAGAGCCTGAATTAGATTCTTTAAAGTATAAGTCTGTGACTGGATTAGAGATAACTCTAACACTGACTTGCTGCATGATGTCACCTATGCAGTAGGTCTGGAAAATGGACACCATGATATTCAAATCAGGCCAATCACTCAAATTAATGTGCTTATGGTTTTCAAAGGGTTTCTTAATGACAGAGAAGTATGACAAATCTCTAGGGTTGTAATGACATAGGATGAAAAAAATCCAGTGTTTAAGGTCCTCAGAGTCACATTGCTATCAGATGTGATCATTTAGGATTACGATCATGCCTTCTGGCTGTCTGTAGACTTTTAAAAAGTATTCTTTATGATTGCTTGGCACCTCATTCATTATCCATTGTCTCTTTTAAGGTACATATTTAAAGAAATGGGGAGAAGGATGTTGGGTTTGCAATTACCTTTGAAGTTTGGGTATTCCGATGTACAATCTGGGTACCTATGAAGCAGTTGAACGTACCACAAAGCCAAATGAAACCAGCATCAGTGTGAAGGATGAAAATTTATATTGTAACTCATTATTCTCCCTTCAAGTGCATATATGCCTCTACTACAAAAACTGGTGTTTTACTCTCAGTTTTATGGTGGTTTAGAAATAATATGAATAATATACCTACTTACATTCATTATATACATAGATTAAAAAAATAAAAATACATCACCAAGTATCATGAAGATTCAAAACTAATTTGTTAAAACTTTTGTGCATTATAGTTTACTGCTGAATGTTAAGTTCTTCTAAGAAAATCAAGTGAGCAAATCAGCTGCCTAAATACTAGCAAATGCAGCTCTTTTAAATGTTGCAAGTTATCCAAGTCAAAGGTGTGGAGTGCTTATGTTTTTATTGTGAATAAAGCCACACTAATTCCAAACCAATATTCAGTCTGAGATAAATAGGCCAGCATTAAGATTTACAGAACATGTATTCGTTGTTGGACACGACTGCCTACTGATCTGTTTGATAAGTGAAAATGGTTCATGAAATATTAGATAAATTAAACTGTGACAGAAAATTTCTAATGTAGGAAGTGTTAAAAAAATGTAGGAAAACAAGAATGTGCTGATATATCTAGGTCTCTATCAATATTACACATTCTGAGTGGATAATCAGAACAGATAATACAGTGAGCATCATTAAAAATTCAATATTGAATACTCCGTGGATTGGCAGGGTTTGATATTGTCCACTGCCTCAAAAGGGACATATTGCAGTGACATTTTCAAGCAACATTTACTGAGGTTTTAATAGAATATGCTGTACCCGAACACTTTCAAATCCAGTTTTTGCATAGCTTCAAATGAATATCTATTCTTTCAGTGGTTTTTAACACCAATCCTTCATGCCTTCCTGAAATCTGTAATCTGAAAGAGATTGATTTTACTTTTTACTGACATTTAAAATTGGCAAACCTTTTTATACAAATTGCTTGTAACTTAAAATAGATTGTTGATACTCTGTCATCAAGTGATAACGCAGGGTATAATTAGTCCTTTTCAAAATTTTATGCCTTTAAATACAAAAATTATACACATTAGCCATGCCTCTTAAAAAAAAAATATGATATATCAATGCATGCAAATTGCTGTATCTCTATAAATATTTTCTTAGGAAGCAGAACATCCTATTAATAAGAATCAACCAGAAAGCACTGATCAACTTTTACAGTGTCAGTTTTTCAGTCATTCCAAATTTTCAGGTGAAATCTAGAAGGATGAAATATCAAATACAGTCAGAATGTTAAAACAAAAGAAAACCTGTTTTACTATTTTTTATATAAAACTGTTCTAAAGTATTTGAATTTACTAGAATAAGAATTAATTTACTGTGAAATTTGGTGAAAATTAGTGAGAATCAGTAAGCTCATTCTCAAAAAAAAAAAAAAGACAATCCATATAATTTTTATCATTATAGTTTTAAGAGTGTATTTCAGTTTGAATTCAGCTTTCTAATATATGATAAAGCCTTCCTAAGCTTGGAGTTGTGTAGATATAACCAACTTAAAAATGGGAAAATTATTTCGTAAAATATTTAAATATTTTGTAAAATATTTAAATATATACATGTGGAAGATGTAATAGATTTGAGCAAGATATTTACCATAAATTTAATTGTGGGGGAACAATATCCATAACTCATTGAGTATTCAGTCATGATGTGTTTCTTGTCCTCTGCCTTTGTGGAAATCGAGGTCTTTATTCAAACCATTGACTGCATTAGAATTTTATAAGCTTATTATGAAAACTTACATATTGAAATAGAGGTGAAAACTTAAATCTTTATACTATTTTGCATCTAATTTCTTCCAGCTATGTATTAATTTTGTGTGTAAACATATATATATATATATATATATATATATAACTATACATGTGTGTTCACGCATATGAATGTCTCCAATATTCTCTGAAGTACAAGCACTGGTATCTGTCTAAGACCACCTTTTGCAGCTGACACCTTCTCATAAAAAGAGAAATGCACTGTAAAGTCTTAAATCAACAGTTAAAAAGAACAACAAATAGGACCTTCAGCTTGCACATTTTAAGATTCTGACAGAATGACCTCTATTTCTGTCACTTCATAACTTCCATACAATAGTTGTCACAAAAATAGCAGAAAGATTTCATCATAATAATCTCTAGGTCTTGGTCTTGTAATCAGGTCTTTATCCTATTCCCATGCAAAGTCCCAGAGATGGCTTTTTAGGGCTGGGAACTTTTCATTTATTTTGAGCAATCTAAAAGTCAATCAACTAGGCCAAGCTATGGGTTCTGCCTACTGTCAGTGTAGGGAGAAAAAATCCAGTAAAGTTTAATTAATTTTGCCAGTTTTAGAACATGGTGAATCTCATTGTAAAAACTAGTTTAGATATACAGAACTGATGATAGTCATGGATATCCTACTTTCCAGAGCTATGTAACATAAATCCCACCATAAAAGAGTGCCTGAGATAAATCAGAGACTGGACATTTATGACTGAATTTGTAACTAAATTCAAGTCTCTTTTGTTCAACTGACTAGGCAATAATTTCAGTTGCAAGGTGAGGACTTTGAATCAGCAGTAAAAAGGATATTTTTCACAAGTTCCACTATTGCAGGGACAAGAATGGAAATAGCTGAAAGTTTTTAAAATATAGGAATTTTTGGAGCTAAACCACTTTGAACTGACTATTTTGCGTTTTGTTGAGTCACTTATTTTCATGTCACCAAGTCATAGAGCAGAAAACCCATTGACAATACAAAAACAAAATCCATAAAAATCTGAAAATAACACTTTGCCATTGGATGTTTGTAAAAATTACTTTTAAAAAAATTCTTATGTTCTTGGAATTAGCAGGATTACAATCAGAATGAAGAAATCTCAAACTTTTAGATTTTAAACACACTTCTGGTTCACATGTAAATGGTATACTGTGACCTCAGTATTTCCTGTATATACACAATTATTTCTAGAAACACTTTCCATTACTTTTTGTGTTAAGATACATTAATATTCTCTTATTTTCACTGTATTGGTTGCAAGAGTCATCACAGGACATGTCCCAGGAGGAATCCTGAGGAAGGCTGGAAGCTTTGTGATGCACTGGTGAATTTGTCTTGTGTCCCAGTTCCAAGGTAAGTGGGTTCTAGCTGAAGCCAAACTTTTTATCTTCAGATCTACGAATGTGCACAAAGTCAAAACAAAAAAACAACATCTCCGCTTGACACATGAAGAATCACATAGAGGTCAGATTGTGCATGACCATTTGTAAGAAATATGACCAAGACTATGTTATGAACTTAAAAGGTTGTACAGTAAGTAGTGTTGTGCAGAGCAATCTAAGAAGTCTGTAATCATATTATTTAATTATTCATAATGGCAGCTGTCAAGGTAGCACATTCAATATGTTAAATTATGCTTGCAGTAAGGGTAACTTCACTGCATCTTTTGTAGTGAGATATCCCTTTTACATGCAAGCATATGATTTCAGAATACTTCCCAAGAAGTATCCCCAAGGACTTTCTACATCTGATCTCATGTCACTCAAGAACCTTATTCTTTTTCACTGCTTCCAACAGCTATGGAAGAAATAAAAGGAAGTTTTGCTAGTTCCAAAAATAAATACATTATAAAAGGTGAATGTAGCATTTAACTTTTAGCTAGAGCAACTATATAGCACATCTGCTTCAGCTCTCTTGTGATATTAGCTGACTCTTCCCAGAAAATGATAGTGTATTTTGTTGTCTTGGAATTCATGACACACACCCTTTGCTGAACCTGAAATGTTGGGGATGATTATAAATACCAGTGATTATGGTATGAACACTATTCAGCATGCCAGCAGTATACAGCTTTTGCAAACTTTGCAAACCTTTACTTTTCTAAGAGTATGGGATTTGATCCTACTGAATGCAGTAGATTTGACTTTAGTAGCATCATCAGGGCAAATTCAGGAGAGCCTCTTGATGTGCATTTTCACATTGGGCCCCCTTGAAGTCGCCAGTGTTCATTTGCATTAAAAATGGCAGGGCTCAATGTATCATTTTCAAGTGATGTTTTCAATCTCTCAACAAGCATACTGTTTATGGAATAGTTCTTTTCCCTAGTATTCTCCTTCTCCTTGAGTACCACTTATGTATTGAAGTGCAATACAGTTTGAAACGGCATACCTGTAGGTCAAAGAACAGACTGAAGGAGTTAAAACAGACATAAATCAGAATGAAATACATGGCTCCATAGAAGGCTCAATTGGATAAAACAAACCATGTATCCATTTGTGCACAGCATGTCTCTCCCAGATGAGCAGAGTTGAGAAAACAGGCTTCATAGACAGAACAAGTGTTGTCCATTGATGTACATAATAAATCATCAGTCTAGAGAATTTGTCAATAACATGCTGCCCTAAACATCCATATGTTTGCGGCATTAGGCTCATGTTGTTGCAACTAAATGAGATCTCAACCAACACAAAATGAAAAAAAAAAAAAAAAAAGAAGCAGCAGTGTAGCTTAAAGTAGCAGCAAATCAGTTTGTGAAAAACAGTCATTTTTTTTTCACCTGTTCTTTTTCAGAGCAGTTTGGGAAACACAGTGATTTACAAGAGCAAAGATCACTAGTTTATGTTCTACACACCTATTAAAAATCCAGACAACCACCGGGAAAATTCTTTTTACATATTCAGGCCACCCACAGTGTTCCCAAATACATGAGCAACTTTGGCAACACCTGCAATGCAGCTCACTCAGGTGAATGGTAGGAATTAGCACTAAATGCAGTCATGCAGGGGGCAGTTGAGATGAATTCTGGTTTCAGCTCTACCTCCATGTTGTAGGGTGGCTGTGAGCAAGTCACATTTGTTTCACCATGGATATTTAATATGTCTTTTCAAGTTAGTCTCTGTTCACCTAGGTTGAACACGTGGGTTTGTGCAGTGTCTACGTTGCATTTTGTGGCACCACAATACGAGTAAGAACTATCATAGAACATCAGAGAAACATGACAGGAAAGTGAATTTCTGAGGAGATAAAGTGGGTTGTATATTCTAGATTAAAGTGATATTTATTATGGAAGAGAAAACTGGGATTTATTCAGAAGTAACTATCTCTACTCCTCTTACTGCTCAGGATAATATATAAAGGCCACTAATCTCTCTAAGTTATTATAAATGTTCCTAAATTCAAATCTATTTACTGCCTGGTACTTTCTGTCATGATTCATACCACAATACAAGAATAGCTAAATCAGAAATAGACAACATCATCCAAATTATCTCTTAAAAATTCAAAATATTTTTTTAAAAATGATATATTTATTACAATACTTTATTCACTTTGAGGGAATATGTGTTACATCATGAAGTTTATATGTAAGGAATTCCTGTGTGGAAAAAAATGGGTTTTATGAGTTAGCAAGAAGGGAGTAGATTTGTAATTTACTGTCATGTGAAAAGGGGAGATTTCCTCAATTCTTAGTGTGGAGATTTCCTCAACCTTTAGTGTTTGTTTTGTCTGGAAAACCAAGACCCTTGTGCCTGACAAGTCTGTCAGCGTCCTGTTTTGGAAACCCCTCACTGAACAGTCCTGGATCAGAGGGCAATTTGACTGCCCCTTTCAAGGTGGGCTAAGGCAAAAGCATAGACCCTAAGTGGGTCTTTCCACTTTATCAGAAATGTTTTCTCTGCTGCTGGCAACTGCCAGCACCCGCAAAGCACTTACACTGGAAGTTTATGGAATAAAACCCTTATTAATATAAACTTGTGACGGGTTAAGATTTGAAGATTGCCACTGATAGTACCTGACTGCAAAAATGTATTTAAAGGAATATACAGACAAGCTCTAATCCTAATAAAAATATTCAATGTGCACAGAGTGTAGTTCTTACCCAATTTTTTCCCCTCTGTTAACTTACTTTTTATTTTTTTTTTTTTTTTTATGTTTAAGTGGAGCTTGAGTGACTTTAATCATATATACCTTTGTTACTGATTGGTGTAAAACCCCCTCACTTCGCTTTTTAAAGATCCAGTCAAAAAACTACAGAGTGCATGCCCTGTGAGGCATGGTCATACATTGGAGGTTGGTAACTTTGGGATGGATATGTGCATTGATATTACAATTAGGTTTTAATGAACCAAGTTCACCTGAGGAGAGAGGTTTTGCCATGGTTGTTGGCTCAGCAGCAGAACATCTCCTATCTTCCTTGGCTGAGAGGTGCTGTGTGGTTTATCAGCTGCAAAGTACCATCTAGTTCCCTTCCCTGCAAGGATTTTTGCAGAGCCTGGCTTTGGCGTCTTCGCTCCATGCTCTGTTCCATCCCCATTAGCAGGTGTTTACTGTTGTATGGGGAATCATGGTGGAGCTGCCAGCCTCATCCCATCCAGGGAGTAGCAGCTGCATTTTACTCTATAATTTCCATACTGTTATAAATTCTGTTCGGATGTGAATATAACTTCTCAGTTTCCTCTAATTTTTATCCCCAGCCATCTTCCCACAATTACCACAGGAAGTACAAAGAGAAAAGGATCACTGATTGTCACTGGAAGAAACTCAGATAATTTCTTTTCAAGTACTGCATGGAAATAGAGTATGAAGAGGAAAGATCAAATTTGTCAACAAAATTTTGGGAGATCTAAACTCCAAAGAGCAAAATGGTCTGTGTGAAAGCAGGTTGAGCCAACTTTTTGGACTGGCCTGATGTTGCTAATTCACACAAAGATGATTTTATGTAATATAACGTGGAGGTGACCAAAGAAAGCTTAGGAGTCTAAACTTCAAACTGACTTTTAGACCTGGCCAAGAGTTGTGTGGGCATCCTGTTGTCAGCAGGAAGTACAGTGAACCATTGTTCATAGATGTGATAAACTATTCATGAAATGAACATGCTGGTGAACAGCCCCCATCTGAAATATTAAAAATTGTATATTGGAACACAAAGACAACATGCCTAGCTACTGAGAGTAGCTGCTTTGGAAATTATTAAATCTAGAGGTTAGGTTTTTTTCTGCAGTAGCATATATATATATATATGTTTATCTGTGTATATGTGCATGTGTGTGTGCAAACACAGAGAGAGAAAAGACAGAGAGAGGAAAAGAGAGGAGGATTCTTGTAAAAGCTAATTCAGAACATCTATTTAGTGGGTTCCTAAAATCATGTAAGTATTCCACAGAATATCAGGCAATTGATAGAAAATCACTAGACCAGAACAGTCAATTTTTTTTTTTTATTTTTTATTTTTTTTTATTGTTCATGGATAATTTACCACCTAGGCTTGTTGTGATTTTTCCTCTTACTATCTACTATTCCTGATTTGCATGCTGTTTGTTATTTTCATGCAATTTCATACAATTGAATTTGAAACATAAAGCTTTACAAAGATGAAAATAAATTACAATCAAAGAAAATTCAAATGAGTGAATGCCATAGAAACTACAATGGACTTCTTCCCCAACCTTTTAGACAGAACAAGAAAGAGTAAATTAAAATCAAAAGGAAGAAATAAAGCTGCTCAATGATTTCTACTTTCCTCATGTGGTAACAATTAACCTATGAAAATAATTAATACAAGACTACAATAAAACAAAAAAGCTCGGAATCTAAACTAATGTAGACACTTACAGGGAAAATACACAGGATAACCATAATTTCAAAATGCATTTTGAAGAAAATTATATACTCTGCAGGGAATGAGCCAACAAATGAAACTCAGGAGAAATCCCTCATTTGAAAAATCTGTCTGCAATGGAGTATAATTTTATTTTACACTTATGAAAAAGAAATTTAAAGGAATAAAAGGAGATGTTTCTAACCACAAAAAGAACTGTGAGCTAACAGGACAACAAGACTGAAAAGGAAACTGAGCTGTCTATTTTCTTTCTGTTTAAAGCTCTTTCATTTTATCCTCCTTGCAGACAGCTAGACATATTTGTTCTGGACAGGTTTTTTGACAAGGACATTGTAGACTAAAAGCATCACACTATATTTTTCATTTTTAAGGTACATGCAATCCATCCCCATCACTTTGAGGTAACTTTGCTTTCCAGCAGAATGCTGCAGGTTTTAATCACAAGTCTACTTTTATTCTCAGTATGAGATCAAAATAAATACACCGCCAGCATGAACACTTTTCTGAGAGGACAAGAGGGATTCCTGCTTGTCATAACTAATGATGGTGATCAAAGCCAACCAGGTGCTCACACTGACCCTGAGCTTTGATCATTTACTATACTTTCCAATATCTGAGCCTGGGAGTGAGTTGCCCTAATGGCCTCTGGTTACATTAGTGGCATATGGCAGGAAAAAGGAGTGGAAGATAAGAAGAAGGAAGAAGGAGAGGGGAATGTCTAGCTATGCAGCATGTGGAAGTCTAAAAACCTCCAAGCAATTGAAGTAAGCTCATATTCAAGTCTTTTTATACACTGTACATGTTAATGTTATTGAAATACTCACTAGGCTTTTCATGAAAGCTTGTCCCAAAGGGCAATGACATGATCCTTTACTCACCTTTGAGCAATTACTCAAATGAGCAGCCTCAGTAGTTTAAAAGGGCGTGTGTGCATGTGTGTGTGTGTGCAAGCACTCTTCTGAAGCCTATGAAACTTCTGACTCCTCAAAGGACATATTAATGTTACATTTTTACACATTATAAGCATTTCTACTGACTTACTATTTTTTCACCCATTGCTGGCAATGGTGTTCATGATAGGCCCACTGCACAATCCCTGAACTGTGGACTGTGGTGCAGTCAGACAAAAGTATTGTTTGTCTTGCTAATGCTAGTTTCTCCTTAGTTCTAAAAGTCGATTATGTAATAGAGTTGATAGCTAAAGGCATTTGGGGAACACTTGCTACCATCAAGTCTGCTTCACACTAAGTGAATCTTTCTGAAAACAGTTTTCTTTCATCTGTGCTATCGCATGAAGAATTTTGTGTTCAACAGCAGCAAGGTTAAATGCACACATATAATTTCTTAGCAAACTGAGATTCTCCAACAGCTGTGCACCTTTCAGATGTTCTCCAAAAACATTGCAGCCACGAGAACAAATGTAGCAGGTGATATTATTTTATGGTCCAGAAGCTGAGATAATTATTTAATTCACATCCTAGGAAAAAGCAATGATAAAACGAAAAAGAGATCTGGTATCATCCTTGTAAGATTCTTCACAAAATTCAGAGAGAAACTAGAACATCAGTGACTTATTTTTTTGTTTCCAGAAAAGAGGAGTTGTTCCATAGCACTTTAATGAGGTAGACATTCAAGGCTGTGTATTTTGCAAAAGAAAGAAATGTCAGCCTTCAAAATATCTGCACTCCTCAGAATGGGAATGTTTGCTTTTTTCTGTGCCATGACATCCCTGTTGTAAGCAAGAACAAGAGAAGGTAATCAAAGTTATCTGCTTCTACTGGAAATTAGAACTCTATTAATGCTCAAATGTTTTTCACGTCTTCTGGCCTCCTTATTGCCATTGCCATAATTGCTAAAACATTCCCTCTAACTGGAATAATGCCACTGAAGAACCCAGCTAAAACAAGTAGCTAGAGAATGGTCCAAATATCTACCTTGATAATGTAGTTTCACAAGATTACTATTTTACATAAAATTTAGCTGTCAGTGTTTATTCAGCATAATCCTGACCATAGAAAGCCTGCTCATAGGATACACTAACCTTCCCTACTAATGCACAGGCTTGGTTTTTACATTGTCCTACACTGGTTCAGCCATCTTTGGACTATTTGTTACTACTGATGGTCCAGATGTCTGGTTTTTCCCTAGTAAACTGCCTTTAAAAGTGGAAAAGAAAGTGCCCGCAGTTTCCTTTCCTCTCATCATTTGTATGTTTATGCTTACAAGCTTTTAACTGTAGCTGCCATTGTACATCTGTTCTGCTGCAGGGGAATAAAGGAAAATTTTAATATGGAATTATGGTCAAAACAGAATTCATCAGAGATCACACACTTTCAGCGACAACAACATAGATGAATACATTTACAAATAGATGCATGATGTCCAATGTCAAAACAGTAATACAATGACAGAATGTTTTGGTCTTCCTTTGAAGTGGCCTTACTATGCAAATAATCTGCTTTAGGCTTAATTTTACAGACAGTTCCCTGGTTGCATATTGTGTGGCCTCTGAAGCCAGAGTGCTGTATCACAAGTTGGTAATTGCATGGTGTCAGATTGCACCTCATCTAATTCCATGTCACAGTAAATTATGGGTGTCTGGGTCCTGCAACATGTGTAGCTTTAAAAAGCCAAACTATTCCATTGCATTATGTGTTAGGTGTTACTGTGAAGCTCTGACCTTGATATGTAATTTAAGTAACTTTCAGTACGTTAACAATAACTGATGCAAGTATTTAGGAGTGTCACAGGCAATAGAGAAGACATAATCTCTTTTATTTTTACAAAGTGGAGTTTTGCTACCAAGTAGAAAGTAAAGCTGATCCAGTGTAGCATGGAAAGCTGGCTGGGAAAATGTCTTTCACAAGCCTCTGCCATGGTGTTATTTGTGTCCTTCTGTTGGTATGTTTGTCATTTTCAGGGTTATAAATGGAACATCAAAAATATGCAGCAGAAGCTGAATGAATTCTGCAACTATTCCTATGTATATGCCTCAATCTATGTCACATTAAAAATATCAACACTTGTGATACTTTGTAAAAAAATGCATTTTTTTTTATCCGGAACAAACAGGGCAGATCTGAGCTCTGACTGTGACAATATTTTTTTTTTTCCTGAACCAACTGTCTTCAGAAATGCTATCATCTCAGGCATGAATTTTTATTATCTTTTCTACACCAAAAAACCTCCACCAAAACCGGAACCACAACCACTCACCAATTTTTCTATTGTAAGTATTTTTACTATGAGGGATCATCACAGGTCAAAGGTGATAGGTCAAAGAAGCAGTTTGAACTTGGCTTAAGGAAAAATACTTAAGGTAATTGGAACAGATATTATACTTTTCTCTGACTGTCCATAATGCTTTTTACAATGACAACACGACTCTTTCTGCAGGAGGAGAGGATTTTGACAATTAGTTTGTGTTTATTGGAACAGAAATATTTTATATCTGATACAGAAGTAATTATTTTCTGCTAGAAACTGTACTTCAATTTTTTAAAAGCAATAGTAAAAGGTTTGGAAGTTAGCTAGAGGAGGGATTTAGTTTTTATACTGATTGTCAAACTTCCCTCTGCATCAAAATGAAGAGAATTAACAATTCTGCATGCTTAAAACAATAATGCAGATCCCCAATTCTTAATTCTATGTTTCACAGGATAAGATTCACACTCACTAAAGGTAGAGCTGTTCCTAAACTCTGGGGCATTTCACTCATTCTTTGGTGGAAGAAGTTCCCAAGGCTGAATTTTGCAAGAAGAGGATTTAAAAACTATTAATTCCCTGAAAATTATAATTGACTGACCGAGCCTTCTTGTGTCAAAAAATGTTGGAATTTATGAAATGGTGTCCAAAAAAATATCCTCTTTCACACAGAACCCTATCCTTATATTTATGGCAGGTAAATTTTTCAAAAACCATTACTCGATTTAACAGCCTAAATCACATTTTAGAGGTGACTTTAGCATCTAATAACTCAGCCTTAGTTTGAAAGCAACTTGGAAGTTACATGTCATCTGTTTCTGCCCTTTTGAAAATCACATCTTGTACTTAATGCAATCTTTAAGCCCCTTGGAAAAGCTGGTTTTAAATCCCTTTTGAAAATGTCACAGTTGTAAGGGTACTTCTAAACTATGGGAGTTAGAAGCTTTCAAAGCATGCCTGGAGTATACTCCCTTGCTCTTTCCCTCCATGTTAAAGCAATACCTAAGCAAATACTTTTCATCTGTTCTTTCATGGAAAGTCAATGACATGCCTGTACCAGGAAAATGAATCAAAACTTTTTTTACCTGTATAGAGTAAAATGTATGAGTGGAAATAAATACAAGAGGACAGGCAGAGGAGTGGTATGAATATTAGGTTATTAATCCTTTAGACTGAGTTGCTAAAATCAAAAAGATTTTGCAAAATGCAGAGGATGAATAGTTGCTGGCATAATTTATTTGTAATGATCTAGCTAAAGTTGTAGCTATAACATTTTACCTGGTTTTTTGTGTGATACCTCTCTAATACTCACCTCACCTGAAATCATTTATGCAGATGCTGGAACTTATGTTGAATATTATTTGCATGAATGATCTATCATTGTTTTTGCAGGATGGATGACAGTTGCAAAGAGAGTAAAAATTTGAAAACAAATTACTTCAGTTTTGCAAAGACCTTATCTGTTTGCTTCATGCTCTGAAATCTGAATGCCCCTCTTTGTCCTCAGTATGGTATTTGTTGTGTGGCTAAAGATGTACATCAATCTTTTAGAATATCTTCGATTTAAGAACAGGACACAAGTCTGTTCATTCATAGCCCAGGAAGCCAACCACATGCAGGGCAGGTTTATATTAGATAACAGGAAGAAATTATTTACTCTGAGTGTGGTGAAGCACTGACACAGGTTGCCCAGAGAAGTTGTAGGTGTTCCATTCTTGTAAGCATTCAAGACCAGGTTGGATGGGGCCCTAAGCTACCTGATATAGTGAATGGCAGCCCTGCCCATGGCGGGTTGTTGGAACTATCTTTGAGGTCCCTCTAACCCAAACCAATCTGTGGTTCTATGACTCTATCACCTTGGTGGTCCTACAGAGACCAATAAAACCTTCTAGAGCACGCATAAGCATGCATATGTGCATAATGAATTTATTGTTCTGGATCTACCCCTCAGTAGTTCTTCACTCAATGTTAAAATTGTTGTGTAGCTGCAGTTGGATAGTGGTATTATTCTTTTATTCTTATTCTTATTGATGTTAACTAGAATGGAGTTTAGATAGCTGAGAAGTATAAGCAACGACTGCATGTGGAAACACAGTAGGATATAGCACATCAGCACTGGAATGCTACAAATGCAGTATTTAATGCTCATAGATGGCTGTTGTGACTAGAACCAGGTTTTTAGTCAAGTAAAGAGATATTTCTTGGCATTACAGGGTCACACCCTACTGTCAAGTTTTAAGTAGCGCTCTACATTGATCTCAGTGGGTAGTTGTGTTTAAAAATTGATGGCATGACCTGGCCCTTAATATGGAATGTCACTTGAAAAGAACATACAGATTTTGCTGCTCTCTGCACAATAAGAAAAAGCAGAGTAGAAGGAGAAGGAAACACAACAGGCTTCATGTTATCTTGAAGTATGTGGAGGGCACAGAATTTTAAAAAGTATTAATATCTTGAGCCCCAGCCTGCTTAATAACCAATATTACCTTAATTTATTTCCACTGACTTCAGTAGAGTTGCTTTGGATTTACATCATTGTTAATTTAATCATAATCTAAATACACTTAATGTTAAATACAGAAATATTTCCATGAAAAAATATTCAAAGTATCTCATAAATATGTTTTTATTGAAAAGAATTTGGATTTGGAAGCAGAGCCTAAAGAATTATATTAATATTTCAAAGTATTCTCTCAGGTTCAAAACCTATGGATATTGTATATCCTTTGGGTTGCAAGTGTGTTGCATTTTTCCAGTCAGAATCTCAACAAACACTTTTTTATGCACCTTAAAACTTACAACAAACTGTAAAGTATTTGTTTATTGTTGGACCAGATAATAAATTTTAAAATCTTAATCTATCCTGATTCAAACTCAACTTTTCCGTATTCTGTGTTACTCATGTATTCATGTTTTGTATAAGCTTCCATTTTTCTTTGACAGCCAATGATCTTTTATTTTATTAAAGACACTTGAATTCATCTTCTCAGCCATGCTGTAATCATTTTGATCTTCCTGATTTGCTTCTCCTCATACCAGCATCTGCTCATAAACTTGTACCACATAGCAAAGCTACATATTCAGTGTGAGCAAGATCTCTCGTCCCTGTTCCATGATTTTGGTTTGGTTTTTTTTTTCCCTCCTTTGTTTTACCAAGGGGTGTGATCTGGTTCAAATTACAATATGAATACAGCATAGCACAGGGATGTATGCAATGAAGATTAAAAATAAGTCACTGAGCTCACTGTAACTTTCTCAATGTCAAAAAATGTGCCATTGCAAATCCCCTGGGACTGCCTGAACAATACTTGCATATTCCAGGCCTTATGTCAGCCTGATACCCATCTGTCTATTTGCTAAGCTCAGTCTCTCCTGTCCTTTTCAGTATCACTCCTTCTGTTATGGGGGAATGGGAGAGGAGAGGAGAGGAGAGGAGAGGAGAGGAGAGGAGAGGAGAGGAGAGGAGAGGAGAGGAGAGGAGAGGA
>JAWWEE010000105.1:78663123-78691643 GCA_035221455.1 Xenops minutus | reverse complement strand
ATTGTGCTCTATGGGGAACTCGCCACCGGCTGCCGCAAGAGAGGAGCCCCAAAGAGGAGATACAAGGACTCCCTGAAGCAACACCTCAGCCTTGGCTGTATTGACCACCATCAGTAGTCCACCCTGGCCTCCAATCGGGAGAAATGGAGACACACCATCCATAACGCTGCTGCTTCCTTTGAGTACACACGGAGAATCAGCCTGGAGGAAAAAAGATAACGCGGGAAGAACCGTGCCTCACCAATACCACCCTCAGAGACTTTCCACTGTGCCTTTTTCAGTCAGACTTGCCTATCTTGCATTGGCCTTTTTAGCCACCAGCGTGCTTATAGAAAGCGTGGGTAAAGCCCTTCCCAAATCTTTGTTTGCGAAGCCTAGCCATGATGGTGATGACTAGTTGAGTTCATCATAGTGCATTAGAACACCATTAAACTTATTGCAGCGGACCTCTAAATTGTGTGAGATCTGCCCCTTTTAATGTATATTTGAAATCCTTAAAGCAACATAATATATGTGCTTTACAGTAACTAATCACAAAGATTTGAAATTCAGCATTTTGTTTTCGAAAAGCACTAGGACTTCCTTCTTTCTGCTGATGCTGTTTTAATGTACTAAAAACATGAATGTTGGGGCAAGGAGTGACATTCAGAAAAAAATTTGTGAACAAAACTTAATGTAATGTACACTCTCAGTGAATCCACAACGAAGCAAAGTAGAGATAATTGATATTCTAGTTTATGCAAGAGATGGCATGCAAAGTCACCTTTCTTTTACTTGCTAATGTCAGAGTTTTCATGAAAATTCAATATTACAAAAAGTTGTTCACGAAATGCCTTCAACTTCTAAGTGGTATTACTGCTATTACTGAGATGTTATTTGTAATAAAACCAAAACGCTGATATCAACAATTTTTCTCCAAGTACACATTTCATATGCTGCTTTTTCACACAGTATTTAAATGAAGTTGACATACACACATAGGTTTTACAAAATCAAGGAAGGTTTTCCTGAGGATATGTAACAAGGTATTTTACATTTCAGATTTTAAGTACCTTTTTCCATGTAAGAAACATGCATACATACAGAAAAAAAAAAATAATAGTATATCTAAAATTATATTTTAACTTACTGTCATGCATTGCCTCTGTAAAGAGTCAGTAAAGCAATTTTTTAAAATTTCCTGAATGTTGTTTTAGTCATTGTGGTTTACATCTCAATACACAAAAAAACATTACCGCAATACAGACATATATTATTATTTCACCCTTCTTTGGAAAAGGTAAAGTTATTTGTAATTGGCCTTTAATGTATGTTCAGTTGGAATTTTCCTCTTTTTTTATTTTTTTTTTTTAATTGTCAGGACAATACTTAATTTTCCAGAGAATAAAAAGACCACTTTATTTGCCATTTTTTAAAATACTGATAGCTTGCAAAGTACATTTTGGTAAGTTATTTTATAGGGAATGCTACACATTTCAATTTCTACCAGTGTTTCTAATATCCTCCCTACAAATATTTGATATCTGGGTTTAATTATACTGTAAAATAAAATCCTATATTTCAACACTATGTAATTTACTTTTAATTTAACAAGCAGCTATATGTAAAATATCTTTAGCAGAATCATGTAAATCTGTAGTACATCAATCTTTTGTATGGTTGTATCATTTGCAACACTTAAAAGAGAGAAGACGCTGTTAATTTTTGAAGACAGAAAAACAAATTTTATCTTTCAAATTAATAATTTTTTTTAGATGATTGAAGTGAAACATTCAGAGTGAAATTTTTTTTTTAGATGATTGAAGTGAAACACTCAGAGTGAAGCAGCTCATGTCAGATAGAAAATTTCCTCAGGGATACTGCTCTTTTTATGCTATAGACAGATCATAAAGAGGGCAAATGTCATAATACTGTCTTTTTGGTGAAGACAATTAAATAGTATCACACATCAAGGGCTGTCTCTTATTTGTGGGGTTACCACAACAGAGTTAAGGTTTTACTGCTATACTGGTGCCAGGAGAGGTGTTGGCTAATGGGGTCCCTGTGAATACAGGGTCCTGGGATAGAGAAGTACGGGGGCACACTGAGACTGGTTATGGAGTAAGAGAGAGACTGTGGTGCTGCATTATAAAAGAAATATTAAATCTACTCCTAATTATACACTCAGATTGTGCAGGCATTACAGCTATGTAAGGTTTAGCTGATATTGAAGATCAGGAGCCAAATTACTCAGGCCTCATACCTCCCAAAATATTGGATACAAATGGTCATTCCAGGAAGGGTCAGATATATAGGGTTTTAGATTCACAGTTAGACTCAGTAATACTTGCTGCAACTACTGAAATATCTGTAATAATTTAAAGTCGTCTTTAATGAAGCTATAGATTTTATTATCCAGCAGAAAAGCTTTCTGACATCAATGAATATGTTGGCTTTCTAGCAATTCAATTATTATTTTTTAGTTCTTCATTTCATTCCTGTTTCTGCTGTTCTCTGACTATGGAAAATGTGTAATACTGGCATTCCAAAGGCAGGATTTTCAAGGGACATGTTTGTGTAAATAAATGCAAAATCATATATTGTAGCACATAGAAGGCATTTTCAAAACTCTTCTGCACTGTCCTGCTCTGTTTTTTATTGATGTCAGTGGAAATTCTACCATCAGCACAAGTAGAAAGAATTCATCTCAAAAGGTTTTCAAAACCTACTCTGTAGCTATTTTTCTATGTAAGACGAGAAACACAGCCAAGCAGAATCTTGTTTACACTATGTCTTTCTATGAGGCTGGCAATGTAAAAGACCTTTAAACATGTACAAATATAATTTATTTTATTTTTTTTTAATTCACTCTTTCTCTATTATCATGTAGATTGCACAGTAAAAAGGAAGCTTAAGATAAATGAAACTCTGATCCCCAGGGACTTCATATTTTTAGGTTAATACAATTTGAAATTAACACTCTGAAAAATCCAGTTCTGAAAAAAACCTGAAAAATCCAGAAGAGTCTGAAAGTATATATTTAAATTTAAGGCTTTGCTCACCTCCATGAGAGTCACAGGATAGTTTACGTATCAAGAGCAAGACCAAGGAGCATGACCAAGGAGCATGGACCTTGCTGTGGACTTCTGCCTGTAGCTGTACCAATCTGAACAGATAAATCCCTATAATTTAGCTTGACTTGGAAGCCAAACCAAAAAAGCTATGTCTTCTAAGTGCTTGTTTTCTGTGATGACAACTGTAGATGACAACAAATTTGAACTGTACTAAACCATCTAAACTTCAGTAGAGCTTTCATGCTATGTTGTGCAGTAGTAGGAATTCATCAAAAACCTGACGTTGCCTGGGCTTTTTTTTTCCTTTTCATTATTTAGCTCTATCTGTTGAGAGGTCATTTGAATGCCAGTGACTGTCAAGTGAGCAGTTTGTGAAGAGACATTAGTTTCTTTTCAACTGAAAAGTCTCTTGGCTAGCTAGCTAGCAAGCTAGTTTAACACCTGCACTCAGTTTACGGGGGGGTGCGGGGCGGGGGGTGCAGGAGGGCATCAGGGGGGTGCAGGGGTGGATTCTTGGAGAAGAGACTGGGAGCTGCCCCCATGCTGAACAGAGGCAGTTCCAGATGGCTCCAAAAGGAGTGCACCACTGCCCAAAGCTGAACCAGACTGGGACACTAGTGGTGTCTATGTGATAACTTGTTTAAGAAAGGGTAAAAAATGCTGCATAACAACTCTGAAAAATGATTGAGAAAATGTGCCCTGAGGACACCAAGCTCAGGTAAGGATTGGGTGGAAGTACTCCATGAGCCAGAGCAGAGATTCTCCTGCAGCCCATGCAGAAGACCATGGTTAAGCAGGTTGTCACCCTTATAGCCCATGGACAACCATAATGGAACAGATACCCACATCTCAACCTATGGAGGACACTGTGTTGGAACAGCTGGATGGCATCTGAAGAAAGGTGCAGACCTTGCAGAGCATATACTGGAACAGACTTTCTGGCAGGAACTGCAACCCGTGGGGAACCTATGCTGGAGTTCCCTGTGAAAAAGATCCATGCTGGAGCAATTCTTGAGGAACTGCAACCCATGGGAAGGAACCATGTTGGAGGAGGTGAACAGCATGAATAGAAAGGAGAAACAGAGACTAAGTACTATGAACTGAGCACAACCCTCTTTGTCTGTCTCCCTGTACCACTAGGGGTGGAGGAGGTAAAAGGGTCAAGATTGAAGTTGAGAGTGTGAAAAAGGGGATGTGGGAAAAGTGTATTTAATTTTGGCTTTATTTCTCACTGTCTTACTTTGTTACTAATAGACTGTTTTTCTCACGTAGGTGGTTGCTGGGTGATCTCCCTGTCCTTATTTCAACCCACAAGATTTTTCATCTTATTTTATTCCCATGTTATGCTGAGGATGGAGTGTGAGAGAGCAGCTTGGTGGGCACCTGTGAATCAGGCAATATTAACCCACCACAACACCATATTTCTACTGTGAGTAGATGCAATCTACAAATGAAGCTGTAATAATTAATCTTCAGTGAATAATTGACAAGGCTTCTTGTGTGGCCCTTTTCAGTTAGGCCAAAGAGCAGATGCATATTCTGAGTCCTTTGATGCATTGAATCTTGTTATTATCTTTACAAATGCTCAGTGCATCAGGAACACAACAGGGATCTGATTATTTTCCCCAGGAACAATCAAGGGATTAGTAGAATATAGAAGGAGATTGAATCTGCATGGAAAATTGTCCATGCTGTGTTCTATTAGAAGGTGCTGCTGTGTAAAATTTGTTGCTAATCATGTGGCAAAATTACAAGAGACTGCAGAAAGAAGAAACTAGTAAACAGAATAATAAAAGTAACTTTAATTATTAAACTTCAGTGTTATAAATTATCTGCCATTCATCACTGCCACAAATAAGTATAAAAAAATGGAAAAAATCCATATGCTCCATGCACTCTAATTTAATTTTGCATAATAAATTAGTGCAATGCAGAATGTTTAAAAATATGAATAATCACCAAATTACTATCCATTTTCAACAGGCAGCATCTAAATTTTAATACAGACAGCTATTACAGTTAACCTATGCTTTACGTTGACTGAAGCACAATAAAACCTCAAACGGTTATTATAGACACAGTTCCAGTTATCAGCCACTAATGATGCTAAGTGATGAATTGCTACATTTTTAATAGGACAATAAGAATCCAGGGTTTTCATTATCTTTCTCAGAATATTTTGTATGCCCACTATTGTTCTTCCAATTAGTCAATAACAAAGAGGATCTGTTTGAAAAGATAGAGCAAATGATGAGTCATAGGTGACAGGTAATTCTCCCTACGCTGCCTGGGAAGAAGTGTTTTCTTGATGTTAGTTATGGTTGTTTTCCATCATTTTTTTCAAGGCAGTAAGGTGACATTGTCCCTTTAGCACAGAAATCTTTTCACTAAACAAATGCAGACAAGGTAAGGATAAGGAAACACTTGCTCTTAAAGCTTTTAGGTCCCTATTGATCTAAATATGCAACTTTTTATTACTATTAGTGAACACTCTCCTGAGTTAAACCTCATTCTTTATCTTCCTCCAAAGTGGTAAAACTCATGTCAATAAACATCTGTTTAATTACTTCCTTAGATATTTTATTCTTCATAGACAAACAATAGGGAATAAACTAGTACATCATAAAGTAAATTATTTTATAACTATCATTATCTTGCTCACCAATGAGTAGGGTTACAAAGACTATTCACAGACTGAATATAGAAAAATAAAACAGTTCAGTACTGAAAAAATTATAGGTCAAATTGAACGATCCAGAGATCTCTTCCCATACTTGTAATAATGGGATTCTATTCATCGGATATATTACCATGGGGAAATATTTCACCCAAAAAAAGCTCAGATGAAACCACTGGGAGAATTTGAGGAATATGCAGAATACATAGAGTCTTCAGCAAATTATTACCCTTGTTTTTTTCCATTTCTCAGAATGGCTCTCATGCTAGAGATACTTTTTGCTCCTTGCTACGCAAAGGTTTGAGGTTCTTGATCTCACTGAGACAAAACATATGAGTCCATTTCAGTGCTGTCACTAAATTCAGACTACAGTCTAACAAGTCACTCCCAGGATACAGAATACCAGTTAAATATTTTGTTAAGTGGAGAGTACAGTTTGTTGGAACTTAGAGTGAATCAAACAAAAGGTACAAGCTGTACATGCTCAGTTCCCAAGACTGTGTTTTGCGCTAGTTTCAGGGGTTTATGACTACAACAAATCCCATTTGTGTTTGGTTCTTGTCTTCCCTACTGACTTCAGCCTTCATTCTAAACTCCATTGCTTAAAAGTTCACATGAGAACTTACCTTATTTTACCCAAATTAAATCAGAATAAACAAGGTTTCTCAGTGAGCTAAGGTTGAGAGACATCTGTGAAATATTTCAGAAGGACTTTTGCAGACTGGATGACTTGCCAATGACAGATGTAAATACATGTAAAGTTCCAGGTGTGGAGAGAAACAGTCTTATTTTCTTATACAAAATAATGAACTCTATGCTGACAAACAGAAAGCATTTGGAATCATGACAAATGACTGTATGAAAATAGCTCATTTCTTGGCAGCATTCAAAAAATCAAATCAAAGGTTACAAATTGTTAGAAATGGAATAGACAACTAACCAAAAAAGATTACTATGCAGCTGTGCAAATTCATGATCAATAAAGCTGATCAAAGGTCTTTAATGCCAACCTCTTTACGCTGGACAATGCAATAAGCTGGGACTTTTCAGCTTGAGAAAGAGGTCACTAGGAATTTTACAAAAACATTAGTGGCATGAAGGGGGATGATAGTGAGTGACTGCTTCCTCCCTTTTTCACTAAAAGATCAAGTCTCTATCAAATTACCTTAGCAAAATGCAAGAGATGGCATTAATTTCCACAGGAAGATCTTAAACTGCTTGAAATACTTGTGAGATCTGTTATATCTATATTTGAACCATAAAATACATAGGTAAACCTCTAAACGGAAAATTGTCAGAGGCTGGGAGGATATTACTATTATATGTAATACTATACTATTATTGCTCTGTTCTCATCCTTCTCTAGATGAACTGGACTAGTTGGCTTGTGGCTTTTTCTGTAGTGTTTGGTTTTTAAGATAGATCCTTCTACCATTCTTAAAAAATTTCCTCTGATTTTCATAAGTGTCAATGTTGATAACTAGACTTTGTGACTTCAGTCATCTTGGAGAGAAGTGTATGATACTGGTACCCACCTTCAAAAGAGGGGGTGGTATTTCCATGGTGGTAATTGACCTGACCTTTATGACATTTTCAGAGTGCCTAGTTCTTTATCCTCATCTTTGTATTTCTCCCGCTTCTCACATTATTAAATGAAGAATCTGAGGCAAAGCTTTTATTTTCCTGAATTCTTCTTTATCTTTCTACAAGTTTTCCCTATGGGAGTCAAGCACATAGCATTTACCTTATTATTTAATTTGAAATAACCTGAACTGGATTTATGTACACCTTGGAAGGTACTGTACTTGTTCCCTCAACACTGTTGGATAGACATAATATAGCAACGTGCTGCAGGGAGGCAAATGACTTGGGCTGTGAATAAAACAAATTGTATTAACCCAGGGGCACAGGCAAGAGCGTTGGTTTAATTACTATAGAAAAGAGTGTATAGGAATGATTTACAGTAGGGCAGTCTTACAAATGGTAAGGCTGAGAACACAAGGTGGTGCTATTTACGCTAAACAGAAGGGATGTCCAAAGCTCAGTCTTGCCTGCTGGCACGACCCATTTCTGCCATCAGCTCCCTATGCCTTTGGACTAGGTTTCAAGCACAACTGAGCACCATCCTCCTCCAGATGTGCAGGTACTAACTATGAGGGGACATTTCCTTGGCAACAGCTACCTGAGTTCAGCTTGACTAGATGGGAATGTTAATTTGTCCTTGTCATCTCTGGAAGGCAGGACAGCAGCATTAGATATTTTGCTGCACCAAATACCACAGGGAAATTTGGTATTATAAGAAATGACAACTTAGCTGTTTCTGGATAGAAAGAAGTTAGGAGCTAAAGCAGCAAACACTTACTCTCTACTATTCCCCAGATTAAATAACTGCTTTAGAAGGATTTAAGATACCAGGTGGTGTGGTAGACAGCTGATATTTTGCTTTTTTACCAGCTTGGTCTGTGAAATCAGGTTGAGCTTTCAATTGTAATTAAGCAAGGTCATTATCAAATGTAAAATAATAGCTTCTATTCAGCTGGGTGCATCATTTTGAATTTCCCCATGGATAGTAGATCACCCACTGAAACGACTCTGTTGAAAAACCGAGGAAATAGTTGTCCAAAGAAAAAGTGGAAGATTATTGTGTTACTTGGAGGAGAATGGGGCATTGCTAGAAGTTGATTATTTCACAGAAAATGTCTGATCAAATCCCCTCATTCAATTGTTTATTCTTCCAGAGTGTTACATTAAGACATCATCAGCATAAGCTTTTACTTTTTACTGATTCACAAAACATTAGACTGTTTCATTCATTCCAGAAAGAACTCAAAAAAAAAAAAAATTCCTGAAAAAAAAAAATCATCTAATTTTATTAGTCTGGCTTCAATCATATTCCAAATTAACAAGTAATTTCTTCTATTTTTATTAGCCTGGCTTCAATAATAGCAAAGAAAAAAATAAAATAATGAGAAAATGGCAACAAAATAGCAAGTAAAATGAGTGGTGTATTTCCTTATAAACTGCCTTCAATATCCAAATATTTAACTCATTTTCTACCTTGCTTGATACCATGCTAGATGACCAGTCTAGTCACTGAGAAGCTCTAAAACCCAAAGTATTTCATAGTGTTGTAAATGAAAGATCTTTTTCATTTACTGAAAACTTCACAATTGGTATACATAAATTAATAAGTATCTCAATTAAGCAAAACAGATTTATAAAACATTTTTAGTTTTCTAAAGGAGACCATGAAATTTTGATTGTATTCATTTTTGTTTATATTCAGGGAAGTTTCACTCAATTGCATTTTCTTCTTTAAATGCATGTGCAAATTTTCCTATGAATATACTTATAATTTTCATAGATACACTTTCATATATACTCTAAAGAGGGAAATATTTTACAATTTGTATTCCAAAACAGTAGTCTAGAGATAAAACTGTGAGACACAACAAATTATTTTAACCTAATTTAAAGAATATATAAATAAATACGGGTGCAAAAACCAGAGGACAATGGGGGGGGGGGGGAAAGAATAAGTCTGAAATATTTGCAGGAAGCAATGTCCATTTATTTTACTCTTAAAATAAAAATCAGGTGAGTTTTTATTGGATCCTCTAAGAAGGACCCTCCACTGCCCAAGGCCAAGCCCACTGCTGATGGTGGTAGTACCTCTGGGATAACAGATTTAAGAAGGAAGGTAAAAAAACCGCAACTGCAGTCGATGAGAGGAATGAGAATATGTGAGAGAAACAGCTCTGTAGACACCAAGGTTAGTGAAGAAGGAGGGGGAGAGGTGCTCCAAGGGCTGGAGCAGAGATTCTCATGCAGCCCATATGGAAGACCACAATAAGGCAGGCTGTCCTCTGCAGCCCATGGAGGTCCACAGTGAAGCAGATATCCACTGCAATCTGAAGCAAGTAGATGCACCCAAAGGAGGCTGTGCTCCCATGCTGGAGCAGCCTCCTAGCAGGATCTGTGAACCCATGGAAAGAGAAGCCCGCATTGGAGAAGGTTTGCTGGCAAGACTTGTGACCCCACGGAGGATTCACACTGGAGCAGTCTGATCCTGAGGGACTGCACTCTACAAGAAGGACCCACACTAGAGCAGTTCATGAAGAACTGCAGCCTGTGGGAAGAACTTTCAGTAGAGAAGCTCATGGAGAACTGTCTCCTGTGAGAGGGACTGCATGCTGGAGCAGGGGAGGAGTGTTACAAGTCCTCCCACTAAAGAGAAAGAAGCAGTGGAGACAGTGTGTGATGAACTGACTGCAAGCCCCATTTCCCATCTCCCTGTGCTGCTGCAGGGGACGAGGTAGAGAATTTAGGAGTCAAGTTAAGTCTGGAAATAAGGGAGGGGTGGGTGGAAGTGTTTTTTAAGATTTGGTTTTATTTCTTTTTATCCTACTATGATTTGTTTCTTAATAAATTAAACTGATTTCCTCACATCAAGCCTCATTTTCCCATGATGGTAACTGGTGAGTAATTTCTCTTTGCCCTTATTTCGGTGCACAAAACTTTTTGCTATGTTTTGTCTCCTCTGTCCATCTGAGGAGGGGAGTGGTATAGTGGCTTGGGTAGGCACCCACCACAGAAGTTAAGGATTTCCCTTCAGAAAGGAGAGGTTATTTCAAATAATTTCCCAGAAAACAGCTTCCTGATTTTTTATTTCTGACAGCACTAGGAAACTGAAATTATTTCAGGAAAATCCTGCAAATAGAAAGACCCATTTACTTTAGCATACAGGTAGAAAATTTGCCTCCTCTAAAAAGAAACAGAAAAAAAATCACAATCTTTTTACAGGATTTTTTAAAGGTGGTAACCTGACAGAGTTGTAGCAAGTAACTCCTGCTTCCCATTTATTTTCAAGAAGCAAACAGATTACACTGAATATGGAAACCCTGGTCTACTTGTGTGCTGTTATGCTTGATGGAGTTCAGCAAACCATATGAATTCAGACTTTTAATTAAAGTCTGAAAAATGAATATTTCTGTAGTATAATGAAATAATCAATATCCAGCTTATTTTCAAGAATACGTTCATATTTATTGTAATTTTTTCTCTCATTTGAATAGGCTACTGTTCTAATTGTTCATCTGTTTCTCAGCAATTCAATCTTCAGTTAAGAAAATCACAGTTAAAGACTATTGTAGGTATCTTTCTTTGACACAGCTCAAGTGGCAATTCAAGAACAGACTACATCTTCAGTCAAGGTGCTGGTCTCTTCAAGTGCATGATTATGTTAGTTTGCAAGGGCTAACTACTGATGGAATATGTTGAGGGAATTTAATTATAGTTAAACAAGTTGTTTCCAATCATCAGGGATTATGAAATGAAGGGGAGAGTAATCACTTACCTCAATGGAGTTATAACTAAAACTGGTGAAGGACAAAGGCATTGCCTGCCAAACAACCTCAGCAGCAACATAATTTAATCCTTAAACTATTTAGAATATTCTGTACCTCACATTGACAATTGTATGAGCTTATCTCACCCATAAAAGAATTTTACATTTGTTTCTGGTTTGCTCTTTTACTTCAGATGAAGGTAGCCTAAGATAGAAGTGGCCTTGATCACTGTAATTGGAAAATCAAATGTCAATGATGTTGTAGTAACCAGTGAGTAACAAATTTTGTCTCAGTTACTGTGCTTATTTGGAAATAAATGCAAGAAATAAATGTCAAGATTTATTGCCCTTACATGTTATCTGTATCATCCAAAGAACTAATAAATAAAATCAAAATAGAATATAATATTTTCCAGATGTTTTATATGTGTGTGTGTGTGTGTGTGCGCGTGTGTGTATATGTGTATGTTATATAATGACAATTCTCACATCTAAAGGATGTAGCATGGTGTCCTCGGTGGTATAACTTAGCAATTTTTTTGGTCCCTTTTCTGTGTGCAGACAGTGTTGTTGAATAAGTTTATCTCTTTGAGGGGAACTGTCTTGAAAGATGAAATTATATTTCAACTCTGCATAATAGATCACATACTGTAGAACAGGTACTACTTAGTACCATAGGAGACTAAACTTGCTGCTGTGTAACTCCCAAATTATTTTTCTCCTTCAAATTTACTTTCTTTTTGCTTATGTAAGTCCTGTCCTGCTGCAAGCCAACACAAACTACAGTTACATGCATTTTAATTGTTTTCTTCATTTTATACAATATAGGTGAAGTCCGTAAATGTTTTGTCAAATGCCAAAGAACAATGCAAATTGCAATCCATTTTGCAAGATCTAATACTTGCTGGAACTATCCTGTTCAGCAGTTAAGGCCCTTCTTCCCTAATGAACAGAGGTGCAGATTTATTTCCCCAACTCCAAGAGCATGCAAGAGATGCATGCAGGATACAGTGAGGAAGCAAACATCTCTTAGGAAGTGAGTATCCTAACAGCATTTGAGAGACAGAAAAGTCCAAGTGGTTTTGCTCTTCTCTAAGATGATCATTGACACGGTACTCTGAGCTATTTCGTAATATATAACTATTAAAAAACATTCAGTCTCTTATATCAGATCAACCAATACAACTGTGCCAACTAAAATACTTACACGTTTTTACATTGTTCAACTTGCTGCACTCAGGCTGGCTGTGTTGTGTGCACAGAAGGATTATAATCCATGAGAAATAGTATGTATAGACATGTATAGACAATGGTGGAAAAATATACTTCTGCATAGTTTCAAGATATGTGAGACAGTTTCTTGTCTTTCTGTGTTTTACTTAGGGCACTACTGAGGAGAGAGGTGATCTCTACTTCCTGTCTTGTACAATTCAAAAAACAGTTTAACAATGTGGACTAGTCTCATTTATTTCAGCTCTTCCTGGACAGATCCTTTCCATATAAATCAGGATTTTTTTTTTTTCCTACCTTGAATGCAACATTTTATTTATTCAATATTAAATAATTGATATTGAATTGTCATTATTATGCTGAACCAAGAGGTTGCACTTGGGGGAAAAAAAGAAAAAAAACAACAAACATCAACCAAACCTTTATAATATAGACTGTTCCAGAAGAACTAAAAACATCTCACAAATCATCCAACCAAACTATCTATACACCAGGAAAACGCAGAAAGGATTGCTCTTGATCTGGAGCCATACCACATTGTAGAGATTATGGGCTTACTGAGTTTTGAGGATACATTATTCTTTCCCAAGAAAAAGACTCTTTTATGCAACTGCTATGTTTTTTATTTATGATAACTTACTGATCAAAACAAGGAATGCCTTCAGAGAAACGGTCTTACAAGGAGCTAAATCAACTGCATATCTTTCACTCACAGCACACAGACCTTTCTTTGATTCTGTGATGAGAAGGGGGCATACATATTCAAAACATTGCTTCTGGGCCTGCTATCATCATCACTGCCACCATAACCACTAAATAGGGACTCTGGCAGCAAAAGCAAATTCTGGTCCAAGATGCATATTTCCCTCAAACTCACACAGCTGAGAATATTTAAAACTGGACCAGACAGTGAGGGATATTGGGTTCACTAATATCTGCTGTTTCTTCCATTACTGTTACTTGATCATCCTGTTTTCTGATGGTGACTGGCAGGCATCAGATACATGTGCTACATTAACATCCATTTTGGTTAGAATGAAGTATGAATAACACCTACAATGAAACAACAGCAGCAAAACAACTTTGTAACACAGGAAACAAAGCTCACCGAAATACATACTCACAGAAAACAGGTGAAAGATTTTCTGGTGAGCCCTCAGATCAGACAACATTCATTATTCTGTTGGGAAGTATTTGCTTTTACTTGGTCCTGTATGAAATAGATTGACTCATCATTGCCATATGTTGGTAAATTATGAGTATGCTGCCCAGTGAGGTGCCTCTCAACTTAAACAAACTACCCATTTAACCGAACAAAAAAGATGTCTAAACATCAAAGAAGCCACAATACTGAACATGAAAAAGCCTGTATTGAAATTAGGTTTCTATCTTGCATTTAAACAGGCCATACCAATTCACTTTGTAAATAATATCTGAATATCAAATTCCATATAAAGAAGAAGTAAAAAAAAAAAAAAAAAAAAAAAAGGCAGTGTCTTTCAAAATCTATTTGTGAAAAAAAAAAAGAAAAAGAAAAGAAAAATACTAAAAAATTAAATTTCTGTTTGGTTTGCAACTATTATTATTCTATGCTAAGCACATAATTTTCTGAATTCTCCTTATATCATTTGCAATCAGTTGGTGACATCAGTTCTATTCAGAAAGAAAGTATTTAGTATTTATCCTCAGATTTTAGGTAAAAAAAAAAAAAAAAGGTTTCCTTCCAATCTACAGTTGTCCTACTCTAACCTAGTATTGTGTTGAGTCCATGCAGAAAGGTGAACACTTCCAGTGGGTTATATGTCCACACCTATTTTAAATGTCTAACTGAGGGTAAACTGTTCTCAAGGTTTTTGGCTTTCTTCTTTAAATGCTACTGGTTAATTTGGACAACGTGCCTCTATTACACAGTACCTTTTTGAAAATTAGATTAAAAACAAATCCCACCTTAAATGTCTGAATAGAATCCTTGACTTTATAAGCAATTTAGGTTTTGTTTTTGTTTTTTTTTTCCTGGAATACCCGGTGTTAGAATTGTAAGCTTAAGCAAACTCTAAGCTTCCAGCAAAAACCTTACACATGAATACTAACACTTTCTCAGCCTTTAGGCTAAGACATGCTAAGAGGGACATGGGCAATTTTAATTAACCTGACTTGCTGTGATTATCTCAGGCTGCTGTTCAAGGAAGAACACAGCCCCAAAAAGATACATATGACTCACCTGTAAATAGATCCCCCTGCTCTAAGTGGGGAGCCCATATTTGCATATATATCGCTCTTGCTCTGTGGGGAACTACTGCTTTTTCTATCCCAGAGTAGTTTTTATGGTTTGCCTACATGAACAATCTCTCTGACAGATGTATGTGTGATATTTTTAAAAACAGATGTGCTCCCGATGTGCGTTTAATCCTGTAAATACCTGCTTACGCTAAAAGCAAACGATATTTTTTTTAAACCTTGTTAGTACTCTACACCTGACACAATTCAAGACAGATGATTCTGACTCAGAAATCATGACTTGAATTGCTAAGTCTTTCATTCTAGGTAAGCACCTTGAAGACAGGTTTAAAGGTACTTTGGAAATATGATATGAAGATACTGGAGTGTATTTGAGGGTCACTGAGCACTGGAACATGTTTTCTAGAAAGGTTGTGACACCTCCCCTCCTGGAGATATTCAAAAGGCATCTCAACACAATTTGGAGACCTGATTGAGCAGGGAGTTTGGACCAGATGACCCCCACAGTGGTTCCTTCCAACCTTACCCACTCAGTGATTCTGTGGAGGAGAGAGGGGGACCAGAAGAAAATGTAGTACTCATGATGATGATGAAGAAAGACTAAATTCAGCTTGCCTTCAAATTTCAAGATGAATTTCAAGAATTTAACTTTGGAAAAAAAAAATATTCCTACTTGTGAACTCAGCACATCCAGCTAGGCTTCAAGACACACATACAAACCCACATACTACCAGTTCACCCTGAGATTAGCTCAGTTGGTTAGGACATTGCACTAACATCAAGGTTGTGGGGTTTATCCCTGTACAGGCCATCCACTTAAGAGTTGGACTCAATAGTCCTGATGGGTCTCTTCCAATTTAGAATATTCTGTGATTTTTCCAGGTGCATTTAACAGGTGGACAAATTTCAAGTTAGCAATTGAGTAAATATTTTAAAACTACAAACACTGGCAACAATAATATAAATTTGTCATAGGCTATATATGCTTAAACCCATGTGCTTGCAAGATCAGCAAAGATTTAATAAAGTTGACAAAGCAAATTTATTAAATTCTTGTTTTGGAGTATATTCCAACCAAAAGAGGTGTTCCCATAACTATATGGGTAAAAATATAAGCCTGCCTTAAAAAAAAAATAAAAAAAAATAAAATAAACAGACACAAGAAACTTGTTGTTATGTGAACAATAAGTTCTAAAGTCAGATTAAAAAGTTATCAAGTCATCATGTTTTTGATACTTTCAAAATAAGGAGTAAATTAAATAGTAAATTCTTGTTATACTCCATTCAATTTACTTAGCATGACAAAAAAAAAAAAGGCAAAAAAAAAAACTTAGAGAAAACCAATTTATTTTTAATTCCATTTACATTTTCTTGTAAAGTTATCACAGGCAGATTAATGCAAATCAGAGCTACAAAGTAAGGATTTTCTGATCTTTGCCCTTAATAAAGTCCTAGTCTGAATATTTTGTTTCAGCAGTCTCAGCAAAAACGTAATTGTGTGCGCTTGTGTATTTTCATGCACTTATGTATACCAGTGTATACCTATCTCTCTCTATCTATGTGTATGTGTGTATACATATATCTAACTCTAAAGAGACTTGTTCAGTTCACATGAATGCCTATCTGTCTTTCAGTGGGCTATATGACAGTACTGCTATTTAAAGTTTTTCAGCCAAAGGCCAAAAACTTTGCTCATGGGCTTTAGGTAGATGTACAGCCTGATTACTGAAGGACTTCAGAGGACAAGTGCAGGAGAAAAGTAGGTCAGATAGAAAGTAAAAAAATAGATAAGGGGCTAGAAAGATATATTCTGAAGATCTTTTTCCTAAGAGGTTGTTTCAATGTGAACCTTGTCAGATGCTTCAAGTTTGAAATTTGCATTATCACAGTCTTTAAGAGCTTATTTAAAGTCTGAATACATTATGTAACTTGACAGCAATGATCGAAGTACAAAATAGTTCCTCAGTATTAATGGCTATCCTAAATCTCTATATCTTGGGCAATGAACATCTTCTAGCAGATCATTAATCCCCTCAAAATACCCTGTCCTGAGGTCATTAAGTACTAAAAACTCTAAAAATAAAATAAAATATACATATGAATTTTTCTTTTTTTGAACTATAGAAGTTAATTGGTATGTACAGAACAAGTCTGAAAAACTATTGCCTTAAGCATTAGACAATCAGATTGACAGAATTATCTCAAAAACTTTTATTCATATTATAATAATATATACTCAAAACTGTAACTTTAATAATAACAAAATATAAAAAAATATGTTTTAATTATAAAACACATTCTGAAGCTAAGTAGACTTGTAGATTTAACATAAGAATTGAAAATAGATTGTGGGAACATAATTTCAAGCATTTGATAAGTCAAATGTAATTCATATTAAGTAGAATGCAAGGAAAGAAAGGACATGTTATTGCAAAATGATTTTGCATTCTGTAATTATCTTCACCTTGCTTTAAATATTTATTTTCTTAGAATTGCAGTGCAAGTGGGATTTGGGGCTTCTACTTACCAGGAGCTTCTGCTAAAGACATGGCAATATATTTCCCATGTTGAAGAATGCTGAACCTGTTTACTTCTATCCATCAGGTTTAAGGAGAATATATGAAGTATAAATCTATACTGCAATCCTCCTGTTATGTAAGGTGATACCCACCTCGAGCCTAGGCTTAAACTAACATTCCTGAAACTGGTTCTCTAAAGCAGTAAATGGAAAGAATCTCTTACTCATTCAGATGATATGATTCGCAGATTATAAGCGAAGACTAGGATGACTAGTTCCCAAAAAAGTGTGATGTTTCAAATGGATGGCATGGATATAAGAAGAAAGGAGGCCTGGAAAGTGCTTCCTTCATATGATCTTTGGATCTGAGTTTGAATTGTGGGTTTATGAGTTTTCATATTGAAAAAAACTTTGATGGAAGCAATCTTCATTTAAAACATGAAACTGGAAATTGCATTCAGATTGCTGGAATTCTTTGTTTCTGAAGAAAAAAAAGAAAATAAACTGCTAAAGGCAATGCCTATTTTAACAGTTTTCAAATCATATTTTCCTTTTTTTTATCTAAAATTGCTGTCCAATTTTGGCCTATAATAGTGCAACAGAAAATAAAATCCCATTTAGGATAAAAAAGCTTCTGAAATATTTACTTTTTTAAAAAATTCTATCACTATTTGGTAAATTGTAGTAGCTATATGATGTCACCTTCAAAAATATTAACAACAGTTATTCATGCTGGTGTGAGTTCATTGTTTTGTGTGTGTCTGCACAATTGCACAAGATTTAGGTGATTTCTCATCTTTCTGGGCTTAGAAATATTTTGCTTGGAGTGGGAGAAAAAATATATAAAAATATTATAATGTCAGGGTTTTTTCATGTATTTTATACACATTTAATGGAAGACTGGTCTTAAATCAATTTTAACTGACTTAAATATTTTCAAAATGTTAAAAATATATTTTTTCCCCTCTCTATATATGCCAGTATTGACTAATCTAATGCCATAATTTTCATTTCTCCTTTACCATTCATCTGATATTTTTTGTACACTCCATTTCAAAAATAAAAAAGGTAGGAGTATGGTGTAACATGATAAATATATTACATGGGAGTTCCTGTTGCAAGGTTGGACTTCTGCTTCTTCATTGGACAAAACTTCCAACACCCAAAGCATTGCATGAGGCAAAACATGTATAACTAAGTGAAAGAAATTAAATGAATGATATGTGTTAGGATGACTGATAAACATCATACGCATCTCATTGTTTGGGCATTTTGCCTATAGTAGGCATTATCTCCAAAATAAGTTTGCTGGCTTTTTTTCATCTTAGTTTGTCCTGGTTCAGGCCAGGCAGGGTTAATTTTTGCAGCAGCAGGGAGGAGCATGGCTAGGACCCAGAGGTTATTCTGTACCACCTCATGACATTTCTGGGGGTGGGAGAAAGGGAGTCTCTTTTATGTGGAGAAGGGCTTCCTTCTCGTTGGGCAAGCTTGGTGGGCATAGTGGTTGGGTAATGCTGGTTCTGAGCCAGAGGGAGCAGTCAGGGTAGTGTGGCTCCAGTCAGGTCACAGGCTCTGCAGTGAGCAATTTTTTGCACATGAATCCCTCTTACTTTTGTACACTTTTTTTATTAATAATGTTGCTGTTTCTTGTCTCATTGCTGTTTCCAGTAAATTTTTCTTATCTCTATCCACGGTCTCTGCCTCTTGGGCCTCCAGTTCTCCTCTTCAGCCACCTGCAGGGCTGAGGGGAGAGAGGGAGGGGGGAGCCAGAAGCAGCATGGTTTTAGCAGGAGCACTATATTGGAGAATACCACTCCTAAACCACAAGTTTCATCTTACTGTCTTGATGATAGCTTTTCCTCCCCAATGATTTTTTTTTTCAAGCAGTGGTGAAATGGTATTTCAAATCTGATAAACTTGAAAGGATACAGTGCTCTTAAGACTGAGGATATTTTTTTCTCAAGAAGACAGAGAAAAATTGCAGGAGAAAAAAATGTGTAGGAAAATGAACTACCAGGGAATCTTATTATCTCTTTGATATTTGGTCATCTACATACTCCCAATCATCCCAGAAGGACAGTAAAGGTGACAAAGATCACTGTTTACCCACACATTTGTGTGTGTGTGTGTGTCTGTATACAGATATACATGCACAGCTGTATTGTTTCTGAAGGCTAGTATGGAGAATTATTGGGAGTGTCTGTACTCTTTCACATGAGACCAAGGAAATCTCCTTTCCAAATTCCCCAGTCTCATTTCTTCTTTTTTTTCCCCCCCTTTCACAGGGACAGAACAGCATTCATATTATTTACTTTCCTCATTTAGAAGATACCTTGAAAGATTAATTACTGTTACTTGTAGTAACTATTGGTATTCAAATATTGTCTACAATATATATAAAGAATTGTAGAAAATCTGACATGCCCCATGGCTGATAGAACTATTTATTTACAACAAAGTGAACATATTTCAAAAATGATCAGTGTTAGGTTGTATGTTCATGAAGAAATAGCTGACAAACCCTACACTGATGAATAGGCTTAAAAACAAGACTCTACTGGGTCTCCAGAGCACAAAAGGAAGCATGGCTCCAGTGTGGTGATATCCAAACACAGCAGAGCATTGCAGCTAACTAGAGAAGGCAACAAAGCCTATGGCACCATTGTGAATAAAAATACTAAAATCATCACTGTAAGCAACAGCCTGAACAACACAGGAAAGGGGAGATTATGAATTCATTATTTTACTTTGGTTTTAAAATCTTCTGATGGTTCATCAGAATGATGAAATTACAGATTCACAGACTGACAGGCTGGAAGTGGTATCTGTAAGTCATCTAGCCCAGCTCCATACTGAAAACGGGTCTAATCTGAGCAGGCTGCAAACACCTCCAAAAACCAAAATACCACTACTTTTCTGGGCAGCTTCCTACAGTATTTTACTGCTCTGATGGTTAAAACAACAACAACAATAAAATTATTAATATGAAACTGAATTTCCCATGTTATGAGAAATGATTTTTTTGTCACTAGGATTTTGTTACTTTTATTCCACAATATTTTGTGGGGTTTTTTTCTGTTTTAATGTTAGAGAAACATGCATTGTTGTGATATTTGTGACTTTGTTTCCTTCATCACTCAGACATCTAGAGATTTACATAGCAACATGTTGTGACCTTGGAAAAATATCTGAGTATTTTGTGGGTGTCGCCAAAGTGTCTTTCCCAAAATCAGAAGGCTTTCTTATCCCCTTTCTTGCCAGTTTTTAAATTATTTGCATTAGATAACGGGTTATAATTTCATTTTTAATTAAATAAACATTATTTTTACCTATTAAATTATTCTACTCCAAAGAAAAACAATTATTTCATTAAAACTTTGGTAATGGTTATGCAAACCTGCCAATGTGTACATTTAAGTTACAGCAAGGCTTTTTTCCAGTTTCTACAAATTTATTATTTCTTTTGGGAAGGATTTTTCCTTCAGCAGGTCACTCCAGGTGCAGCCCTCGTAAGCCATTTGATACTTGGAAACACAAGATTCTACACTGCATCCTCCATCCTAGTGGGAAAAGGTATTTCTCAGTCTGGAATAATCTGCATATAAACAGCAAAAATTTGGGGCATATTCCCTACCTACTCCCAGTCTTTCCTTGCCTATTCAAGGTGCAGTGAAGCCCCACTAAACTTAAGGTGTGAATAGCCTGCACAAAAAAAGAGTAGAGGATATTTATATTTGCATTATTTCAATTCACATAAATATAAAAGAATTATGTTTATAGTCCAGATCACTACTATCTCTAAGATGTACAAAGCACACATTAGTCAAGGAAAAATTGTTGATCTCTAATGTTTTTGCTACAGCTGCCTTAGAGAAGGATTTTGGAACACAAAAAAATGTTAAGGTTTTGCTTAAGAATATTATGATGCAGGATGTGTCCATCTCCATCCATTTCAGATGGAGAAGATTCTTCTGCCCTTTCCTTTCCAAATTTAAGTAACTCCATATTTGAAGCACATGAAATTGTAATTTTACATGCACACATACAGACATATACACAAATCCTTATATATCAAAATATCACTACAATACAAGTAAATATCACTAAGCATATATGCACACTACATATATATGTACAGATGTGGAGCACATGTGCATTAATTAAATGAATAATTAAAATATATTTTTACCTTATATCTGTGTATGTCTGTATCCATATGCGTATACAGAGTGAGATTGACTATGTGAGTTGAGCATACATGTTCTTCAATATTTTTATTTAATTTACAGTTTTATGGCTTCTGAACCAAGAGAACTACATATGCTGTGATTCCAACTGTGAGTCATTGTGATGGAAATAGATGCTTAATGAAAATAGCCCATAAAACAGTTGCATTTAGTAGAACATAACTGAAAAATAGAGATAACAAGGAACAAGGATGCCCCCATATATCTTGGAATATTCCTTTTAAAAAAATTTCTTTGTAAACAGAAATCTAATAAAAGACAGTCCTGAAGAAACAATTTATCCTTTGTTGCAGCCTTGAACTTTGACTCAATCTAGTTCTGTAGTCATCTGGTGAACATATGGGTATTGTTCATCCCCTAGATAAATGCTGTCCAAACCCACAGACAGTTTTGGTCATGTTTTAGGACTGCAAGCCAGACGGTACTATGACTTGATTCTCCTTTGTGGACTTAGTCAGGTGGTGGGAGATATATTACTAAGGAGGTTGTCAATGGGATTTTTATGCAGTGGAAATTTTTTTGGCTCAAGTCTAGGCTGGACAAACATAGACAAACAGAAGCCCCAAGCTGCCATTAGGGTTAGGTTTCAGAGAGCCACAAGCTTCAGAGACAGTGAGGGTGGAAAAGACATGCCAAGGGAAGCAAGCACTGCACCAACATTGCTGCCTGTGCACCTTTCTAATCTGAGCCATCCAGGATGCTAGGTCTCAAGCTGTCATTAATGGTGGAGGGAGGGTTCAGAGACCAACAATACCTACACCTCAGGGACACTAGGGATGGAAGAGACAGGCCAAGGGAAGCACAGCACTGCGCCAAAATTCTTGCCTCCACAACTTTCTAAGCTGGGGCACCCACACTGCTGGGAACCTCAGCCTCAGTCCCAGGGTTAAATTATGGTTTAAATTAAGGTTAGGGCTGGCTTTCAGATATCAACAAAGATTGCAACTCCAGGAACAGGAGGGGTAGAAAAGACATGACAAAGAAGAACAGCAATGCTCAAACAACTCTGCTTAAACAAATTTCTGGTTTGGGCCACCTATGGTGCTGAGGATCTCAGCCTCACCCCAAACAGCCACTAGATTTAGGGTTCAGAGCACCATGAGGCCTGCAGATCCAGGGACACTGTGCTTGGAATAAGCATGCCAAGGGAAGCAAGGCACTGCACTGACATTGCTGCCTCCACGGCTTTGGGCTGAGAAATGCAATCCTGCACCTAACACCTTGCAGAAGCATAGAATGGCTTTAGGTTGGAAGTGACCTTAAAGACCACCTGCTTCCAACTCCCCTGCCATAGACGGTGACACTTTCCAATAGATCACGTTGCTCAAAACGCCATCTAGCCTAGCCTTGAACACTTCCAGGGATGGGGCAGCCACAACTTTTCTGGACAACCTGTTCCAGTGCCTCACCATCTGCACAGTAAAGAATTTCTTCCTAATATCTAATGTAAACCTATCCTCTTTTAGTTTACAAGCCGTTTGTCCTTGTGCTATCACTACATGGCCTTATAAAAAGTCCCTGTCCAGCTTTCTTGTAGGCTCCCTCCAGCTACTGGGAGGCTGCTGCAAGGTCGTATTGGAGCCTTATCTTCTCCAGGCCAGCTCTCACAGCCTGTCTTCAGAGAAGAAGTGCTGCAACCCTCTGATAGTATTTGTGGTCTTCCTCTGGACTTGCTCCAACAGGTCCATGTCCTTATCTTGTGGGCCCCAGAGCCAGACACAGTACTGTAGGTGGGGCCTGAAGAGCAGAGCAGAGGAGCAAAATCACATCCCTCAACTTGTTGGCCAGGCTTCTTTTGATGCAGCCCAGGATACAGTTGGTTTTCTGGGTTGCAAGCACAAATTCCCAAGTCATGTTGAGCTGCTCATCCACCAACTCAGAACTGCTCTTAATCCATTCACTGCCCAGCCTGTGTTTGTGCTCAGAATTGCCCTGGCTCAGATACAGGACCTTACACTTGGCCTTGTTGAACTTCATGACATTTGCACAGACCCACCTCTCAAGCCTGTCAGTCCATCTGGATGGCATCCCTTCCCTCCTGTGGGTTGACTACACAAAAAAACTTAGTGCTTTGTACATCTTAAAAATAAACACTAAAGTTCATGTGATAAAAATAATTATTTACTCAAAACTCACCATTTCTGTTAAAAATTGTTTAGCAATAAACCAAAACAATTAATGAAATATTCACTGCACTTTGGCTTACAGAAATGAGGATAGTGTAAAATACAGTCTACTTGATGATGCTTGTATGGAATTTAATTCTATGTCATTTAACTAAAAAGATAACTCTATATCACATTTTTAAATTTTCAGCATATTTTACTGTCCTTTTAACCCCTCTGATAACAAAGATATTTTCAGACCTTCTCCAAAGGAAAAAAACCCCACACATAAAATAAATGTAAAATGACAGAATGCAATGAAAGCAATTTTGCAGCATCAAAATTTAAATGAGCAGCAGAGATTTTGGATGCTTATCAAAACCAAGCCAACTAATATTTTAAAGTGTGACCGTCATTCCTGCATACAGTAAAAATGATGGAGTGAGCCAAAGTCAGTAAAATTCTCTGTCATCAGAGAAGAACACTTCAGTAGAATTTGCATCCATAACCATTTAGAAGTTGGTTGGCTTTTGTGGAATTTTGTTTTCCTTTGCTATTCCCTCACAAGCACTATAATGTGTGAGGTTTTCTGTGGTTTAGTCTGACACCAGCTTTTGTTTTATCTAGGAGCGTATGCACTTCTCTTGTTTAGACACCTGACACACCACCTTCTTGGTGTAAGGGAGGAGGAATCAACTCAGTGTGCATTTGCTTACATGATTGTGTTAATTGTATATAGTCACAGTTCTGTACATATATGTATACTTACATGCCATGAACATATATACCACGTGTACATTTTTGTGAGCTAGCTCCAGTGTCTTAGAGCATGGCTAATTTATGTATCTTTTTTAAATTACCGCCCCCCCAAATATGATTAATTTATAATAACTGTTTTATAGCCAGTCTATGAAACAACCAATTGGGATAAAAATTTTGTTCTTCTCAGTGCTGTGTAGGTGCCACTTTTCTATATCATATACAAATGATTCTTGAAGTTCTGTTTCAGAACTGGAAATTATTTATTTTCCAGTTTTATGGCAACCAAAATGAAAATAAAAAAAATCAAAGTTATTTTGGGTTTTACCAAACCTGAGACCTGGAGAAAAAAAAAGAAAAAAAAAAGAGAAAATCTAACTTTCTCATGAAGGCTCAGGTTCTCTTAATTAATTACAAATTATACTTACATTTTATTATAATTCACATCACTGTTCCACACTTAACAAGATTCTGTTTTGAAATAAAAGTCACTTAGTCAAAACTGATGAAATAAATTTGGTAATGCTCTTCTATCCAGTTCTTAGCCTTTTTCCATAAGGTTTCTGACAGAACATTGTCCTGTTATAAATAAAAGATAAGCAGGAAACAATTGAGATTCTACTGCAAATTTTAATTATGAAAAACAGAGATTAGAAGGTTGAGAGTTCCTATGTGAGGAGCCGAACCATGCTTTCTAGCAACACTTACAAGCTACTTAGTTTTTTATTTCAAGTAATATTTAAATCCTGTTTCCAAAACTATAGTGCACTTCATATTACATCATTTATATAGGGAAACATTTTAAATAACTTTTAAAAGACATACATTGAATAAAAATAAAGAATGATTCAGTCTCACAAGATCAGGCTCATAGGAAGTAGACAGTAGATAGCAAGTAGATATAGCAAGTAAACATAGCAAATAGACAGTAGATATTGTCAATAATGTCTCACTTTGGTCATCTATGTTTTTGCATCTGTTTTACTGCTGAGCAAATGCTATCTCCAAAAAGGGACATAGCTGTGCAACACAGATGTTAGATGTTTTCAGTCCAAAACTGAAAGTGAAACTACACCAGTTTGGAGACCAACATAGTTAAACCACACTGTGCTGTTTAAACTGTGTTACAGACAAGAATACACAATTCAAGAAGAGACAAAATGAAAGTAAAAATAAGAAATATAAAAAAGATCTGGGACATGGTCTGGATTTTCAGAGGGTTTTTTTGTTTTGTTTTGGGTTCTTTGCGCGTGTTTTTTGTTTGTTTTATTTTATTTAATTTTAGCAGCTTTTGGAAAAGAGGCAGTCCAATCAGGGAAAAGTATCAGAAAAAAAGCAATTCCAGCTTTTCTACTGTTCTGCTAAAGATGTTCTGATTCTACTGAATGCCACTGAATACCCAAACTTCCTCCTGTTTTCTCTGCTAAAGAGCATCCACTACTATTTAATATACTTTTATAATTTAAATATGTCAGTAACATTCGATAGCAAAATTGATAAAGTCCTGGATAAGCTTTTCACAAAGATATTTTTGACTTTATAAACCTTTCAAAAAAGGTGGTTTGACAACACTGACCAGTTCTGCATACTGTCAGTATAAATTAAAACTTCCAGTAGTTCTCAGGATACAAAAACTGTTTTCTCTTATCTACCATGATGGCTCAGCAAGGCAAAACAATTTTTTGAGAAACACAAGTGACTAACATTGAGTGAGGCAGCAGCTGCATCCCCAGGGGTCTGAGTTAGCACCTGAAATAACATCTAAACAGTCCTGCCCCTTTTACTGCCATCCTTACTATAGCATTTGAAAGCATTATCTATTTCAAGTAGGCAATTTTGACAGCAACTGGTACTGCTTAAACATATATTAACTGTGTTAAATTGAACTGAATGTAACACTGGGAAACCTCAATATAGGCCATTAGAAGATGTAAGGAAATAAACTACACATAAGGAGAAAACGCTGTCTCTGGCCATCTGCTTGTCCTGGTAACACACAGAAAATTTGCAATATGCAACAATTCCCTCAACTTGCTGAACAGCAGGTGCCCATCTTTTCCTTCAGCTGTCCAAAAACCGTTCCCTTACAACTCTTCTTGTTCTCCCTGAAGGATTCTTTCATAGTTTTGTAATGCAAATTTAGAATAAGGAGGAACAGGTTCTGTTTAAACTAGAATTATCTCAATTTACACAGTAACCAATGGATATAAACCCTTATTTTGTCCTGTGAGCATTCTACTTAAATGAACTGTCACTTTTTTCCCCAATGCCACATCTTTTGCAGATGAAAAAGACAGCAGTATTTTACAAACAATAAAAAGCACAGAGTGTGAGGATTGTGAATTAGGAATCCTATTTCCACTGTGCTGCCTTTCTTAATAAATGCAAAACCATAAGTAAAACAATAAGTGATCCAGAATAAGTTATTGTCTTCAGCTGAAAGGGATTTATTGTTTGTTGAGGATCAATGAATGTCACGCTGAGATGCTACAGAAGGAATTAAGAAGAGCATTCCAGGAAAAAAGTTCCACCAGTTAGGGGATCAAAGGTCAAAATACGACAGTATGAAATTCCATAAGCAACTGTATGTCTTTTGTGCATATATTTTGAATATCTATGTTTTTAATTATAAGCAGTAAACATTCTGTAAAGGCCTTGTGTCCTGCAGTTAAAATTTAATGCAGTGAATTAGAACTTTGGGACTGCTAAAATAAAGAATTAAAGCTCCAAGTCTACAACTTCATCAAAGAGAAAATATGAATATGAAATGTAGTTGTTAGACATGTAGTGAAAACATATGATCTCAAGCAGCCACTTCCATGTCTTTAGCTGCCATCTCATTCATCCTGGGGATTTCATTACCACTTATATAATTCTCACATTCTGCCCCTCTACATAAGTCTCTTGATATTCAGAATCTGGGTGGCACTATGCCTTCAGTTGTGAGGAATTTGATAAAGGAAGGATGTTCTAGCTATAGAGAGAAGCTCATGATGGCTATGGGTGAAACATGGTCTTGGTGATGAAGGCACTTACCCGGTAAAGAGTATATTTAAATTCCAAGAGACAGAGAACAGAATTTACCCACTTTTACACCCTAGGGAAACATATAATTGCCCACTACACAATAAAGGGGAAACAATGCAAGCAAAGGGTACCAGAAGTTTCCTTTCTTTTTTAAAGGAAACATAGACTGTCTGCATTTCAACTGACAAGGTTCTGTTGCTTAAAACTTTGTAACAGGCTAAATCAGGTTTGGGGCATCCTAACCAAGCTCTCCGAGAAGCCCAAATTTGAACCAGTCTGTGCTTGAGTAGCTCAGATCCCTAAGTACTATCCTACAGCTGAAAAACTAGGAAGTCTATGACATTCAGGCACCTCCAGCTCTAAGCACCACAGAGGACTAATTTTGATCACAGATTTACTTTAAAGACCAAAATTTCCATAAAGGTTATTTTAGATGCCTATACACAGTACCAGATCTCATCCACAGTCTTTCAGTGTTTCAGCTTCGCCATGTATACCATCAACAATTTCTCTCAGTAGCATGCAGCTATTATGAGGATGAAATTGATCTACAGAGTTAATGTGATGATAATAGTAGCATCTAGGAAGTTAGATAAAAATAATATGACATAATACCACTTAAAATGTTGTACAGTATTAGAGATACATTTTAGCCCTTATGATTTATTTCACTCTTAGCAGGTTACACTAATCTTCTGTCCAAATGACCCTGTTTATGCCTGATGTAGGCTTTAATTTTAAAAACAGCATCTCTTTTCAAGTTATCTGGCTTCCAAGCATCCAAGATTAAAGGTTACTTGTAGCGTTAGGATTTGCATTACAGTAAAATTGATGTTTATCTGTTCCATTTGCAATTATGATAGGTTTTTTTCTTTCTTTCTTTTGGTTTTGTGTTTTGCTTGTTTACTTGTTTGGGTTTTTTGATTTGTTTTGGTTTTGTTTTGTTGTTGTTGTTATTGTTTTGGTTTTTAGATTCTGTTCCATTTTTGGGAGGTAGATGGGCAGCAGAGAGGAAAGCTCTTTGCTTTGCATTGTTAACACAGCTCGAGCCTGGGTCAGGATAAATCCTCTGGAAGAAGGGGAGCTCCTGCTTTCCGTGACAGCAGCTGACCTTGCTCAGCTGGGAGAAGCTTCTGGAGAGCAGGATGTGTGTAGCAGAGTGTGAAGGACACAGAGCAAGCAGAGGGTATAGAGTAGGAAAAGGCTGGGCAGCCCCACAGAGAATAAGTGTGCAGGCACACATCCAGGCCTCCCAGAGGCTGTAAGAAGGAAAAGAAGAAAAAAAAAAAAAAAAAAAAAAAAAAAAATAAAGAAGTATT
>JAWWEE010000105.1:78653112-78663113 GCA_035221455.1 Xenops minutus | reverse complement strand
GTGCCCGCACACATCCCGGCCCCCCAGAGGCGGTAACAACCAAAACAACAAAAAAAAAAAAAAAAAAGACTTATTAGGACAGGGAAAGGAGAGAGGCTGCTGAAAGCAGAGAAACTGCTAAAAGTTTTTGGACAAAGATCAGGACAGGAAGAATATCTACTGCTAAAGGATATTATATCTGGAAGGGAGGAGGAGATTTTTAGGGAGTTTTCCCTTAAGGAGAAGATTTAGGATTTCTTGTTTATAATATGCTGAAACAAAACTTAACTGTTAGCTTAGAAGTCACGATGATGATGACATGCTATGCTGACTTTAAATAAAAAGTTCATGTAATTTAATCTCAAATCTCACATTCACTGGCAGTCTTCTCACAGTCAGACATATTTCTTATTCAAACTCTTTTTTCTATTTTTTAAAAAAATATCACCTACTCAGTAAATCTGTATTATTTGAAAACATTTGTAGATATTCACTTATGGGAAGGATTTGAACTTGCAGCGCCTCAGTGGTTCAGATAAGGCTAGATGAGAAAGTCTCATCAAACTTCAGGTATACTTAAATGACTTCAGTTTTCAAGCTGGGTAAAACAGTGATACCACCCCCACACACACACCACCACCAAGCAAAGCAACACAAAACAAAACAACACAAAACTAATAACAGCTGGATTATCTGTTTAACCCAGGCAATAAGGTCCACTGTGACATCATCAGTGTAATTTCACATAGAGGATTAGCTGTGTAAAGTGGAACATAAAGAAAACTAATTCCCATTAGAAATGTAAAATTTTATCCTGTTGCTTGAGCAGAAGATAGCCTGAAAGACAATATCCCATGAAAAACCTCTGTCAAGAAAGCAACTTCCAGAAAAGACAAGGTCAAGTAAGTAATGGTCATTTCAGCTCCTCAAAACTGCAATAACTTTGTGGCTGAATTCCCTTAGACCCTGCTGGGAAAGAAACATGGAGAGTCATCTTAGGACAACCACATAAGAAAATTCTGGAGACTTTTTTATACACCATGGCTGAAGAGCAAAGGATATGCTTTCTGGCAAAGAAAAAGAAAGGGTTTTGTGTTCCCTTAAACATCACTCTCAATATATAGGTGTCAGTAAAGAGACTTCACCTTACATTTATCCACAGGAAATCAAACATCTGACTTGCCCCACCCTCTGGCAGGGGGCCTGACTCAGTTTGGAGGCAGATGAAGCAAATCCAATGAATAGGAGCCAAACATGAGTTGTGTATATGGTGCCCAACCTCTCCTCATTTTGCCCTCCACTGCTCTACTAGTAATAATTATAATTTTTTAAGAAAAATAAAATATCACAACCCTTTCATATGATTGCTATGTAAGCAAGCTCTCAGTTTCCCTATCTCTCTCAGTGAGTACAGAAAGATGTTAAAATAAAACAGTTTAACAGTGTTATATTTTTCAAAGTGGTTTTTGCCAACACAAGATGCTTTTTTCCAGCAGAAGGCCTAATAATGTCAAGAGTGCAGGAGGTCTCATAAGCAGAATTAATGGCAGTTTCATGCAACATGTGAAATTATAATGCATCATATGAGTAAATCAAATCACTTTTTCTTTATAATTTCTGAATTCCAAGGGGCCATGAAACACATATTTAAAAGGTGTGCAGAAGGACCTTATTCATTAAATAGCAGAGAAAAGTAGTTGAAGCTTTATTAAAAATTGACTAATAGGCATTCCAGATAATTGAACTGACAGGCTATTTTGACAGCTGCAAGCAAAAATGTGCTTTCTCTAAACAGTTGGTGTAAATCTTTTAGATTTCTAGAAAGAGAAATGATGTACTGGTTTAACTTTAATCAGTTTATGAAGTTAAAAAAACCCAGTAACTGTTCACCTGACTAGTTGAAGTTATGCTAATTGGAGGTGCTGCCAGTCATTTCAATGGCAGGGTTTCAGCTGAAAGAATTGCCAAGTTCTCACACAATGAGAAAGGTGGAAGGTGAGTACTGAAAAAAGTTTTGCTTAGCAGAAAAATGTAAATTAAGATGAAAACTTAACTCTGAACTTGATTTCCAGAAAGGTACTGACTGAAGTTAGTGGATTTTGCAAGGATCTATCAGCTTTTAAAATCAGGCTGCAACTAACAAATGTGACAATCTGCACCTTGAGTGGGCTAACATAAAGTAATAGGCAATTATATTGTCTAAGTGAAAAAAATAAGAAGGAACAAAAAGGGGAAAAAAAAGAAAATAGAGAAAAGCTACATACCAGACTTTTCAGGTTTGAGAATTTAAAGTAGCAGGAAGCAAGGAAAAAGAAAAAAAAAAACTTAAACAAGAAAGACAAAGTGGAATTAAATTTGGATTTTGTAAAAATTAGTTCAGTAAAACGGAAAAAATGGGCAGACAGGCAACTGTCAGAAAAGAGAAAGAAATTTTAAAAAGGACAAGTAAAATATTAAAAAGGTAAATTAAATGAATCCTTACAAAAACTAATTGAAGATTACATATTTTAGAAATATTATAGGTACGGACATACTACATAATTAGAATCGACATGAATATAGAGTTTGTCAATAAAGCATTGAGAATAAGACGATGTTACTCTATTCAATCTTTAGGTGTTCCTTTAATCTGTGTATACAAGTATACGTTTTATATCTTGATTTAGAAAAGACCTATCCTCTTTATAAAGCTCACTAAAAGAAAATTAAATCAGCTGAACTCACCACAGGTGTGGCACTTCAACCAAAGGCATATATAGAACAGTACAGCAACAGCCAAGAGAAGAGAAGAATCTTAGAAAAAATGAATAGCTGACATACTGTGAGTAGTCTACCTGCCGTTTAATTATAATATCTCAAAACCAGAAGGATACTACTGAATTTCTGTATGTGTTTTTATTTTATTAATAAATAAACAAACCAAGAGTTTTAGTATCCAAACACTGCGGTGCTGAACTTATCTGATGTTTGATTACTGTATTAGATTGACAAATAACTGAACAGAAATCTACATGCTGTTTCAATGGGTTTATTTGATTTAGACATAGAAGTCTTTTAGTCATTCCGTATGAAAAAAAAATGCTGTTGGAAATGTGTATTTCACAGATATTTGTTTTAAACTACCCTTTATTCCAAGAGGGAAGAACAACTGAACAACTGACTATAAGTAAAACTGGTTTGCAAATGAAATTTGATTGATATTTTAGATTTCTTGGGACTATATGTGGCACAGTATTGTATAAATTATATTTGTTTAAAATGCAACTGAGCTCAGAATTGCCAGGAACAATTTAGACCCCATAAATGTTTCTTCTAAATTGAATCAGAGAAGGCTGAGAAGCCTCTAAACACTGTACAGGGATTCAATGTTTATGTTTTAAATGAAACAATTTTTAAAATTGGAGCCATGCCATCATTTATAACACTGTCAGAGTCAGTGCTCCAACAAAATAGGTTGATTTTCCTCTTCTGTTCCTGGCTCATCTTTATTGGAGGCTTTCACTGTTAAATGCAGTAAATGAGAGAGGTGGGATGAGCAGGGAGAACAAAAAGGCAAATGAACGTTATTATGGAAAACTATTTTCAGAAATTGCATTTTATATTCAATATGATATTTTTGCCTATACCCAACCCTAAAGATCATTTTCATGAAAGACAAAAAAGCCATCTCAGGTATTTTCTTGTTTCATTATATCAAAATACATTAGTTTTTTGGTTTCAATAAAGATTTATGCTACCTATATTGCACAAGGTAAGTGTAAATAAGAGCTATAAATTGCTAAGCAGTTAATGTTGCTTGTGAATGGGCTTATTGTTCTCTAAAGAGCCCAAATTTTAGAGAATCCGGCTAACTTAACGCCTATGAGGTGCTACACAGGAAAAATGCTATAAAAATCTAATAACAATAAATATGCATTGGTATTAAGTTATATTAGTTTGGGTGAAAGTGCATATATTTAGAACTTATTAAAATATATACAGTTAAAAGGAGTTTAAATTAAAAATGTTGTGAGCACATGTGTGTCCAGCTCCCCACATATGTACTTACCCCTTAATTTGATTTGATGTTTTGTTATTAATTCTTGGAAATACAGTCTATCTGAAAGTGTCTGAACTGTAAAGATTGAGAATATTGCAAGCTTCCAGTGCAGTCTACAATGAAATTCATATGAATGGAGGATACTCTTGTTTAGCAACAGAATTTTCTTTGTCTTTCAGAAAGATAGTGTTTTAAGACAAAGCCTAAAGAACATAACAGATCTTAGAAGAAATGTAGATCTGCTCATTCTGGATGGCCAGTATCAGGATTCAAAATAAAAACCTAGATTTCAAATCCTTTGTAAGATGCTAGATTTCAGTGGCAGGATTCATAGCAATGCCTCCATAGCTGTACTGTACTCAGTCCACTGAAAGGTAGAGATAATTGCTAATTGATGTTAAGAAACAGGAAATATTAATGTGTGAACAAGTCTTAACGATTGCTAGAGATAGAATCTACAAATCTAGCAAAGAAGAAAATATGGTCAAGGATCAGCCTTCATTAGATGAACTGGGAGTTGCCAATGAGTGTGAAAGCAATGCACACAGAGTAACAAAGTTAACCACAAAATACCTACCTTTTTCTCTGTGAAGACACTATATCCAGTGCCAGAGCCAGTTAATTCACAGCCAGTTTTCATGCTGCTACCATTCCATCCAGTGTATAACATAGGCATACTCTACCATTGCTTTACTTCTTCCTTTAAAGCCCTTGGACACATAAAAATGCATTTCTGAGCACCATTCAGATATGACGTCTCCATCTATTTGAACATAAAATGCGCTAATATAAAAATGAGCTACTGGTTGTATTCTAGCCTTGAGGCTACTACAGCTTATCTTTTAAGGCTGAAAAAATAGGGCATAAAGCCATGCTTTGAATTAAAACCATGCCTGTACTCTGACAGTTAGAAATGTTCTTCTGCTGATGGTCTGTTTCTTGACAATTTGTGGGTAATAAGAAATTTAAAAAGGAACAAAATAGAATAAGAACTTTCATGAGCAGTGATTTCTCCAATCATCATATAACTCACTATTTTGACTGCAAAGGTAACAGTAAATACATATTTAAAAATTAAGGTAATTACTTTTAATTTCAGTACATTGTCTTTTAGCAAAAAATTTGATTTTCAATTAACATGAATTGATTCAAAGGAATGTGTTAGTTAAAGTTGATATACAGTGGCTCTTAATGGTAATTTTTTACTTATCCTAAGTATGAATTGAGCTTAGAAGAGTGTATCTTGTATTGAAAATATTGGTTTGACCAGGAAATTCAAAGAAATTAAAATGAAGTGGGTTTGAGGAGGAGAAAGTTTTAATAGTTCACGAGAAAATGTGGCATATTCTAAAGTAGGTTGGAAAAAAACATTCTTATTTGTTATTTCTTTTTTTGCCATGCCCTTCTCTTAAAAGTAGGCAAAGTCTAAGTCAAAGTGATGTAAAATGAAAATGCTATAAAGCATTGATGCTTTTTACTGTAACACATCAACTGTTTTTAAAAAAGGAGTACATGGTTGTATTTATTTATCAGTGTTTATAAACACATGTGCACACATATGTAATTTGTTTTCCACATACTTCTTTTTTAGAAATTACCATATCTGGTGTCTGGATGCTTGAGGAATAAAATAAAATAATGAAGTGGAAACATGTGAGATTTGATTCACTGTAAGTTTTGTTGGCTGCTTCCAGAGACAGACTTAGTAGTAAAGCTGTCATGGATACCACAAATACAACTGAAGTCCAGAAACTAGAAAGACCAGGCTGAAAATGGCAAGGGAGAAAACAATACTGGGTCTTGGCTGAAGCGACTGTCTGACTTTACCCTTTCAGCAAGACTCATTGCATCTCTACTATTCTGTAAATAGGACTCAAGCACTAGAAAATGTGGTTTATGTAGAGTGACATGAATTTTCTACTTTATTAAATGCCCCAGGAGCTTTTGCAAAAGTCAGCAATATTTGACTAAAGAAAATATTTGATCTGAGGATATATATGAGACTTCATAACACAGACTTAACTTCATGAACATTCAGGTCAATGTATAGGCTATAAGCAAGGTCAGCCTCAGTTCCAGGCCCTATTCTTCTATAAAGAGATTAACCATTTCTTTCCGCTTCTCCAGATTTCTTGTTTGTGGAGAGAGAAACTACAGTATCTGTGCTATAAGAACCATGCTAAATGAAAGTATTATAAAATAACCAGGCTTGACTGGTCTTACACAAATTGCTATGAGAAATTTGAAATGGTTTGATTATATACTCAAAATGTTTCTTTATGAAAAATTAACTTCCAAAAAATACAAAGCAACATTATAACCAGTGCAAGCTTGAATTTTGACACTTGTTTTTTTGATTGTTTGATTTTATTCTTTTATATATATATATATATATATATATCTACAGAAGTTCAAGTAGACTTTGAAGACTTTTTGGGTGAACACAGAATCATACTGTTATGTTTTTGTAATTCTGAGCGGACTCAGTCTTTCTCTCCAAATTGCATTTAACAAAGGGGAATATTTAAGTGAAATATATTCATAGATTTTAGTGGCAGGAGTTGAAGGGGGCAATAAAAAATTCTTCTTCGCTGAGAAATATTCAATGGGCTGTATTTTGAATATACCTGTAAGTCTTGAAGTCATTCAAAAGGACAGGCACACTGAAGAAATTTCATGGTATGTATAGATAAAACCTCAGAGAGAAAGAGAGGGAGAGAGAGATGAAATAAGACACAGAGAGAGTAGAAGAGTAAAAGAGACAAGAAGACACCCCTGTGTTCTAAAAGGCATATTTTTTGTGTTCATTTATGGTTTAGATGACAGAATCACAATCACAGAATATTCTGAGTTGGAAGGCAACCACAAGAATCATTGAGTCCAACTCTTAGTCCTGCACAGGAACCATCCCCAAGAATGACACCATGTGCCTGAGAGATTGTCCAAATTCTTCTTGAACTCTGACAGGCTTGGTGCTGTGACTAGTGCCCTGGGGAGCCTGAGCCAGTGTCCAACCACCCTCTGGGTGAAAAGCCTTTTCCTAATACCCAACCTAAACCTTCCCTGACACAACTTCAGGCCATTCCCTGTCATCCTGTCACTGATCACCACAGAGAAGAGATCAGTGCCTCCTCATAAAGAAGTTGTAGAATGCAATGAGGTCTCCCCTCAGTCTCCTCCAGGCTGAAAAGACCAAGTGACCTCAGCCACTCCTCATATGGCTTCCAACTCAAGGCCATTCACTGTCTTCATTCCCCTCCTTTGGACACTCTCCAATAGTTTAATATCTTTCTTATATTGTGGTGCCCAAAACTGCACACAATATTCAAGCTGAGGCTGCCTCAGTGCAGAGTAGAGCAGAGTGGGACAATCCCCTCCCTCAACTGGCTGTTGATGCTGTGCCTGATGCCCCCAGGACATGGTTGGCCATCCTGGATGTTTTAAGAACCTTGACTTTGTGGAGTAGAACACATCTTATGTAACAGAAAGGGTGTCTGTGTGTCTTTCCCATGGAAAATAATCTAATTGAAGACATCATTTATTTGCCCCAAATTCTTCTAGATCCTGAATCCTAAATTTTAAGAGTCATTCTTGTGCACTCCATTGTGTTATAGCCTGTTGTGTTTATATTGTGTCAGTTTATAGAGGCTGATACACCACTTACTCTCACAGAATTATAGGAAAGAATTGCTTCTGACTTATTCAAGAGAATAAGTTTATATCATAAAACTAAAATAAATAAGAACATGATCAGAAACTAATTCAGTAATTTAAGACTTAAAACAATTTTGTCTTTTTTTATCCCTCGATACTATTCCTCTAATATCTCTAAATGATGCTGTGAGGAAATTATTTTCGCTGTCATCTAGATTTGGATCATTTGATAAATTAGCAAGTTAAAAAAAAGTTATTTCTTTCTCTGAAAGCCATGATAACATTGTATATTTTCTTCTCTTTGTCTGTGTACATAAATAATTGAGCAGATTGTGAGTCCTGGGTGTGGGAGGCAATTAAGATAGTAATTGTTCACAGAATATAGAAACTGCATTAGAAACTGGAGACATTCCTGCCTCCTTCTCTGCTCTTTTAGACAGTGAAAAAACTGTCTTTATTACGTCAGATACTCCATGAAGAAATATGCATTACTTTTCAAATAAGATGCTGGGTGGTCAATTGGCATAACATTTTTGGATACTGTTTACAAATGCTGTAAACCTGCAAGTATTTTTATGATTGCTCAAAGGCAGGTTTAGAACAAGGCTAAGTTTAGAGTTATGAAAGGTTTCAAGCCAATGTCTTTATAAGGTGCAGTGAGTGAAAAAACAGGGAGGACATATAGTTTCAAAGGGTTTGTTTCTGTTCATAGTTTCCCTTCTGTGTCCCGTTCTTCTTTTCAAGGTGAACTTTGTCTTTTTGTACCTCCTGCATTTTTTTTTTTTTTTAATTTCTCTTAGGTGAACCTAAGTAATTTTCTCTCTCCCTCGCTGTGGTTCTAGGTACTGGGCCTTGTTTTAAGGCCCAACATGGCTCTTAACATAGTCTGTTTCTGGGATCTTTTGACTGTCAAAGTTTAGTGATCTCCAAAGCCATCTGATAACAAATAATTGATTCTCTCTCTCAGTGTTAAAATATGTTGTATTCTGGAGATTTGTATGGATTTATATTTTATTCTTTATACTATTTGCCAAGAACCATTTTATTTAGTCTTCTATTAAAAAAAGAAAAATAAAAAAAAGGACTAGTATTTATATTATAGGGCTGGTACATGTGATCAATGATATGTTAATTCAACTGGCAAAAAGAAAGACTATAAAATGTGCAGCTAGATCTAGGTTTTTTGCATATATTGTAATTTGGCACCTTTCCACAGACTTCACTGGAATTATAATCTGTGCCAACGAGCATAAGAAGAGGTTTCTTGGAAACGTCAGTGCTTTAATTCACTTGGTTAGACATGGATTTCTGTGGACGAAGCTTAAAAAGACATCTTTTCATATTTTTCTTGAATATTTCTTTCAACATGATAATTAGGATAACGGATCATGACCCCACTACAATCTATGAATCAGTGAGACAACTGTGCTTGTCTATGATAATGCATATCACAACCCTGAGGCAAAGCACACGAGAGCTGGGGAAAGCACTCTCAGGGAGAGCTGTCTAACAAAATGCATTTCCACCTAAGGCAACTAATATCCTCTGAAACCTATGAGTCTGTTTTAGCAACTCTAACTCGATGGGAATGTCAATTAGGGTGTCCTCACTAAAGATGTCTCTATTGTCTATAACTTTGGAGACCACCTACATCTCCAATTAGTAGACCTGGAGTTGCATGAAATTCTTTTTATGAATTTATATGTACATATTCTTGGAGGGTGTGGGGGTTTACTCCTCCGTGTTTTTATTACTTTCCTCTGTTTCTTCCAATGGCATTTCTTCTTGTGTCTGTCTCTGGTAATGATGACCATCCAGCTAATTTTCAGAGGATCATATTAACACTAACCTTTGGCTCACCCATCTGTTCCTCACTTTATTGCTTTAAATGTCTCCTTTCTGGATCATTGTTAAAATGGAATAGAGGCAAAATTCCTCCAAGCACAGCAGGGCTTTGCTGGGCCATTTCTGACTGCAGAAGGCTGCTTAGTAGAGTCATGTGAATCATTTGCTCTTGTCATTGAGGCTTTCTTACTACTGAACATCTTACTGGATGTTGATGGTGAATAAAACCTCTGTGGATGACAGTATGCTTTGTTCTCAAAATAACAAAGGAACATGTCTTTGCTCCCATCTTCTGACAGGGTTTTCAAGCTTCCCTTAGGTGTCTTCTCACCAGGGAATGAGTAGCTCCTAGTTTGTTAATCTCCTGATTTACATACTTAGCATAAACACATGAAATTAAAGGTTAGGCACCAGCATCGAGGCCATGCTGCTGAAAACGCAGCTGCGCTGGGCAGGGCACGTCTCCAGGATGGGGGATCACCGC
>JAWWEE010000105.1:78624914-78653012 GCA_035221455.1 Xenops minutus | reverse complement strand
CACCAGCGTGCTTGTAGCAAGCGTGGGTAGAGCCCTTGTAAATCTTCGTTCGCGAAGCCTAGCCATGATGATGAAAGGTTAGGATGGTTAGCTCTGAAATCCCCTGGTTTGTGTAGTGGCATAATAAATAGTCCAGCAGTTACAGGTAAAATTCTATTGCAAGAATGCACAGGCTTATCAAATGTCAGAGTATTTTCCATGCGTTCATTCATAATTTCATGTATACTTATTGGTAAAGCCTTTAATAGTGCCAGAGCTGTATAAACAGAGAAACCTACTAAATCTAGTGTATACCATGAATTTAATGCTTTCTGTATTATCACTTTTCCAGGGTTTTTTTGGATTGTAAATATAAAAAAAAAAAAAAAAATTCATTCTGATTTACTCCTGGATTTGTCTGACACATCATTTTAATAGAAAGTGTTCCCTTGCTGTCTTCTCACACTGTAGAAACAAATATACAAATGTAAAACAAACAAAGGAGAAAGAAAAAAAAATTCAGAATATAAGAATTTTATAATAAGACCAAGCCAGATTTGTTGCTGCTGGGAAATTTTGTCCTCCAGATTGCCTTGCTTTCAGTACATCATTATAAAATTTATTTTTATGTAATTTAAAACATATGTTTTGAAGTGTGTTCTGCAGCAACTGAAGAAAAATGTGAACAACTGAGCCATTAAAACTGCAGTACATTTTGCATACCTTAAATGCAGATACTAAGAATTATTTTACATTGCAATAACCTTATTCTCTTAAATTAACTTCGGGCGTCAGGCTAAAACACTGGGCCTGAATGACAGTTAAAAGAGGGATCTTTAGTCTCCAGTCCAGCAAGCTACAGTGAAAAACAAAGGGGGCAGGGAGGCAGGAAAATTGTCAAGTAGATGAATACCGCTTCTTAATATCTGCAGTAATGGAGAAACTGTTTGCCATCATGCAAATCTGTGCTTAGTGAGCAAAAAACATTCTCCAAGGTTTTCCATCAATGTCAGTTGTACACCTACCTTGTTTAATACAAGTAGCCTAGTGTAATATAAAAGTATCATACACTTATTTCCTTATTTTTTCTGTTTAGCAGAATATTTTAGTGACTAAATTTGATGCGTATCTATGTGTATGTGGTTTCCTACTAGAATATACACTGTTCAAGGTAAAATAATATTTTTGAAGATTATTTGATATATATTTTGGTATGCCACAGTCATTACCATGGAGAAAAAAAGAGACGTAAACCTGTATTTCTCTGTAAAGAACAGATGCACCTTAGCTATTTGCAAGTATAATAGGAAGCTGTGAGTTTGGGACTTGAAAAATGGTTACGTTACTTACAGGAAACGTATCAAAACTGAGAGACAGCTGGAAATTGCAGTAGATGAGACACTGGAAAAATCCATGAACCTCCTGCCAAAATCAGATACAGCAGTATTAGATCCAAAAGGACTTACTTGCCTTTCATCTGTGTAGCTACCTGTATATGCATGTGCTATACATCTCTCTGAATTAAGTTTATATTACCAGTACATTTGCAAGACAGTTGGTTTGGGGTTTTTCCTGCTGTAAAGACATTACCTAATTCAAAAGCTTGCCCCCATCTGAGATTACATACATATTCCGAGAAACCTGAACAGCCAACAAACTGTCTGTGCTTAAGGGGAATCACTGCAAAAATCCTTTCAGACCACTCTCATTCTACTTGTGCATGGTGGTGTTGATATACTTCCAGAAAGACTTGCATGATTCATGCTATTTCAATATGTGGATATCATTGTAGTTATCTCACTGAAATGAGCAGGGAGAATCTTTGTCTTACTGAACATATCCCAATGGGTATTTTCAATGTATTTTTAAAGGATACCTGCTAGTGCAAAGACCCTTTGCAAAAAAACTGAGGACAAATATGGGTCTTTTAAATTGTGTGTCTTCTGTTTTTGTCCCTGTTTATTGGATTTGCTTTGTGAACTGCCTGTTTTCCACTATGTATCTTGATAAAAGATCACATCCAGAACTGCAGATTGGTTCTAGATCAAAATCAGGATATTCTTAAATAAAATTATATGAGAGAGCCATGAGGCACATGATTGCATGGTGTTCAGCTTTTAAAGTGCAAATTTAGTTTTCAGTGTAAGAATCAGCTGAGAAAGTATGTAGGGAAAACCTTTGGCTTATTTGCTCCCTGAAACACAGATATTTCAGCTGTGGAAAAAAAAGGCTGGAGAAGCTGTGGTGCTGTAAATATTTTGTGTAGTTCAGATTAGAGTGTACACTAAGATAACAAATAGGTGCCCCAAGGAAATTAAGCAGTGCCAAAAAAGCTCTGGAGAAGGTTTGGTAGATATCATAAGATTTTGTCACATTATCCTCTGGTGTTCTGGTCAAAACAATAAGAAGAGGAATAATCTTTGTGAACAAATTTAGCAAATATATTTCTTTCTTCTATATAAGACAAATTCCTATATCAGACAAACTTCTTTACCATCTATCTTTTTTCTGTCTTCCTCACATCCCAAACCTCTGAGATAATTTCAGCTCCACTTCCTCACGCTGAAAGTTTTGAATATTTTTTTGAAATTCAAGATCTTATAGAATTCAGCACATTTATACATGAAGACATAAACAGAGAAAGGCTATCAATATAAAGGAAGAACTCTGCATTACTTGATCAGTTACTCAGTAATTATCAACAGTTTCATTGTTTGATTTCTCACTATGTAAAGTTTTGAGGCAAAGAACTCAAACCTGACAAAGTGCTCTATAAACACTAATGAAGTCTTGGAACATGCTGTGAGCCAGGTAATTATTATTAGACTAATTCTATGAATGGGTAGTCTGCATCACAGGAATTAAATTACTTCTGTATCAAAGAAAATTCAATGGCAGAGCTTAGAAGTCACCTATTCCAGTTTCCACTCCTTTTATTAGACAACGCTCTATTCCTTAAGATCATCAATTTTTGAGGAATGTGGCTTTTAAAAAATGTCTTACCCAACATATGCACCATTCTTTCTAAAGAACTGAAATTATTAATATTTATATCAGGGCAGACAAGTCCTTGACCTAAAAGGAGGGAGTTACACAGTGGTTGCAGGCAGCAGAAGTGACATGGGAAGAAAACAAGCAGGTGCTACTAGGAGAGGACAAGGAGAGAAAAGAAAAATTAACCCTCTGATTCCCTCTGGTAAATCTTTCTCACCTTTTGCACAGGGATCAGATGATGCAAAGGTCTGATAATTCCTCAGAAGGAGAACAGTTATTTCAGCAGATCTCTTCAGGTACTGCCTCTTCAAAAATGGCTGAAAAATTACTATCGTGTAAACTCCAGAGAAAATGTAATATTTGGATCCTAAAATCTGCTATTTTTCTGTACTGAAACAATATTGTTACAAGTAATAGTAATGATATAGAAGTATGGAAATAGTAAGAAAAGTACAGGCATAGGGACAGTTGCAGCAGTCTTCTCATAGCAGTGCACCAAGGTCAAGCCTTACCAACTATCCCTCTGCCATATGCAAAACTCTTTCTCACTGACCTATTGATCTTCTGAAATGTTAGACACCTTTTTGGACAATGTACTAGAGATTCTGGGAAAGAGTATTATAAAGCAAGAACTGAGTTTCATGAGGGTGTATGTGAAGATACAAGCAGTGTGTAAGATATTCTCTCTGATTAGAGTACATATTAAACAATGATTTAATTATTTCCCAGAATGAAAAGAAGCCAGATCCAAGCATGTGAGTGGCACAGTAATTCAAATGCAGATCCATTCCTTTTATGCGAGGGCCACAATATTTGCTGACAGGTTGGGAAACAAACCAGGCAATCTCAGAAGCTAAATGCCTAAGTCTCAGCAATTTGATCCCAAGCTTTTCAGCTGAGACCAGGAGAAGCTGATAGCCTCTAGGGATATGGCTCACAGGAGAACCTGTGAGGCATACTAACAAGTGGGTTAGACCTGCATCATGTAGCTTTTTATAACTTTTTTTACCGAGATATGGCTTTGTACTTGTGATCCAGCAAGACAGCTTTGATCCTTTGGAGCATGGCAACTAAGGAAAAAAAAAAAAAAGCTAGGAGAAAAGATACACATATAAATAGTTAGGGATTATAGAGGTTTGGCTATGATGGACAGACACAGATACTCACTGTTTAAAAAATAACACTGGGTATAATACTTTTTTTTTTTTTTTAAAGACAAGCTTTCCCAATATCCTACAATGTTGCACACAGAGAGACCCACACAGATACTCCAAACAATGACTATAAAGAGTAAAGGAACAAACAGACAAAGACTAGGCAATTTGAAAGGGAAGATTCACTGATGAAATATCCAGGACAGAGAGAGACCAGTCAAACTTTCCTGTCTCAGACTTACAAAGGACCTTGTGAAGGCTGACTCTAACCTTTGTGTGCATCACTTTAGCATGGTAGGTGTGAACATTACAGAAAAAGAATCAATATAGTTATGTAGATACACTCAAGGAGACTGCTCTCTTGACTGCTTTCATTTTTTACTGCTGAACGGAAGAATTTATGCTAGGATTTGTGTTTCAGTAGTTGACTCTGAATTATTGCTACCTCTGCTTAAAAAAACCCCACAGGCAATTCAAAGGGGGTCATTTATGAAGAATAAACCTGAAACTTTGAAATTACTGGAAAACAAAATGTTTCAGGGTTCATGAGATGCAACTACTCCACTCTTTTATCAAATAGATTTCTCAAAACCTTGACTTCAAATGCTGAGCTACATAATGAATGCTTATGCATTTAAATCCCCATATGACCTCCTAAGTGAACGCCACTCTAAGAAAAGACATTATTAATGGGACTGAAAACAAGCCATGAAAAAAAAAAAACATTAAAAATGCAGTCTTACTCTGACTAGAATATTTGGTCAAATTATGCAATTCTGTGTTAAAAGTGGATGTAAACAAATTAGCATTCTATTTTTTTAATAATATTTTCAAGTATTTGGGATTATTATTTCATATTAATACATGTATGCATTTTTATTGTGATTTTATGATTTTAAAATATTTAAACTTCCTGTCTTCCTGTATTAGTTTTCTTTTTTTTTTTTTGCCGTACTGGTGAACATTATTTTTATATATAAATATATATGTAATCTTATCACTTTGAAGGTACAAACCCATATAATTTAAAATGCTCACACTTTCAATAGCAAAACACCAATCAAAACAGAGTGATTCAATCTTGCTTTCAGAAAATACAACATATTTTGCTATGCTTCCTTTTTATTTTTTTAATTGTCCACTAGTGCCTTCCTTTTTCTCTCTGCTTTCGCATGATATGTCTATATTTAGCTTTATTTGTAAGACCGTGCTTGAGGTGGCTTAACCCTTAGAGGTTCTTTGCAGTAAGTTCTGCTCCCCTCCAAGCATCTTCATTGGTGACGAAGCTTGACAGCTTACAAGTAGGTGTTTGCCCTGCATGCTCACACCTGTACCCTTTATTCAGTCCTATCCTCACATTTTCCAGCCCTGACCCTATAAATGGTTATTAGTACTTTTGTGGCTTATGACCACTTCTCTTACAGAACTATTCCTTCCCCTACCCATGATAACTTCATCACATGAGGCTTCTCGAAGTCTCTTTTTTTGGTATGTTTTTTGTTTCTCCCAGGTTACTGAGGTCGCTTCTTTCTATTCCTACTCAAGGTTGTTTTCTCACCGCTGTTCAGACAGAAATTTATCTCAGGCACTTTTAGAAACAGTTTTTGACTTTACTGGCTGGCAGAGGCTGCCCTTCAGGACCTCTTCACTGTTGTCAATAGCCAGCCTATGAACCCAGAAATGGATAAAAGAGTTAACCCACTTGCTCAGTATACTTCTTGTCATACCAAATACGTATTGTGGACCAAACCACCAAAGATGTAAGGGTTCTATGCACAATTCCCACAGTTTTGGATTCTTTCAGAATTGTCTGTGATATTGAGTGAAGTTTTATTCTGTACTTCACTCATTACAAACACTTTCAACATTCTTTTTATTTTATTCTTTTTTTACCTGTCATGACAGCTTCTGAAAATATCCAGATCTAACACGTACTAATTATTGGGTAATTCTCTCCTGTATTTTCATCCTGTTGATAGTTACTTAGAAATCTTAGAACAGTGCACTAAAAGGTTTGTAACTAGTTCAGCTTTCCTCTTGTAATCATCTTCATTACATATAGAAAGTGGACTGAAATTGTTGTTATCCTGTATATTTTGCAGGGAAACTTTGGAAATTATATTTCTTTCTAGTTTTATAATATGCAGAAAAATTCAAAACTAGTTGAGACTATTGTGAATTTGTGTTTTGAAGGAAATCAATCTATTTTACTTAAAAGAAAAATCATTATGTTTCCAATTTGAATGCAATTTGAAAGTTTTACTTATTATTTGTTTATCACAATGCAAGCCATCGAGAAATAAATATGGGATGAAGTCCCATTAAACATACTCTTAGTAAGTAGAAAAGTGGGTTTCCAAAATTTACTTAGGGAAATTAGATGCCTAACTCCTTTGAAGTATACAGATAATTCAAAAGTTTCCTTAAATAAATAAAACCCTAATATTTAAAGTTATGATACAAATCCCCTTGACTTTCAGCAAAAGTATCCCCATTGACTTCTGTTTACATTTTAAGTCTCTGAAAGCATGACTTTATAAAAGGTTAAGCAAAGAATCCAAAATTCTGCCTGTTTTGGCATATGTTAGGTTATTCTTTAGAAGGATGCTGAAGTAATGTCCCGACTGTTGTAAAATATTAAGCAAAAATATATAATACTATTTGACATGTAAGAGAGCAAATTTAAATGAAAGCAGAGCTCATATATTGCTCTTACATTCTATCTGTCAGTCAAGCTGAGATTTTATGAAGAATGGCAAAGCAATTTTCAATCTTGTATGGTATATCGTGTAGGTCAAATTCTTTTATGTAAATCTCTTTCACTTCAGTGTTTAAATTTCAATAAAAATGTAATGATAAAGAGTGTGGCTTTTATTTCTCCTTCTTTCTCTAATTCATACTGAGTTTTGGAGAACAAGTGTTTTATTGAGCATGACACCTAAAAGAGGCATTGTTTTAAAAAGGTGTTAAAACAAGAGTCACATATGTTTTGGATAATGTAAGTATTACAGGAGGCTTCCCACATAACCTTTCTTTCCTGTAAGCTGGGGCTCACAAAGCTGTTTCTGTAGGTTAGTTTGAGTTCATTTGAATTCTTCAGATCACCAGATGAGGCTGGTTTACCTGATGACTAACAACAGCATGATGCATTTCAGTTTCCTATTGTCATTTTGTTTTTCATTGCTGTTTTTATACAAGAGGTTCCCTGTGTTATGAACACATAGTGTTCTGAGGGCTAAATTGTGCCTAAAATTAAAGAGTAGCCTGCCTCTCTCAGGCCCCTAAAAAAGAAAGAAAAAAAAAAAGGGGGAAAAGAATTAACTGGTTTCAGAGCTTACCTAATAAAACATGCTTTCCTGAGTCAGAATTCAGTTGGCATGTCAGGTTTTCACTTTGTAGTGAACAACCTAAGGAAATAGATACTAAGCTGATCTGCCTTCAATATGTAGATGTCTGCATGGCCTCTGAAACACTCAGCCTTTTTGCCTGCCTCATTATTTGCTTTTGAAGTGAAGAAGAAAGGCGACGTGCACCTCTAAGAGCTACAGTATTTCTTAGCAGCAAGATTCACTTTCATGTGTTATGTGGGTTAGATCCCAAACATTGTATAATACGACACATACTATGCTATTGTACAAGCTGTGAATAATAAACATTATAGAAATCCACACAGGGAATACCATGTACTTTGGGGCAAATTCTGAATTCAGAAACATAACTGCAGCTCAGGGGAGATTTTAAACACCAATCACACAAAACGCATTTAGCAGTATCTTCAGTTGTAGTACTATAGCTCCTCGCAAATACAAGGAGATAAGCTGGTTTACAGCAGTTGAGAGTAAACGGTTGTGTTTTTTCTCTTTTGTCTGAAATATGATTGCCCCAGGAATTTTTGCAAAAAGTTAGTGTTGTATTTGTACTACAGAGCTAAAAAAATTATAGGCTGCAGTAAGCAGAGCTGGGCAGGAATTAATGCTTTTGATATGATGAATTATTTGAAGGTTTACATTATTTCCTGTCTTTAACCAAAAGTAAAAGTAAAGAAAGGGAGCCCAAATATGAAAGTAAACTGAACTCAAACAAATCTTTGTTGGGATTAAGTCAACTGTGTTTCAGAATGTCTTTGAATTTCAACATTAAAAGATACTTTTCTGATAATGAAATGAAAAAAGCATTTCTAAGCACCAACTTAGAATATCCTGTTCATTTTCCAAAAAAATTGAGGCAATACAGTGAAATCTACTGTTTCTTTCTTGAATTATTTAATTTTGACAATCAAACTTTTTAATTACAATTTTTATATTTTGTACAGGTCCCCAGCAATAGCAGTGACTAGTTGCAATGTGCAGGGAAAGCGAAGAAGTAACTTTCAGTCTGATCAGAAGAAAATTTACAGAGGAAAACAAGTGAGTAAAAGATTCCTTTTATGTTTTTCTTAACTGTTCCTCCCGTTACAGACAATATAATACAGCTTGGTTTAAAAATCATTTTTCCATGTCATGCTATTTATTTCCTGGTAAAAGACATTGTCATACACTAATGTTGGCAGTGGTTATCACTATATTTGATAACATTGGTGATAGTAATCTATCTTGTTCTAGAAGCTTATATGTGTTTTTTGCCTTGGTCAAAAAAAAAAAAAAAAAAGCTAAAGAAAAAACAGAATTCAATGACTGCTTTGAATTCTGAAGTATAAGGAAATCTATTCCCTTTTGTTATTTAGAAGTTGGTCAGGGATTACACATGGGCACTTGCCCATGTATTATACAGTTTTAGGTATTTTCATTTACCAACATATTCTCTCTTGGCAAATGCTCTTGATAATTCTTCCAGCATCCTATCTGATAGGGATCAATTCTTTCTGCTGCCTTCCATAGCCTGGAAACCCCAGTTGGAACAAATTTCTTAGTTCTGTTTGTTCCTAAATAGTCCTACCAATAATTCAGATCCATCAACAGTTATTTCCTATTTTATCAAATGCAAAAAAGGCATACCTTCCGCTCCCTGAAGTATTAAGCACATAGTGGTAACTCCCTGAAGAGAACTGTGAGTTGACAAGGAACACAGACAGTACTTTTGTTGATAATGAGAGCGAATCCTTTTCTTTTTAACATACAAACTCAGCTTTGATTCATCTCCACACTATCCTTATGTTTTCAAATATCAAACGTATTATAAAATCAGGACCAGTAAATGTTAGAGACAGCACAGCCTCTGACACTTCAGTTCCTTCATGGGACTGAACTGAAAGAGTATCACCTTGTCATGTCATCCAAAAGTGGTGTAACTTCTAAGATCCCTGTTTTACAAATATTCATCCATCTGTTTATCTTTATGCTCTGAGAACAACTTCAGCGGTTTCTCTGGAGTTGCCTGCTGAGTCTTAGGGTCAACATGTGTGCGAGTTCATGTGGGACTGCAGACTGCACACTGCAGACTAAAAAGGCAGCAATCTTCCTGTCAGTTCAGGACTACATTATCTACTCTGAATGAGCTCAGAACTTGGCATGGGATTTGTGATGGGAATACTAGAGAGCATAGCCACATACACCACAAAAAGCATAGGAAAAGGATGTCTAATTCATTGTTTTAGCCTTACAAAATTAGTCTGTTCATACAGAATCTCAAAAACACTGACAAATATCTCCAACTTAAAAATACATTATTTCATCTGGTATTAACATGGAAAGGTGACAGGATATTTTTATCCGTCTGCACACTTGGCTTATGTCTGTGAAATAAGTATTTTTTAGTAAGGCGACATTGTGGGAACCTGCTGTGATAGAAAAGGATGTTCTGCAAAATCCTCAGTTTTTGTTAAAGTTAAGACATATGTAAGGCAGGCCTTAGTGATCTGTGTATATGTGTGTTCTGAAGGCAGACCACTGAACGTCCATGCTGAAACTGATTCCCTGTGTCTTAGGTGCAGGATATCAGTAGTAACCAAAGTGTAAAAGGAATTTAATTTCTTCCTTCCCTCCTTCCCTGGTTGTACTGGCGCCTTTTTTATTTTTGTCTTTTTTTTTTTTTTCTGATATTGATACATGACAGAAATGATGGATATTAAATGGTCCCCTTTTGTACGCATTAAAGACAAAATTTTTTTGCTTTTAAAACTTGTATTGATGTAAGTAGTTTGTAATGAAGTGCAGAACTGGAACTTGGCAATTTTTTTCAAAGTAGTATTGATTTCCATTAAGTCTTACTGATAATTATTGAATGATAGTAAATAGCTTCATCATTTACAATGTTAGCATAGTTTCCTTGACACACAAGTTCATGTGTATTTTTCTACTATGAATATAAACAAAACAAGAGATTTTCTGTGGTATCTCTCATGCCAGTTGGATAGGAGAGAATGGTATCACAGGGATACACAGTACTTGGAATTAAAATACATAAAATTTAAAAGTAAACAAGATGAAACACTAGCTGTGCTTGAATTTGTATGGATCTGTCTCTAAATGCCTATCCCTTTTTCATATGATTATTCTATACAGTATCTTCAGTCTTTCAGTTTTTACACCAAACCTGTAAAATGCAATTAGGTCCCTTCCATTTTTAACAGAGACTGACAGTGCAGTACACAACCCTTACTATTGTTAAATCAAAGACGACCAGATAGCTTGCATACCTCCACTGATGGACTACTCACCAGGCCAAGCAGATCAAAGAGCAACTGACAATAAGAGTCCTAAATTTGGCTTCTGCTCTCTGCCTAGGTTCTGGTATCATAAGAACATATTTTAAGGCATTTTTCTTATATTTAGACTCCAAGAGTTTACCCACCACCTAACTTTTCTAGACCCCTGTAGTTCTTTAATACCTTGAATTTGTGTAAAGAGAACATGCTACATATGTTTTCCAAGATACTTCTTTTAATTTAGTGAGAAAATAGACATTCTGGCAAAAGGTTCACAGGAGTAACATAAAACCAAAGAGAGGATTTCACAAAAGTACCAGGAAGACACTAACCCATAACTTAACAAGGCATTAGTTTTAAGTTACTCACAAGAGATTAAGAAAAGAGTAAAGAAAGAAAGGAAGAAAAGTGATTAAGAGAAGAAAGAAGATTTAAAGAAAAATGTTAGAATAAGAATCACATGACAATCGCAGGTCCTGGGAGAGAAGGCAAAAGGAAGATCCTGTGCTCCTCTATGTATATGGTTTGTCCAGCGTGGCCACCCTTCCCAGGCAGGACATCTGGTTCACTGACCCCTCAGTGCTCTCCAGGCCAGAGGAAGGGGTGGTGCAGCCCATCAGAGGCACCAGGGGTGTGGTGTGGGTGGGCTACCAGGTGGGCCTTCTGATTGACAGCTGCCCCCGTGCATGATACTGAGGCCTGACCCCTTCTCCTGCAAGCACAGAGTTGGTTGATTCGACCCAATAAAACAACAAACAAACAAAACCAACAACAACAAAAAAAAACACACACAAAAAACCAAACCAAAACCCAAATCCAAACCAGAAAAACCACAAATAAAAACGATGGTCTATACACCCAGTTGAAACATGATACAACATTATTAGTATGAATTTTAAAAACCAGATGTACAGAAATTGTTAATTCATTGAACAGCATTTAGCAATCATTTCATACAACAGATTCAGGAAAATAAACACCTCTATTTAGCTAAAGATGGTTAAAAATTACTTAATGTGTTCAAAACACTCAATTAAGATGTATCATGACTTAGGGAATGAAAGATGGAGGTGAACCCTCCCCTCCACTCAGCACTGATGTGGCCACATCTAAGGTACTGTATCCAGTTCTGGACTCCCCAGTACAACAGAGACATGGACATACTGGACAGAGTCCAGCAATCAACCATAAAGATGGCTGAAGGACTGAAGCATCTTTCCTATGAGGAAAGGCTCAGTGAGCTGGGACTGCTCAGCCTGAAGAAGAGAAGGCTCAGGTGAATCTTATGAATATATAGAACTATTTGAAGGAAGGATGCAAAGAGGACAGAGCCAGGCTCTTTTCAGTGGTGCTCAGTGGCAGGATTAGAGGCAATGGACACAAACTGGAACAAAGGAGATTCCTCATGAACATCAGGAAACAGTTTCTTACAGTAACCAAGTACTGGCAGAGGTTGCCCAGGAAAGCACATGAATACCCCAACTAGGTGGTATTCAAAAGCCGTCTGGACATGGCCCTTGGCAACATGCTTGAGCATGGAGGGGAGACCTGATGACATCCAGATGTCCCTTCTGACCTCTGCCAGGCTGTGATTCTGAAGAAAAAAAATCCAGAATTATTGATGCATTTGCCCTCCTTTTTAGTTATTCCAATACAATACACACATTTAGGGATTGAGCTATACTATTTTATAGTAAAGGAGTTACTAATATTGAAAAATATTTATGAGAAACAACAAATATTCTTCTCTTGTTCCCAGATATGGAGGACAAATAATTTGCAACAGTTTTAGATAAGCTTCCAGATTTTCTTAAATACATGGTCTTCATAGCTTATCAGCATGTCAGACCTCTCTAAATTTCACTTTTTAGCCAAAAATGAAAACTGCAAATTGCAGTAATTACTTTTTAAAGAGTCTGCATTAATGGTTGATTCTTACGTGTTTTTAGCTGTACACTTTATTGATATTCAGACTTACGTAAAAGATTTTTTTTCTTGATTCTGCTTGACACAGAGAGACAGCATTTTGTCTCATGAACTAACTGTTAGAATTCTTTTTTTTTTTTCCCGAGCCTTTCAGTTTAATGAGTCTTTAATTACTGGTTAATTATTCTGTAAGTTAATTTCTTTACATTCACATATTTAATAGCCAGCAGTATTTAAGCAGCTTGAGGTGAGATCTTTGTACATGAATTTAAGAGAGAGGTATTAAGGCAGTTTGCATAAAGTAATCATGAATTCAGCATCATATAAAATAATTTTTTTTTTCAGATGCAAGATTTTGTTCATAGAAGTTTTTCAGTCTAACTCTTCTGTAGCTGCTAAATAGCCTCTACAAGTGTAATTTAAACATTATGGTTTACTTTTTTTCCATGTGTGATTTTTTTTGGTTGGTTGGTTGCCTGGTTTGGGTTTTTTGGGCTTTGCTTTTTTTTGTTTTTTTGTTTTTTTGGCCCCCGTGTTCATCTCCTCTCTTCATGCCAGTACTAACAGTTTCACAGGATGTGCAGATCTGCATTGGGATAGCAACACCAATCAGATATCACGCCTCAGCATTTCAGTCACCCAAATTCAGCAATACTTTCCCTAAAGCACAACTGGATGAATATGTCCTGGTTCTGTTTTGATTATCTACTCCTTCCTGGACCCCTGCAAGTTCATACTTCTGAAATTATAACAAAGATTAGACAATGACTTGGGCAGATTCCCGACGTGATGGAAAACACTTTCTAAATGCCTTGGTGGTAACTGTTGCTTTCAGCTCGGAGTCTGACAGGCTGCAAGATTTGAGGGAGTGTCCTCTCTGTCATATTGCTATGACAGTGGGGATAGTAAATTTTTTGTTCAGTATAATTTTTTCCTGATGTGAATTTTTAGTCATATCCCCCTCCCAGGCAATTTACAAATGAAGGACTTCTCTGGAATTGGCAACCAGCTTGATGCTTTCTGTGATCTGCCTGAAAACATACATCAGTTGCCCGAAAATGCACTAGATAAGATATATTAGATCAAACTTTGAAATAAATAAAAGGACAATTTATCAAAATTTATGTAGGAGACAGTACCTTACACTGTGTGAGACATTTCAGATAAAGGATAAATATTTCCTTAATTCCTTATCCCCTTTCTTCTCTTCAGTATTTAAGTATAATCTTAAGAAAGCTTTAGGGTAGCAAGAAAAAAGTTCTATTTAAGATTTCTGTAGACATTGCTTCCTCATTCAAAGAAGAGATACCTTTAAAAGTCAGAAACTTTAATCAGTTGGGCTTCTCTGTCAATCTTGCTTTTTTGAAAAATACCCTAAAATTTTCTACAAAGAAGATTTCTAGACAAATCAATAATAGCTTTACATCCTGAGACAAAAAAGTAATAAACCTTCCACACAGTAACTTAATAAGAAGCAAAGCCTCAACTACAACTTGTAGACTATTTATGAAAGCACAAAAGAAATAAATGGCTCAGCGAAGTAGAGGCAAAGTTTCTAAATAAGACCTGATGTCAAAAACACTGAAATCTTAGTGGCTGGGAAGGAAAAGGAAAGAAAGATACACCTGACAGAACTGATTCTTATAACAAAATTGTATGCATCTTCTGACAGGACAAAGAAAAACTGTGGCCATAGATATGCACTTAAATATGAGGTGAGCCAAGTTCATGGGAATAAACATAGTCCTTCCAATGAGCTGTTACTATCAATTGTATCTTATTCACTTGGATCATTATCCTGCTGCAATGTGCAAGAAAAGAAAAATAGTTTACTTTCTATAGAAGTGACAAAGATGAAGAAAAGGTTCCTACTGACCACTATCTGTAGATGGGCATCTTACTTTTCCCTCCACTCCCTCAGTCACTTAATATGTAAGGATGTGTAGGTACAAATTAGTTTGGGGTTTGCATAAGGGGAACACCAGATAGTAATCTTCTTAGTGTATTTGAGCAGGAATAAAGATGAATATTTCTCACAGAAACAGAGTCAAAAAGATGACAAAAAATTCCAGATCTGAATTTGTCTTTTCAGCTGCAGAGACAGTTTGTTGCAAGCTAAAACAAACTCATGAACAAACATCACCACTTCTGCCAATAAAAAAGTGTGGCTGAAATCATGAAGAACTTGCATCCTCAACATAGGAGGGAGTGCGATATCAAATTTCATAAGTAGCAGAGGAGACTAACGTGAGAATAGCAGAACTGGTCCTAGGGAATACATGTTTATCCAAATGTAAATTCTATGGCAATTATAAATTGAAGGCAGGGAGGTTACAGTGTTTACAACTGAGGAAAGAAATTAGATATTACGCTGGTATTTCTATTTGTTAGGACAATGATGAAATTGTTCTACTGTAGCTCAGTATTTAATAGGGTCTAAAAATTTTGTTCATATATTTTCCTTGGCTAAGCTTAATATACAAAAAAATAATTCTCTGTTTGTTATGAAAGTTGATTTAATATAGTGCATTTTCTTTAACACCAGATTTTCAATAAACTTTAATTCAACACTGAGAATACTGAATGAAGAAATTAGCATATCTATTTGAAATAGTATTATGGAGGAGGAAAAAAAACACATGATATTTGATTTTCAATAAAACTTCTCGTAAAATTAGAATATGTATAGACTGATACCTGGCATTCAGAAAAGATAAACCAGTTTGGAGTTTAAACTGGGAGACGGGGAATGAATTAGTCAGAAAATACTGGTCATTATAATATATGTTATCAACAGACTCCCATAAACAGAATCCCAGCATCTAAAATTAAACCTATCATATACATTGGAATTAAAAAGAGTAATTGGTTTATCCAGGTCTGTTTGGTGTACACAAGTCAGAGACACGTACTTTGGATCTCTTATTCTCATTGCTGACTGCACACTTAATGTAATTGATATCCAGGGCACAATGTTTTCAAATGAGATTTAGTATTCCTTCTCCATTAGAATGCTTCTGAGGAGGAAAAAAAAAATTAGGAAAAAAATTTTTTTGTGTGAAAATGAAAAAAAAACCAACAAACCCATACTTGTTGCCAATTTGAAAGCCATGTTGCAAGAGACTTGTAGGACTTCTATAGCTGTAGAAGGGAGACCCTGCCTATGGAGTTAGTGATCCTTGATTATCACAACTTCTGAGGCAGTTGCTTTTTTAAGCAAGCACATAAAATAAGGTAAACACAAATATAATATTCTGTCACTTCTCCATATGGCAAAATAACCTCTTGGACATAACTGAATGCAGGTACGGGAGAAAATATTAGATTGCACAATATATATTTGTTTGATTGGTTTTGGTTTTTTTTGTGTTTTTTGGTTGGTTGGTTGTTTTTTTAATACAGTAAATATACATCATCGATATTTGAATCTAAACTGAAGTAAACAGGAATGTTTCATTTCATGTTTACCTGCTATATCTAAGGTCTCAGTTAATGCTTTTTAACATGGCCTGCCTGGCTACATGGCAGCACCAGATTATCTAGCCCATGAAAAAACCCTCCAAAACCCAAAACCAAAAAACCAGAATGGGATAAATAATAGGCACTTATTTGACTTTATTCACTGTTTTTATGCTGGACAGTGACCATAATAACTGCAAAAGAGCTACTCTTGGTAAAAGATGGCAACCAAGGCTATTGTTCCTGCTGGGGTAACAACTACACTAAAAACATCTCAGGTTTGTTTGAAACTGATTTAAAATACTTGAAAACTATTGTTTGTCTGTTTGGTTTGTTTAGTATAGGTGCTTAAGTACTGCCTTGAATCAAGGCCCAGATGTTTAGCACCTAGGGTGAACCCATCAGGGTCAATAAGTAGCTTTCCAAGATGCACAGTCTTGAAAAGTTTTACTCTAAAGTTAAGGCTTTTCGTGAATGGAAATGTTGTTTTGCATGGAGTGAATCAAGCTGCGATCTTGATTGTAGCTATTCCAGAACTGTAACCCTTTCTTGGTTACTGGCACTGTGTTTGGCCTTGGATACCTTCCAGGTCTGTGCCTCAGTTCTCCTGGCTGTAAGATCTGGAGAACAATGACTGACTTTGAGACCTAATTATCTGTTTGTATAGCATGGAGAAGATGTGAAGTGGTACAATGTTAGTTGTTTGATTGCCTAAGAACTATTTTAAAAAGCAGCTTAGTGAAATCAAAAGTGCTTTTGTCCCATGTATTTATCTGTACTTGTTCCTCTACATGATCTGAAATGGATTAACAGCTATTCCTAGGTTAATTGGCCTCCATGACATCTCTTCTTTTGAGTCTGGAAGAGATATGCTGTGTGTAAATTCAAAACCCCAGATGCATTTTGGCAACCCATATGGTAAAGGAATCAGCTGGCTTTTATTAGTTTTTCAAGCAGTCTGATGGATTTTAGTCATCTAAAAGGCCCAAATCAAATGACAGCTGCTTTTGCATGTTTTTTCTGCAGATGTCAGTTTAATTATTAACGCCAGTGTTACATGTATCTTCTTCAAGCTAATGCTGGAATTCTTCAGCTGCAGATTTTCAAGAATTTCAGATAACATCATAACTTAAGTGCCTGTGTGGAAAATTAAAAGTAATACTTAGAAAAGCCCTACAAATCAGAATGCCATTCTCCAAACTAGTTGGAGGGTGGAAATACTAGTCTGTTGGAGAGACAAGAGCAGTTATTACTTGCTTTAATGTCAGTTCACTTCACAACACTACCCAAAAGAGTCCAATATTAATTTACTGTATTATTTGAGCAATTATCCTTATAAAAGCTTGCAATGACAACAACATTGCAATGGAGAAGAAAATATAGTTTCAAGGAAAGTTAGACTCCTAACTGTCTTTAAATAGCTGAACCCTGGTCTCATTTTTCAGTGATTCAGCCAAAATTGTCATGTCACTATGCCATATTAGTAAGAGTTGCCAAACATCAGAGGAACCGTGTTTATGCACTGTGGCCTGAAATCACATAGTTTCCAAACTATGAAGCTGCTATTCAAAATTAAGTCTGTAAAACTTACAATGAAGAAAATGTGAGGCACAGATTGGCTATGAACAAATCTATAACATTTCAAAGGTTGAAATCTTGGAGAAAGCAGCAGACTACTAAGACAAGATTTAATACCTACTCATAAGATACAGCAGTATAAATCATGCAAAATTAATTTTGAATAAAATATTTTTGAATAGGAACAGCTGTAACCTTGATAATACTAAGTTTTTCTGGATTGTTGAAGGATAGTGTATAGCTAACGGTATATAACAGCATATAACTTGTCCAGAGAAGGGCAATGAAGCTCGTGAATGATCTGGAGTGCAAGTCTTATGAGGAGTGGCTGAGGGAGCTAGGATTGGTTAACCTAGAGAAGAGGAGAATCAGGAGACACTATCACTCTCTACAACTGCCTTAAAAGAGTTTGTAGCCAGGTGGGGATTGATGTCTTCTCCCAGGCAACCAGAGACAGAACAAGAAGACACAGTCTTAAGATGTGCTAAGGGGAGGTTTAGGTTGAACATTAGGAGGAAATTCTTCACAGAAAGTGACTAGATATTGGAACTGGCTGCCCAGGGAGGTGGTGAAGTCATCATACCTGGAGGTGTTTATTGAAAGACTGAATGCGGCACTTAGTGCCATGGTCTAGTTGACATGGTGGGGTTCAATCATAGATTGACTTGATGATCTCAGAGTCTTTACCAACCTAATTAACAAAAACACAACAAAAAACCCCCAACCCCATAACTATTTACTGTTAAACATAAAGACTGTGTTTTTGTTTCTGCTGAATTTATAAAGTAATCTCTGTATAGAGGGAGGTAAGTGATTTTACCACCTCATTTTAGATTACTGCTATACCCAAGCAGTTAAAGTTCTATCAAGCAGTTTAATCCTTGCAGTTATTATAGTCTTTGCTAAAAGACTTTGCTATAGTTAAGTCTTGGTTTATGTTATGTTTATCATTAGGAATATTATTATGTATATCATTCGGGTTCACACACAAACACAGAAAACAGTCTGATAGAATCCTGGGCTTAGTAACAAGGAAAGTTTCCTTTTCCTCTATGTGCATTGGCTACAGGAAAGCATTGGGTTTGTTGTTTTAGAATGCTTTTAGAGGACAGTAAGAAAATGATCAGGAAAAAATAATTGCTTTTTTAAATTAATTCATACTTTTGTGATTCTTCAATACAGGTGCATTTTTCTTCTTTATACTTTCAACTTTATAGTGTAAACAGAGAATGAGAATTAGTGTTCTGTCTGTTTGCCTGTATATCACTTTTCATTGGTATGCACCAAGTTCTTACTTGACTAACAAGCTGTGTAAGACAATATTATGAGACCTAAAATACGTAACATTCAGTGTGAGAGGATAGTACTTTAGCAGATATACACATACATTTAGGGACTTTTATTCTTTCATTTTCTTAGAGGGAGAAGGAAGACTGTCCAAATAATATCAGTAGCAACACCAGCTTGAAAGCCTGAGAGCAATGTGATGAACTCATATGGTGAACCATTAAATACAGAGAATCCCCCAACTGATATTTCCAATCTGGTTGATCATAAATTGTTTTATTATGTTGCTTGGCATGTGACTTATCACCACATCCCAACACGATCCACTGGAAATAGCTCACTGCAGTATAATATATCAAACATGTAGACTCACAGGAGGAAACTGATACATCTCACCCTAATGAAATACAGATTTTGTCTATCCATTTTGTTAATTAGCCAAGTACCTCAGATCTAATTATGAATCTATCTTTAATATGCTTGCTTCACCCTGCACATCATGGGCATGCCATGGTAATTATACTACATAAAACTAAATAGAAGTTATGTCCTCTGGTGTTTGACTGCAGAATCCTTAACTCTGTGTTTGGGGATATTTTAATTTCTGTAGTAATTTTATAAAAAAATTACTTAAATCAATCCTCCTATCTCAGCCTTAGTTTAGTTTTTGAAACTATGTTATGAATTCTTGATGACAGAGCGTACTTTATCGAATGTATCTTTTAAACAGCTTCTAAACATCTACTTAACCACAAGGTTGACAATCTGTCTTGTCATACGAACTGCCTCACTGTAGCAGTCACCCCACCCAACAAAGAAACAGCCTTTATTAACAGTCTCCTCAATTAAAGAGACATGAGGAAGACTGTTTTTGCTTCTGCCATACTTAGAACCTGCAGACTGGAGGTCAGCTCTGGAGGACATTTGCAGTCTAGTAGCACTGTCTGTAGGTAGTGCAGTGGTCTGGTGTGCAGACCACTTCTGATCACTGAATGGGCTTGTGGTAGAATAAGATGCAAAATACTTAAAAACAGCCTAGACAGATTTGTTAATACACCTTTAACCTTGATAGTGCTGTATCTATATGTAGGGAGAAGAAAAGTGCTGACTACCAGCCCTGTTTCTGTCCTGTTTGTGGAAGGAAAACTGGGCAAATAGGCAGGGACACAGCTGTGTTGCAGCAGGATAGACAGCTGGATACCAAGGTGAGGGTGATTTTGGGTGTGTAGTCAGTATTATTTCCTGTGATTTGTCTATTTGATTCCAAATTTCTCCCGTAATTGAACAACACACTACAAAGAGAAGACAGCAGGGACATTTTTTTTTTTTTTTTAACCTAGTATGTGGAACACAAGAAGCTATGTTGCATTTTAAAACTCATTATCAATGAAGTATACCTGGCATGACATCTGGTAGGGAAGATTGGGGAGTGGACGGGACAGGGGGAAGTGTAGTATGAAAATTTCTCTGAAAACTCACTGTAGGGAAATGACAAACTAATTCAAAGTTTAAAGGCCTTGGGAACATTAGACTGAAAAAGACTTCACAAAGGAAAAATAATATAATAGCACTATTATGTCTGAGAAATTGAAAGCAAAGGCAACAAGAGAAGTCAAATCTCATGTTCAGAGCAGTAGTGGCATATAGCACTCTCATTGTCTCACTCTGAAGAATGAGAACCTTCTATCTTCTTTTAGTACAAGAAGCAAAATGTGTTTATAAAGGTGTCTCTTGACTCCTTAAGATTTCTTGCCTATTTATACTTCAATTATTAACAAGACAGTATGTCCTAATTTAAAAGGATATTTTCTCCTGCCACAACAGTAAAATGATCAGCTGTTAAATGGAGAACAAAGAAATGGTAATGCAGTATGTTAAATACGAGTGAGACAGCTATCACATTTCTATTCAGGACTTGAAAATATGCCCACCTTTTCTCACATCCATCCATACATAAAAATTTTGGCATAATTCTTTTACTACTACATGAAGATTTCTAGTATCTAGAAAATTATAATCTATATATTCATAAATTTATGATAAAAGCTATTAGGCAAAATTAATAAGAAGGCAGGTGCTAGCACCCACAGGATTTGATTGTTATTTTCAAGAAAGAAGCTTCTGTTTCCTACATTGTTCCCTGATAAATTATTTCTGTTTCTGTTGAAGTGAATGTATTTTCATATGTAGGAGGTCATATCTCATTTTAAGAGTTGTCTTTCAAAGCTAATGAACGCATGCATAGAAGAAGTGGAGTTGGAAAAAAAGAGGATGGCATGGATGTGCCTCTAGTTACTTTACTTTCACTGAGAATACTCTTTAGGATTTGTATGAGACTATTGCAGTTCATGCCTGCCCTTAATAAGACAGCAGATACATTATCTGTTGATTTCTAAATTGTCTTCTGATGCAATGGTGAATTCACTTTCAATTCTTTGACCTTTTTCTTCAGGACTGAACTTTACAGTAGAGGGGAAATCTGGCTTGGACTGGAGGCAGAGATCAGTGATGTCAGTGAGATGTTAGAAGCCAAGACAGAATCTGTTGTTGGACAGTGGAGTGGGGGTGAGTTCCTGAGCTGAGTATTGTAATCCTTGATCACTCTGTGCAAACACATCACATAGTCCTTCCTTACATAAATGTTAAATTCTGCTTTATAAGAAAGTATTTTTCCCTTGCCATTATGTCTTGTCTTTGTACCTCTTATCTCACAGGATGACTACCTTTTAATTTCACTGCCTAGCATTTAGAAAGACTTTCCTAGTACATGAACCATTTATATTGCGGTCAAAGCAAAGGTCTATTGCACCCATAAAAACAGATCTATACTAAGCAGGTTTTAATAAATGTTAGGTTGTTTTAAACTTAGACAGAAGACTAGAAAATAATAATAGCTATAAAATAGGTATATATTTTGCACCCTGTAGCCCTGTAAAAATTGTAATGCTTCAGGGAACAAGCTTCAAGCCTTAAGCTAACTGTGCCTTAGCAACTTCTGCAAGGCTCCAGTTGTGGTCTGTTAGGAGTGTTACCAATTTGTTGTAAGAGCTTGCAATGTGAACTAGAACTTGTTATACGGTGTCTCTTGTTAGGATGTACAATTTTGAAAGCATGGAGCATTCAGATGTTTAAAATATGGACATATCCTGAAAGCAGAAGCTCCAGAACTACAAACAACCTGCTCACGGACAATTACTCCTCACTGAAAAACATGAAGCCTTTAAGAAAATGAGAAACCACGGAGCAGGGAAGAAAGAGCCGGGTAGCAGGACAGGGCACCTGCCACAGCAACCATCTTGAGTATCCCACAGCACCTCTGCCACTTCTAGAGGCACGGCACTGAGAAGTGTCAAGAAACTCAGACATTTTCCAGAACGGAAAGATCCCAAACATGTTGCCCATGTCAGGGTACCACATAGAAGAGCTCTGGAGCCTGCTTCCTATGCTGCGGTGATTGTGACTGCTGAGGGTATGGGACCTGTGCTGCAGTACTGTGTGCTCACAGAGGGTGTTGGATATGGCTGCTAAGGACTGACTGCTTTGAATGTGCAGTAAGAGCAGCTAAAAATGAGTAGGGACTAAGCATTAGCATGAGGAATGAAAGTCAATCTAGTTAAGTTTCTCTTTGGGAGTTCAAACTGACCAGGCTTATCAGGCTTATAAACATCATGATGATATTTAGGTGTCTGATACATCCTTATACATATGTGCAGTTGCTGCCATATCAGTTTGCTTATTAAAATTATTCTTTTCAGTGTTTTTAGCCAAACATGCTGTATTTTTAAAACCAACATCTGCAAGGTCATACTTCATATCTGATCTCAGTCTTCATATTGCAAAGATAAACAAGCCAAGTCTCATTTCCTTTTTTTCTTAGAGCTACAGGCAAATATTGAGGCATCTGAATAAGTCCTGGTCTGGAGTTAAGCTAACTGAACAGGACATGAGAAACTATGACATGACGAATTGCCAGACATGACAGATTAACAAGGTGACAAGATGCCGAAAGTTATGGTTAGCACTGTGAAGGCTGTCAGGGACACCTGGGTCCCGGAGGTGGTTAATGGAGAGGTGAGAAAGAGCTAAACATCACTAGTAACTGGAGAGGAGCATTGCAGACCTCAGGGGAAGAAAAGACCTGCAGGATGAACAACACCTAGACAGTCGTGTCAGTTGAGCATGTAATGCTGAGATTATCCAGGTAGCAGAATAAGAAATACCAAATTTATCTATGGATGTAGCAAGATGAGCTCAGTGAAGAAAATAATTTTCAGTGATTAATTGGGACAGGGCTGGAGTGCAGAAATGGTGGTGAAGAGTAAAGAAATGGTAAAAGGGGCAATAAGATACCTAAATTATGTGTTTGGGGATGTCCAGGGATATCTCCTGTGCTCCACTGCAGCTGGAGGAGGTCAGTAAAGTTTAGTTTTTCCAGCCATAACACATGCATTAGTTCTGCTTCCTTGATCAGGAGGAGCCAGGGTCAATGGAACAGGGTGCTTTCCCTTGCTAACATGGAAAAAACCAGGACAGATGGATTGAGCAACCTGATAACACACTAATAATGCCTGTTGCAGGTCTGAAAAGACCAGCATCCTCCTAAACACTTTTTGACCATTTTTCTCTGCTTTAATAGCTCTCTATTACCACAATTTTGCTAGATATTCCTCACTGAAATTCATGTTTCCTGGATAAGGTAATCTGAGATACCCATGGCACTCTAGACATGTTTGACAATGATAATTTATACTTTTCCTTTTCCATTGTACCTACTTGAATTTGTTTTAAATACAGACATAAGATGTTTGGCTTTTCAACCAGTATCTCAGCAAAAGCTAGAAATTCAAGGGTATATTAAAATATAACATTGATCTTCCAACATTCTTTACCAAGTTAACACTCACGATTCTGTTTCTGCCATAGCACAAAAGCTCTTCAAGATACGGAGTTACTCAAGTAATTCTAAAATTTCTCATGTCAAAAATCAAGCTATTATAAACTCATCTAGACTTCTTTCATAACAATAATTGTTAAAATAGGAGTAAAGCATGGAGAGAAGGAGAAATGGCTAAATTCTCCTCTATGTTTCAATTAAAGAGAATGAAGTTTTTTAGGAGACTAAAGTTCCTCCTCTGAAGGACAATGAGTATGAGAGTACATTTCCCTTGAGAAGGTCTTTATTTACGATCTGGTCATATCGATCTTTCAACAAAACCCAGTTGATTTACTTTGTCCTGGAGTGCTAATTATAGTAAAAGAAGAAGAAAGTGAACACATATTTACAGCTAGTGAACTGTATGATAGACTTCTTATTCCAATTTCCAGAACATTTTGTAGAAAAGTTTATGGTGAACCGTAAGTAGTTGTTCATACTACTTTTGTTGCAAACAAAAAAAACATATATGGTACCTCCTTGAGCACACTCTATGTCACTTTATTTGTCATGAAAACACCAGCTGGTGAGTTTGTGACTCAGACACAAAATTCAAAATTTGTTTACTCTAACTCCTAACTTGAACTTTTGACTGTATTGCTTGTTTGTTATTAGCACAGTATAAACCCCCACAGCCCCGACATTTCCTGAATAGGTCAGATTCTCTCTGGTTAATTTGTCATACTTCAATGAAACATACTGAAGTTTTTCAGTGTTAGGATGCAAAACTAAGTTGCTTTTGTAATTGTACATCAGCCTGCTCCAGATTCAGTGTAAAAACAAAGCAAAATCCTTTGGCATATGGGGAACATTTTTTCAGACAAATATTTAATATTTGATATCCTCTCGGGTTAAGAGAGCTTGGTATGAGATGAAATATAAAATGTTTGCAAAAGTCTGTGAAGATCAAGGCATAGAACCCGTAAAATAAGATTTTTATTAGTTGATTTATAAAAATTTTGTTTTCCCATGTACTTAAGACAGATGTCTATTCTGTATGCTATGCTTTGACCCTTTTGACCCTTTCAAAGCATATGAATCAGACCCTGCACAGGAGTAACTTTGTATAATGCCCTAGACATAGATACTAACTCTTCACAAACCCCTTTCCTCAATATTGCACATTAACTTTACTGAAATCAATCAATCAATCAATCAATTAATCAATCAATAAATGTTTGCATCTTCAAAGTCTTTATTTAGGAAACTGCATCAACTGTTTTGTACAGTAATCAGTATACCTGCATATTTCCTCAATAGTTCACCTCAAATATGCAGATTAAACTTTCACTGCCTTATCAGAGTCAAAAAAGCAAAAGATTTCCCACGTCTCAATGTCCTTTGTTTTCCCAACCCAGAAATGAAGCAAGGCCTCAGGGTAAATAGTGTAAATCAAAGAGGAAGCAACCAGTAACTTGCTTTCTGGTGCATACCCCTGCAGACTCCATAAATGCTTGGAAAAACAACTGTAATAGTAATATTTCTTTTTAAGTGTCTAATATTTCTGGTTGCTCTTCCATTGAGACCAAATGTAGGAGGATTGGTCTTCCCACTGAAGCACCCACTGATCCTATCTTCCCTTGTTTGAAAGGCTTGCTCTTTCTTTTCTGTGTGCCCTTCTGTCCCATGGTGTAGTTCGATGCTGACTTTCTCCTGTAGAAACAGGAACAAAGCTCAGTGTGGTAAGCATTGTTCTGGTTTCTAGAGAGCTTTATCTCCTTCATTATGGGACATAATAAAAAGAGTAAAAAAATTTCTAATTCTATGGTAGCTGTAATGTTTCCTTAAATTAATACAGATTTTGAGGTGGTGATTGTTTGTTAGTTTAAATGGCTCTGGCCTCATTAGAATATAATGGATTTTCAAGGTTAGTACTGTATCATGTAGGTAGTAATAATAAATAATTTCCTTGTCAGCAGGGAGTCAATGAATATTTTGGGAATCCATCTGCAGACTATTTGGCTAGCAGGAATGCACTCTACATATACTTTCCTATTGATGTGTCTGTAAAACTCCTGTTAATTATAATGGGGATTTATAAATGGACATCAAAGGCCAGTTTGTGAGCTCTCTGAAGTCCTGATCCTGCAAAGGCTTATAAATGTGCTTCATTTTGCACACTGTTAGTAGTACTGTTGAAATCAATGTGACTTACTATTAGCTACACGCTGAGTGTTTGTGGGATTGGGGACTGGTGGTGATTTTATATAGAATTACTTAACTGGCTCCCCTAAGTTTGCTTGTTGTGATTTGAATTAAAATTACACTCAGAAAACTGTGATCGGAAGGGGACATGCAATCCTAATTCTAAATAGATTTGAGATCACTGCATCGAGAAAAGACTGTTGGACAGCAGAGCTGTGTGCAGTTGGGCCATGTATACCATAAATATAAGTTATACAAAAGTAAAATCATATAGAAAGCTTAATATGGCTTTACAAAAAGGTCACAAAATCATTAATTGAAAACCTCTTGGTTCTTTCTTTTCATAGGCGTCGTCCAAAATTCTCTTTTTAAATTGAAATATAGTCCTGAAATTCAGTAAATCTTATCCTGTAAAATGCATTCTGTGTTACAGTTTTTAATGCAACAAAATTTCAGTGTCACTTATTTTGTCAGGAGAGTCAGTAAAAAGACCAGAACTGTCCACATAAGGAACATGACAACTGCTTTGCCACCATGTTTCTGTAACAGTTTAAGCAGAAGCTATTAAATAAGTACCTGTATCAGAGAGCATTGGGGGTATCAATAGCGAAACTGTATCACTTAAGAGCCCATCTAACTATATGAAAAAGGTAAAGTTTCAGACAATAGAAGAGAGAAGAAAAAAAAAAAGGAACAAAAAAAAGGAAAAGGAAAACAATGAAAGAAAATGTGGGGACTGAGCTGTAGTATTCTTTTGCTTCTCGTATTTTAAAATCAGGGACTTAAAAAAATTAAATCTCTTCTCACACCATAAAATGCATGCAGGAGAAATCTAAGTGGCCTTCAATTTCTCACACAGTGGAGGCAAGGCGTCCCTTTGTCCTTGCTCTGTTAGTGCATCCCTGTGCTATTTGTCTTTGTCAGACCTGTGCATTTGAGTTCCTGCACTCCAAAGTCCCAGTTTGGGCTGTGCTCCTGTGCTAAATGGATGCGCTGTAGGATATTGACTACTGTGAGTTTGACAAGGCTGCCCTTTTGACAAGGTGAAAGAGGTCATTATATTCACCTCTGGGATGCAGCCAATATAAATCTCACTCTTAAGGAGACAATGCGTTCAGAAGTTGAGCCACAAGTCCAACAGACTCCTGGATACTGTCTAAGCAACATGGATTTTAAAAATTATTACAAAGTAGTCAGGGTCACCCAAATATGATAGGAAAAAATCAATACTGCTTTAGTGCTCTCTGTGGTATAATATCTGTATGTAGGACAAATACAGGAGACGTATCTTGGGGCTTTCCGTGACAAACAAGAGTTGCTGTCTGAGGGGAAATTCATGAATGCCAGAATGTCAGCCTGTCCACCACGGGGGAGATGAAAACATATGCAAATGAGCAAACCTCCACAAACCACTGCATTTCTTAATCTTCTTCATCTGTCCCACCCCTTTTTATGGTTAAGTGAGTTATTGCAGCCCTAAAGCTGTAGAAATCCTATCACAGTTGCCACTAGAGACTAAGGCTGAATCCCAATGAGTGGAAAACACTGATTAAATGACAGAACAGTCTTTTCCATTCCAGTGACTCCAGTGGTCAGGCATTGTGATAGCAAGGACTTTGAATGTCATTGAGATAAAGGAGCTTTCATACTCATTATCATTCCTTGCATATTTAGCCACAAGGTGGGCTCTGGGCTTCATGGCCTCCTTAATGCTCTCTTCAGGCTGAATGAAATCAGAAGAATCTCTAAAGAATCCCATATGGTGCCAAGGAACCTGGCCTGCTTTTACAGACCACTAACAACTGAAGTTCTGCTACAGGGAAATAATCTTGATTCCCAAAGGACACAGCTGACTCAAACATAGCAAAAACTATATTGTCACTGGAGAAGCGTTTTTTTTTTTTTTTTTTTTTTTAAAGCCAAGAAGTAAGGAAAATTAAATTATTTTTTAATTTATTTTTAAAAATACTACCTACTTTCATTTTCCCTTATAAATTAAA
>JAWWEE010000105.1:78580034-78624904 GCA_035221455.1 Xenops minutus | reverse complement strand
TCACTGTATAAGCTTTTTTTTTTTTTTTTTTTTTGTTCAAGTAAAGAGCTTAGAAACACAGATAAACAAGTGCTTACACAACCATGGGATCTCTGAAATATTTGCCAAACAAATACTAAAGGACCTTCTTTGCTTCCCTGTTATTTATTATTATATATTATTTTTCTACATAAGGAAATAAGTTACCCAAACCACCTATAAAGATGCATAAATTGTCATCTGGATCATGCCCCTTCTGTAAGCCTTCAGGAAAACTGGCTGTTTTTGAGAGTCTGTGGTTCAGATGCCTAAAATCTTCAATATGCATTTATTTTCAGAGATGTCTATTACCTTTCTCTTGTGGTTATTTTGCTTTTGTGGTTATTTTTGGCAAAGTATGGCATGTAATCTATCTGTAATATCTCTACATTAAGTCTAAATAATCAATACATAAAAATTGGCTGAATTATATTCTGATATAAACATAGATCTGTCAGTGAATTGACCTATGTGAGATCTAATATTATCCACACCACAAAATAGGATGCAGGCTCAAATGAAGCAAAAGTCCTTGAGTTTGGCCCTACTGAAAGCAAATGCCAGATGAATTTCAAAGATTCCTTCTAAGCCAAATTATCCTTTGATGCTCCTTTCTTAAGAAATTGACCACAAATGTTTTCTGCTAACAGAAATGAGCAAATCTTCACAAACCACTGCATATTTCTCCCTTATTTCAAAGGCCCAGCTGAACTGGAAGCCTGCTGTTGGCACTCTGCATAGCAATGAATTGGTGTTTGCGTGCTGCAAGATGCAGACTAACTGTACATTTGTCAGATGTGGGAAGGTATATTCTTACCTTTTGATCAATTCCTAATAATTTTATTTTCTACATCCTTTCCTTTTTATTTCCCTCATATTTCATGTGAACCTCTGTCTTAACCTAAATCTCTAACATTTTTGTATGCATGGGCATTGGCAATCATTTGTAAGAAACACATATATTTAAAATGTCCTCTATCTTTCTGCCTGTTTTGCAACTGCCTTCCTGAATGGCTCTATGCAGGCCGTTGTCAGAATATCTTTCCTCACATTGTTTAGTATTCATTTCGTTACTCACTGGCTTAATCCTCTTCACTCGCTTCTATTAAAAAGGGGATTAAGCATTTCTAAAAATAAAAATAAGTGTTCAAAAGTTTGAAAAGGTGATGCAAGTAACTCTGAGTTACTAGTAGTTTAAAGAGTTCAAACATTCTCTAATTAAATACCAGTGCCAAGGAACGCTAAATGATCCTACAAGTCAAGCTCTTCTGGGGCTTGTAAGTACTCATTGATACAGCCAAGATGCACACTGGGACTGGAAGAACAGTTATGTCCCTACATTCTGACAGAAACAAGGTTGGAAAGTTAGGAACGGACAATTTTTGAAAAGTGACTCAATGGCCGGCAAACAGAGTTGAAAGTTCAAGCCCATTCTGCTTTCTTTAACTTGTCAAAAATAGCTCTGTAACATATTTCTCCGAGCTTATATATAGCTGATCCAAATGGAAACAGATATGCTCAGCAGAAAATTCTGAAAACCTTCAAACTTTATCTGCCCACTACAAATTAACTCGTTTCAGAAATAATTCAGAAATAATTCAGAAATAATCCTTATTTCTGTCCCTGATTTTGTTCAAAACATATTGATTACCAATCCCCAGAGAAAGTGAAAGCTTAGGGTATTTATTCAGGATTTAAAAGGGACTTTTGGAGATGCTGGTAGACATCTCTTCCTCACAGCAGATATTGGAGGCTATCACTGTTACACAACTGTAATTGCACTTCCAACTTCTTTCATTACACATGTTCTTCTAACACACAAACCCTTGTTACACAGAGGAAAAACTGAGGCAAGAAAGGTGATGGTCCAATATATGGGTGATTTTGTCTAGTTCCAGCTGTTTGTACTTCAGTTACATACCTGCTTTTTTTCCTGCAATTCACTGATCCCTTATTGGTATTGAAATGAAACAAGATTTTCATAACCTCAAGGAAATACTATGTGGTTTTATTTATGTTTTTACATACATGGAAAAAGAGGTAAGAAATACAGGGTACTTAAATGCAAAATTAGTAATATGAAAAAAACCACACCAACTTCTCAGCACTAGAGAGAATGTTATTCTGATCTTTCATCTGAGGAATACAAAACTTAAGATGTGCAATTTTTAGACACAAAGAACACTCACTAATGCATAATTATAATACAGAATGAGGATTACTACAGATTATGAGAAGGTATACAATGCAAAGATGATGGCTTAGACTTTTATGCTAGTGAAGTGTAAAAGTCAGTGGAAGATCTGTCCTGGATTCATTGAAGACCCTTAGCTGAAGCTTAAAGCATGTGATAAGGCATTGTAGCAGGTGAATTAAAACTCTGTTTCTAAAGAGAAATGATTTAAAGCTGAATGACTTCAGAGAAGCATTAGTTAGAGAAAAGCTATAAAGACCTAACCAATAACAATGGAATTCTAAAAAAGGAGAATGTGGAAATGAAAGAGCATGCAGATATGTCCAGTAAAAATGTTTTACGAGATCATCCTAATGACTATGAGGTCACTGAAAAAGCCATGATCTGTTTGATGGACTTTCTAGAGAAACAAACAGGCTCTGAAAAGTACTTTTTTTGTTAACTGGCTTGAGTTAGCCAAACTGAATCTTTCTGTCCTGGACAAAATACTTGCGATATTTTAGACATCTTAGAACAATTGTAGTCACCTCTTTTTTGTCATTAAAATTGACAATAATCAGAAAACATTCAGAGACAGAATACTGGAGTTATGAAGGAGATGCAAAATTTATTTTAAGAGGAAATACTGAAAAGATTTTGATTGTTGTGCTCATAGACTTGATGAAAAGGTTTGTCCAAAATTTAGTGCTTTGATTAAATTCTTATGTCTCTTTTGCATGACTTCAATGTATGCAATTTCTACATTCCTTAAAATATGGCATTGGGAAAACAAGTGATCCATTTTCAAATAATTTTGTAGATTTTTGTCACCATGTAAAGGTACATATAGATTTTTGTAAATGTATATATTTAGACCTGAATATATTTGTATATATTCAGACTCAATTCAATACTTATGTGAATACATAAGTATTGTGGCATGATTTTAGAAGGTGAGACTATTTTAATTAAGCTGAAACAAAACATTGTATCTTATTAAGTTATGCTAAAATGTTGATAAAATTGTTGGTTATATTGATAAATGTATTTGAGAGGTCAAATTTTGTAATTTTTATGCAAAAAGAAAAGAGGAGAGGAGATGAGATGAGACAAGGCAAGATGTGATAACCACCTGACAAGACCCTTTGAGGGTAAGAAGGACAGGCATACTCCAGGCAGGGGTGTGATGGAATGGGGGAATGGCACATTTATTAAAATGGCACTGCCCTATATAAGGGTGGCATGGAACTTTCTGGAGAAGGAGAGGAGAGGAGCATGCAAATCCTCTTATAGAAAAGGAAAAAAACAGGGAAGGATTATAACCATAAGGGGTAAACATGGGTGGAGATAACCAAATACGGGAAAAGCTCCACTGTAGCAGAATCTGTCCAATCAGGGAGCAGGGATAACACCAAACTCCATTTTGTGCAGCATGCAACAATGCTATTTAACTTTACAACAGTGAATTCACAAACTGGGAAACCCGTAACAACCCGATATACGGCAATAAACTGTCTCTTGTGCAGGATAGCTCATTCTGGTAGCTCTCCTTGATTCCTCAGTCTCGTCTAGTCACCTCGTGGTCTCTCTTCCACTTAGTGTAATCTTGTCCTCCTACAACCACCAGCTTTTCTTTTAAAAATCCTGATTTAAAAGTATCAAGAAATGCCATAATGTCAGGTGACTTCTAAAATCATAATGTGTCTTATGCAAACATCAAATTTAAAAGAACTGTAAAATAATTGACAAACCAGCTTTTTTTTTTTTTTCCCCAGAAAAAAAGTCCCACTATTTTGATATCATAGAACCAAAATATAAAATGACATTCATAAAACACATTTTTGTGTTTAAGAGCAAAATTTGTGTATATGAGAGGTGAAAGGGGTGAAGCTGGTTAAGTTCAGCAAGGAGTGCAAGACTCATGACAAAGATCAGAAAGCAGGAAAAATAACAATCCTTAATGGGAGAAGTAAGTTAGAAACTTCTAGATTTTTCTTGTGATGCTGTGACAATAAGTGTTATTTATTAACGGACAATGGGGTATTCTGAATGCTACTTCTATTACAAGTCAAAACAAAGAAACCAATAGTAGTATCCCTTTGAGATTAATCATAAACAAGCACAACAAGTTGCCGTTTTCCTGGAATTTGTGAACTGGAAGGACTGGGTAAATTCACTGTGAAAACAGATAAAAATAAGCAAAATAAGGATGATTTAATTATTTTACTTTCAAGTGTTTAACTATCCTTATTGAAAAATATCTATACAACTATGTAGAAAGAAAAAAACAAGACCAAAACATTTTAAAATTTTGAAGCATTTTGAAAACTCAATCATACCATTTTCATGAATCTTAGGTAGTTTTTGTTAAACTGAAAGTGTCTATGCTGTATCTAAAAGCCTAACACCTATGTATCCTACATTTCACAAGATTGACCAACAACCTGATTGTTAAGTCAGTGTGATAGAAATTATGAGTATTTCCACTTGCATTTGAGAAACTGTTTTTAGAATCTGCATCTTATTTTTTCTACAAATCATAATACTGGTTGATGAAAGCTATTTTGTCAGAAAATGCACTAGTAACTCAGTTAATGCCATTGCCTTAGTTAACTCCAGTGTAATTTTGGAATTCACAGTTTTGGTGAGAAAATCTACACTCTTTATCTAATCTTGCCCCATTACCCTAGAAGAAAAAAAATCATCTGTTAAATGGAGTCTGTTACTGTGATAATTTCAGAAAGAGTGAATTTATCCAGTGTCCTACTTGATGCCCATATTTAAGCTAGATCATGAGAACATAAATCAGAAACTGAAGTAACAGCCGTTCAGCTGACAGATCAGGTAGGAGGGAACGCTTAGTCACAGTGATTAATAGGTCTTTTCAGGAAGCACTTAGATACCATGGTGATGGGTGTTATAGCAAATCCTCACATAGTCCTTGATGACTTCATATGGCCTAATTCCTTTTTGACAGTAAAGGGAGGGTAAAAATTAGACTTCTAAATTGCCTGTTTGATATTCACATGGAAATAAACTGAACAAACTACCATGACTACAGGGGTCTAGGTTGAGACTGTCATTTTCAAGGACACTAGAAAGGACAGATCCCAATTTCCTTAGATGATTTTGAAATTCTTGCTGAAGGTCTCATCTTGCAAGCTGTTATGCACAACTGCACACAGGTAAATACCTTCAAATTTTTTAGTAGATTATTGTGTAAACATTAAGCTTTTATGGATTGAAGCTTAAAACAATAAATAAAATGCCCTAATTAGAAGCCTTAGGCAAAGACTTTAAGAGGAAAATGGGGACGTTTTCTGGCTCAAAAAGATTCCTACACCTACAGGGAGTCCCATGTTTGGCTGCAGACTGATAGAATCACCTTGATCCCTGGTACCTATTTTTCCTATGCCTTAACTTCAGCAAATCAATCTTGTTTTCTTATTGAAAGAATAATCGAAGACTGGGAAAGCAGTCATTACCCTGAAGGGACAGTTACAGCTGCTATTCCTCCTGTCCCTCAGCAACAGCGAATGCTGCTCCTTTTCAGCATTGCTAAATATACTCAGTGCTCCAGAGACCTCCTTCCACTTCTCACTCTCCTATGGAGAGGGCAACTAATTCTAGCCATTTCTCTCCAAGGCAGAATAATTGTTTCCTATACAGCACCCTTAATCCTTAAGCTTTTCTGGATCACCACAGTGGCTAAAACAATAACTACCATTTTCACTTTGAAATTGTCCTTTTGTTATATTTTTAGGATGAATTTTCCTAGAAAGAAGCCCTATTAAGAAGAGAAGTACTTTTTTTTTTCAAAAAATATGGTTATCTTGAAAAGTCTATTATATTTAATCTGATTATTAATTAGATAATTCATATAATTATTTTTAAGTAAGTTTTCTAAACAAATTAGAAAACTAAAAGCCTATTGGCATTTTCCCTTTCAATATTAAAAATAGATTAATTTTTTTGACACATAACATTTTTGGTCTGATACTGAGCTGTAATAAATTGGCAGAATTCCACTGAAGTGGATGTAATTGTGTTGATTATCACCAGCTTTTACATCTCAGCTGCTCTATAATAATTATAGTAGCAACACTTGTACAGAGAACCAACACAACCTGTCAATTTTATCAAAAAAGGGAGTTAGTAAGACTTCTGTTTACAAAACCTTTAGGTGAAATGGAGTGCAACCAACTTATAGTGTATGTTATAATATTCCTGTCTTGTGACAGACTGTCATGGTTAAAGTAGGTTTTATACTTTATTCCATTTTTCCAACATTGTTTAGGAGAAACTGTTCCTTTAAGAGTGAATTCCTCACCACATCTGGGAGAGGGGGAAGAAGCATGTGCCAATAGTCCTGGCTGCCGGGGCAGAAGCAGAACTCTGTCCATCTGGGAGCCACCTCTTTTCCCGGCACGAAAGAAATAAAAGGGAGCAGCCACATGAGTCCTGCCAGCCACATGGCTCCACACACCTCGGCTGCTATTGATGCCAGGAGTCACCACCACTGAGCCAGAACAGAGCTGAGTCCAGTCAAGTAGTGCAGAGAAGCAGCCATTGCCACCTCACAAATCCCACTGCATGAAATCTTGACGCAGAATCCCAGAAAAGGGGAAGCTGCCTGGAGCTGTGTGCTGCTTCAGGGGTTTTGCCCTACCATTTACAGTTTCTGCAGTCCCTGCCAGCTGTTGCTGTTGCCACCTGCCTCTGAAGAGAGCCAGAGAAAAGGAGAGAGAGACCCTGCACCCAATAGTAATGTGGTGCCAGGGTTATGCACCTTGGATAAAAGTTATGCATCTTGGATGCATAACTTTTTTTCTGGGTGAAATAGGCTTCCAGGTTTTTGCTTGACCCATTTTCCCCGTTTTTCTCTAGCTGGGAAGGGAATTAAACTGGGGGAGTTCATCAGCCACAATGTTTTCTTTGTTCTCCTGGGGGAAGAGATGGGGGGAGCATGAGTTGGCCAGCATCTTGGGAATAGTAACTGTCTATTATTGGCTTAAACCATTTTGTTTGTATTGTTACAGTTGTTATACTGCTTTTCAGTAAACTGCTATTTTTTCACTTATATGTCCTCACATTTTGTCTCTCTGTATTGGTGAAAGGGGGACAGGTTTTAATAAAGTGAGAGGGAGCTCATTTACTATAGTCTCCACTACAACATTTCTCTTAAAGCAAGACTCATTTTGAAGGGTATTTAAATGCTGGCATATGATTCTGAAGTTTGTTCTGAAGTATCAGCATCCATAGTGAAGCATCAACAGAGAAGGGATCAGCTGGAAACTTCCAAAGTTCCTGAACACCAGAGGTGTTACTGATGGGTCGTATTCTTTGTGATGGTGACGTGCTCTTCTCCATTTGGACATGATGATCTCAATGATCTTAAAGGTCTTTTCCAACCTACATGAATCTGTGAAATAAGCAGTTGCTTATTCCACAAAAAAAGACTCATAGGCTTTGTCGAACTATATATTTTCAATATATTTTTTTCATTTGTTAAATACATTCTATTCAATCTTCTATCTTTAAGTCCTTTCTGTTTTAATTTGTGGTTGGCAGTAACAGGTTTTCAAAATAGTGAATTGCTTGAGCCCAGTCTTATCCTTAGGGCTCCTCACTTCAAGAACAGTGAAACTGCTTATCACCATTGGAAAGCACAACTTTATGAGAAAAACTCTTTCTTTCATAAGGGCTGAATTTTTCCATTTCTATGAAATTATGCATTCCTTTAGCAAGAGAAACTTCATGTTCAGCTCTTACCATGATTCAGTGCCTCTGGTTAGTAAAGTTCTCTGGAGGTCATCTGTTCCAACTCTTCATCCTTAGGCTGAACCAATTACACCTTTAGCACCCCTGACTGCTCCCAAAGTCCACAGTTTATGCAGACTCTTACTACTTTCATTATCAGTCTATTTCAGTGATTTGCTACTTTTAAAGTCAGAAAGTATTCCTAATGTAACACAAGGCTCTTGTGCTGCAATTTCAGTACATGTTGTCTTGACCTGTCCTCCACAGAGTTAGAAAGAAGATTGTTCTTTTTCACTTTGTGGGAGTCTTTTACATATTTCAAAAATGGTATCATGTTTCTTTTCTGTCTCTCTGTCTAGACTAAACATGCACAGCTCTTTCAAACCTTCTTCACAGGTCATGTGAGTAGGTTTCTATATTACTCCTGATAATTTATGACAGGGCTCTACCCACATCTTTCTTGTAGTTTGAAGTCCATAAAAGATCGGGCTGAAGCTGTACTAGCAGTATAAGAAGGAAAATACTGCTACCTGTCTTTCAGGTTTAGTTGCTGTATTTCACTGTGTTGATATATACCCTTAAAACTAAAAAATATCATTGATGCATGCTCAGCTAATGTTCCTTAGATCAATTTTTATAGTTAGATTGTCTGTTGGATTGAGAAACATTCTAATCAAAAGACAAAATCTTGCATTTATGTTTATCGATTTCTTTTCCTTCCCAAATAATTATTCAATTTGACAAAATTGTCTAGATTTTGGAATCTATTGTGCAATTTATGTTTGCAATTTCCAAAATTATATGCTATGTCAATTTAATAAATCTCATTTCTGCTTCCATCATCTAAATTGTTGCATATTGGATAGTACTGGATCTCTGCAGAAGCACATCCTTTCATTTTACACTCTAAATGGTTTCTGCATTCTAGATATTGTTTCCTATCATGATCTAGAGCAGGCTATTCAAGTACCACCTTCTGGGACAAATTCAGCTAGGAACTATTTATTTCTGACAAATAACTTGGATCTTAGGAACATGCGAACATGAGATCATAATCTTATTTAGGTTGAAAGGGAGCTTGAAAGATCATCTAGGCCAACCTCTGGATCAAAGCAGAGAGCACAGTGAATTTAGACCTGGCTGCTTGGTTTCCACTGTCCATTTGAGTCTGGGAAACTTTCAAACACAGGGATCCCATAGCCTGTCTGGGTATCCCTTCCCAGTGCTTAATTATCCTCATAGAGCAGATTCCTTTCCTTATATTCCCTCAAACCTGCCTTACTTCAATTTATTATGAGTGTATATTCCCCCTCCTTTCCCTCCTGTTAAGGATCTTGGTTCTGTCTTCTTGATAGCCTCTTCTTGTATATTAGAAAGCTTCTACTTCTCCAGGCTGAACAATCCTCATCTCCTCAAAGATTAAGTGCTCCACACTCAACCATTTTTGTAGCCTGCTGAACTCTTGACTCTGCCGTACTCATTCAACTTCATTATAGGATCATACGATCATAGAGTCATAGAATATTCTGAGTTAGAAGGGACTCACAAGGATCATTGAAGTCCAACTCCTGACCCTGGACAGGACTATCCCAGGAATCACAACATGTACCTGAAAGTGGTGTCAAAATACTTCTTGAACTCTGTCAGGCTTTGCGCTGCAACCACTTCCCTGGAGAGCTGTTCTAGTGTCCAGCTACTGTCTGGCTAAAACATCTTTTCTAATATCTAACCTAAACCTCCCCTGGCATAGCTTCATGCCATCCCTCAGGTCCTATCACTGGTCACCAGAGAGAAGAAATTGGTGCCTGCCCCTTCACTTTCTCTTGTGAGGAAGATGTAGACTGAAATGAGGCCTCCCCTCAGTTTCCTCTTCTCTCGGCTGCACAAAGCAAGTAACCTCAGTTATCCCCCATATGGTTCTCCCTCTAGACCCTTCACCATCTTCTTTAAAAACACTTCTTGTACCAAGGTCCTGAAAAATGATTGCAATATTCATGATGGAGCCTATTAATTGCTAAGTAAAAGGCAATAGTCACTTCCCTTGATCTACTGGCTATGCACTTTTAGTTACAGCTCAGTATGCAGTGAGCTTTTCTGCCAGGGCACAGTGATGACTCTTATTTGGCCTAATGCCCACCATGTAGTTTTCAGCAGAACTGTTTTCTGGCAGTCAATCCCCAGCTGATACTGTGGCAGGGGTTTAGTGTGCCTCGAGCACAAGACTTTGCAGCTGTCATTGCTCGATTTCATAAGGATCTTGTTAGTCCACTCCTCTAGCCTTTCTCAACCCTCTCAACTGCAGCCCTGCCCTCAAGCATACCAACTGCATGCCACATCTCAAAGTTAGGTGCAAACTTCAGGAAGACACACTTATCTAGTACTACAGGTCACTGATAAAGATATTGTGCATGATAAATTCCCTGTTTGACCTGTGAGAAACTCTACCTACAATCAGGCTCCAGGCAGATTATGAACCACCACCTTTTCAGTATGGTGATACATCCTACCACATACCTAGCGGTACATTCATCTGGCCCCACTGTGGCGATGAGATTCAAAGCCTTGCTAGTCAAAATAAGCACCATCCACCACATCCACACATCTAATAAACTTATCAGAGAAGCCAATCAGGTTGATCAAGCATAGGTTACCTTTGGTAAACATACACTGGTTATTCCAAGTCTCCGGAAATGTTTCTAAGTGACCTTGCTCCCTACAGAGCTCCTGGGCACCAGAGCAAGACTGACTGACCTGCAGTTTCCTTCTTGCTTTTTAGAAAGTGACTATAATGCTTGTCTTTCTCCAGCTCTATTATATTATTTCTGGAAACAGAAAACCAAAATAGTCAGCAAAAAATCAACGCATTTTTCAAGATCTGGTATTTGGGGGAAGCTGAATTTATACAGTGGCATAAAAAGATTCTGATTGGCATAGAAAAATTCTGGCTTGCTCTTGATTTGTTTTCTAACTCTTTATTTACGTTTTTTGACTGTCACAGGGTTAAAGTACTCATATAACTATCTGCGTAATCCCAAGGACGTATTCCACTGTGTTAACAGGCTGCTCTGATTCCATCTATGAAAATCTGATTGTTTTTGCTACTGTGCTTCGATTTACATTTATCTTCACTGATTTCTGTTTGTCATTGGTGTCTCAGGTCTTTGATTGTATGAGACTTCTTCAGTCTTCACAGTTTGTTTTCATTTTTCCCAAATAACTTTGTTTCATTGCAGACTCTGACAACTCACTATCAATCTTTCCTTCTGGTTCTTTTGTTAAGTTTTCATTGGTCCAAACAAAGATTTCACTAAGATTCCACCTATACTGCAAAGTTGGATCTTTAGTATTTAGTATATTTTCTGGTTTTTTCCCCTGCCTTTTAAACATCTATTCATTTGGATGAGAACTTTCAGTGGCCTCTCTTTTACAGAGAACAACAGATCAAAATATATAAAAATGGTAATTTTTAATCAAAAGCAGAGAATATTGTGCATATGGAGAAAAAAACCCAACAAACCCCCTGTGCTATTTAGTTATACAATATAAGCAACCCACTTGGAATTTAACAGAACTATAGGGTTTAAAGAAATTCTTCTGTAAGAAATGTCTTTGGATTTTGATAGATATCAGGTTGCTATATTTAAATTTTATTTTGACAGAGTTCATTTCTGAAAGGCTATTGGATGGTATCATTTCCTGCAGATTTTCAAAGCTAATGAAGCTCCACACTTGTCCAAAATACTGAATCCAGAGTTCCAAACAAGACATTGCATGAGTCCTGATTTAGACATAAAAGCATTATCTACTGAATCAATAACATCTTTTTAATATAAGTACATGGTGAAGTAAACAGAAGTTTTGTTATTGACTTCAATTGGATTTCACCTCTAAATAGCTCTTAGAAGCTTCTTAGCTATGTAGCAAAAGCTATGGCTGACCTTTTTTACCATGTTAGATATGATAAGATTTCAGTATGAGGTGATACAATTTCAAATTTAAATTCAGTTACTAGATATAGAAAGAAAAAAATGTTGCATTGTCAAATGTGAGTAGGCAAAAAATGAGTGAACCAAATTGTAATACAGAGCATAATGATGTTTTCACTTTCTCTTCTTATCTTTCATTGTTGAAACCATACCTTAATATTCAGAGACTTATTATCATCATTTGGTCATAAATCACAGAGAATCTATAGTGATAATAAATTTTCTGACATTTTCTTAACGTTTCTGTCCCTTAACTGTGGATAGTGTTACAATTTCATTTTCAGTGCTAGCATCTTCTGGAACTTACAGGTACACAAGGAAACACAGTGACTTGTTTTTGCAATGAAGATTTGGAGTCAATGAGTGAGAATGAATCACTGAAACTGACCATAGAATCACAGAATATTTTGAGTTAGAAGGGACCTTAAAGATCACAGAATCACAGAATATGCCCAGTTGGAAGACACCCAAAAGGATCGAGTCCAGCTTTTGGCCCTGCACAGGACAGTCCCCAAGGGTCACACCATGGGTCTGAGTATTGTCCAAACCCATCTTGTACTCTGTTAGGCTTGGTGCTGTGACCACTGCCCTGAGGAGCCTGTTCTAGTGCCCAACCACCAGACTTCATTGCAGTCTACAACTTCATTGTGAGGGGAAGAGATGAGGCAGGCACTGATCTCTTCCCTGTGGTGACCAGTGACAGGATGACAGGGAATGGCCTGAAGTTGTGTCAGGGGAGGTTTAGGTTGGGTATTATCCTCCACAGGGTGGTTGGGCACTGGAACAGGCTCCCCAGGGAAGTGGTCACAGCACCAAGTCTGACAGAGTTCAAGAAGCATTTGGAAAATTTTCTCAGGTACATGGTGTGATTCTTGGGACAGTACTGTGTGGGGGCAGAAGCTGGACTTGATGATTTTTGTGGGTCCCTTCCAACTCAGAATATTCTGTGACTCTGTGAAAAACTATAAGAATAAAAGTAATAAATACAGCATTTTTGTGGATAGTCTAAACACTATATATTTTTTCTATTTTTAAGAATATTTATACCTTGATTAAGAAGCTATTAATTCACTAATTTTTACAGACATAGTTCTCAATGGATAAGCCCCTCTTCCTGTATTATATGATATTAAATAGACCTTTGAGTTCTGGAATAATTTTTTGGTTCATCTATAAAGAAACATATTGGGTATGAGGAGCTGGTGGTTTATAAGCATTTTAAGCTGTCGTATGCTAGCAGTGCCAGAAATGATGCTTACCACTCACACCTGCTCTCACTTCAGCACTGTGCAATGAACCACACTGCAGAACTCATGGAGCTGCAAAATAATGGTTTCCTTCTGCTCTGTAAGTTTTTATCTGAATCACTCTTAGTTCTTGCCGCTGTGAAGTTATTTCAGCACGAGGGAGGCCATGGTATGGAGACAGGACTAGGTAACTTAAGATACTACTAAGAGCCATTGCAGTTTAAAAAAGTCAAACTTCAAATAAATAGTCTCCTTTTTATTGAGTGACTTTCACTCTCTCTATTCACCTTTTGCTTTATTTTGCAGGATTATTTAGCTAACACAGTACAGTAAAGTTTCCATGGTTTTCCACTGTAGATTACCTTTAATGTTTTGTATTTGCTTTAAATTCATGACATTTGGATGAAAAGTTATTGGGTGAGGTATTTTGCTGGAGTCTAAGAAAACCAAGGACATATTTCCAGCCCTGATATAGATGGAGGTGAGGGAAGAGGAAACAAAGTGATGGTGGGGGAAAGTGGCTTTGCAGCTGTGTAGTCACAGCTGCATCACACGGTGCAGGAGACAGCACTGCTGTCGAGTATGAATGGCAAAGCTGAGTACCCTAAGCAGACCTGCATTTCCACATAATTAGTACAAAGCTCTTATTTATAGAGAAAATTACACATTTTTAACTGCCTAAAAGCTAGGTGATATTTAGAGTGCTTGGAGGTGACACTGCTTCCCCTGAGTTTAGATTAGGCAACTAACTTTTCAGCAGTTATGTTGCATAGACACAGATGGAACATTTGCTAAAATCTTATTCACTAGGATCTTGGCACAGGGTAAGGCTTTTATGGGGAAATCAAATTTCTGGAACAGAAGTTGGTGGCTCTCCAGACAGAGATGGGAATCACCATTGCAAGGGTCCTTGCAACGGTGTCTTCAACTGGATTGCCTAAGACTACTTGACCCACTGTTCTGCTCAGTTCTTACAGTCCATCTGACACTGTCCTGTGTGACAACTCCATCCTATGCAAGCTCCACTGCAAGAAATTATTTCAAACTACAGACAAAACATCTCCTAATTGTCTTAACTGTCTGCAAAAGATTGCCCCGTTGGAGTTATCTACATACAATTTGATCAATTTTGTGCCAGGAACCTCCTGAGAGTCTCTGAGATAGCACATTTCTCCACCCAGGTTGTTAATCAACATATTTAAGCATAGAAATTGGTCTAGGCACTGCAGGGTTTCCTGGGGGAAATCTTCAGGGCAGCCTGAAATTTCCACCAGGAGAGCTTGTGCACCAATTAGTCAAAACCTTAATTGAAAGGGTGTCTAGGAGTTCGGTCAATCACTGTCTCAAGTCAGTCTATTGTCTAAATTGCTCCATTATCTCCTCTATGCAGATATATACATGGGGAGTTTCTGGATCACCCAAGGCGTTAATGAGTTGAGTGCACCAGGTGTGCACACCGGCACAGCCCTGTTACTCAGCTGCACCACGATTATAACTATAGGACAAACTTGAATTTCATACTTATTTTTATACTTCAGTTCCATACCTCTTGCTGCTACAATTAAAAGCCAGACAACATGAAACCCAACACCTCAGTAACTGTAGCATTGCCTAAGTACTACTATAATTTCTAACAATTTTTTAAACAAAAATTATTTCAAACAAGCCTTTTTTAAATATTTTTATGGTTTAGTAGATTCAAATAATCTTCATAGCAAATGCAAAGTGATTAAAAATAGATAGCCACTAACAAATTTGAGGCATGAACCATCTTCCTTGTGCAGATAGGGCCTGACTGAACAATGGAGAAAAAGATTTGCACATGTGCTTTTTCTTCTCTTCTTTTCTTCTTCACTGAATATTGTGCCTACAACCTACCAATCTGAAGAATGACAAAACCTCATCAGAACGAGTTTTACATAGATGATGGTTCTTACCTGCTCAGTATTAATGCACACTGATGCTGCTAACTCACAGTAATGTCTAATTTAACTAAGTATTCACTCAGTGAGAACAAATTCATTGAGTTTATAATGCCAGTCTAGTGAACTAATCATGATCCTTTCTTTATTTGCATTTAGCTTTTCATAAGTCATGGTAAATGAAAGCCAAATGACTACACATGACTTATGCTGAAGGTAGCTTCAGCACCATTTACATTTCCATTCTCCTGTCAGAACAGCTGAGCTAATCAAGGGTCACAGCTCTACAGCACAATGGAAACAAACCACCAGCTGATTACAGCTGGGTGTATCCAAGCAGGGAGAAGGGAGGAGGAGTCAAGGTAAATATATCTTGTGAAGGTAATTCCCTTGGACATCATTTTGGTACATTGCATCTGGTGATCTCAGTCAATGGGATGTTGTTATGCACAATCTGTAACAAACTATTAGAAATTTATTTCTATTTTAGCTCCATATTTTGTCCTTTATCTTATAAAAATCAGTACCAATGCTAAGTTTAAAAGAACTAAGAAAGTGAAAACAAGACAAGTCTCCCTACTGTTAAATCACAGCTGATGAACTGCTTTACCTACATCTTAGGAGTTGCTACAAATACATGATCTGGCACTTGGTGCTCCTAAATCACTTTAGCGGCTGTTTTTAACAGGTATTTCTGAAAGAAAACCATCTTAATTGAGGTGTTGTTAATGCAGACTTCTTAATCCCAAGACCTTATTCCTCCCTGCAGAATATCAGCAATTTCTACTGACTCTAAATAGAGGCAGTTTGTGTCCTGCAGGGAAGAAAAAGACTCTGGAAACATTAACTAAAAAAGCTTTAACACAGAAAGCTGTAACTGAGGTCGTCTTAATTCAGCTACTTTACACTGTGCTGGCCTTAAATGAACTAATTTGAGACCTATGACCTTAATGGAGGGATTTCTCAATTGACATACTGTTAACTGATGCAAAATCTACGTGAGATAGCCTTAGGAAATCCGTATAAGCATATGACTGTACTATACGAAATGTGAAATTCTTCTGGCTTTAGTGGAATCACGTATTTATATAGAACTTCTCTGAGCAAAGCTTCAACTTTTGGGGTTTTAATAAGTTTTTGAGAGAAAGCAAGAAAGTAATAACTAATTCTGATACAAGTGGATTAAAAGATATAATTATAAACCTTTCCTGTGCCATAAAGAAAGTTATGTAAAATCAATGGCTCTGCTTATCCTATTAAATAGAAGAGATGCAGAGACTGACCCTTGTGTCCAATGCCCCAAAACAGCAGCTAGAATGTGTCCAAAAAATCTGGAACTTAAGCAGTCTTTACAAAAGATTAGGTTTGAAAGTGGTTTTGAGAATCCAAATCAAAACCAGGGATTCAGTCAACAAGAATATAAATTATCAGAGCTTATGTTAAGGACTCAAACTTCCCCACATTATTTTCCCTTATCAATTATAAGATGCAACCAGAGTTGTGGAATTTTTTCATGCTGAAGGACAATTCTGTTTCCAAATTGATCAGTTTGTCTCATCCAAAACCCAATCAAACAAAAACAAGCAAACCAAAAACCAAACCAAAACAAAAAACCCCAAACAAAAACCCCCAAACAAAAAACCAATACAACAACCGAACCAACCAACAACAACAAAAAAAACCCAACAAACCAAAACAAACAAAAAAACCCACTACCACCACCAAAAAAAACCCCAAAAAACAAAACAAACAAACAAACAAAAAAAAACACTAAAAAATTCCATTAAATAAAACCTGATAACACTAAAGTCGTGTCTTCGCATCTGGCTCAAACATTACATCTCAGCTGGCAATGAGGATAGGATGGTTGCAGGTATCTATTATGGCTTCTCAGCCAAAAGCTTGGTTCCTCATGGCTCTGTGGTGTGGTCAACACTGGACAGACAAGTAAGTTTCACCTCATTCCTGGAAAAGGTTGTACTACCTGAGCGGGGGTGGCTAAGCTAGAGGAGTCCCAGGGATTGACAAGATAATATGGAGAGTGACTGTCACAGGCAAAAGGAAGGAATTATGGCTGTATTGGATCTCTGCTTCCTAGGAGAATTTCTAAAGCATCTTCTCCCCTTATACAGGCAGATGAGTCAAAGAACTTAATCTTAGTAATTCACATTCTTAGTAATTTTAAGACTTAAAAGAGCAAAAGGGACAAATTATAATAAGCCTTCAAAACCCCCTGAAAGATACATAGCAAACGTTTTAAAGTACTCTTTCAAAATACATTTTCCCAATATGTGTGCTGATCAGGAATCTGCACACATGTAATTCTGACTTCTATCTTCACATGAAGCCTTTGGCATTTAAACACATGGACAGTTAAAAACATTTGGACAGTTAAAAAAATTTGGACTTTATTGCATTGTTGCAGATGCTAAAACAATATAATACTTAGCAATACCTAAAAGAGTGTCAGTCTACATGACTCCTGCATCAGGACCCTTGTAATGAAATATTATTATATACACTAGTTTAGGAGAGAAACAAAACAAAAGTGATATAAAGTTATGACCTCTCTTCCCACACAAAAATCCAAGTTTTTTTTCTTTTTCATTTGTTCAAAATTGCTGCTCTCAAAATTGTGTGTTAGGTTTTGCTCCAGAGATTACATTTTTGTTCTCATGACTGTGTTTTGTAGGTTTAATGCAGACTGTTGATTTTGTACTGACTGAGTCTGACTACTTAGAGCGGAAAGAGGTGTTGGATGTGGGCCCTCAAAATGCCCTTCACTTACTAAATTTGCTTTGGAAAAACTCCTAAAGCAAATAACTGATTTGGTTCACTTTTGCTGTAAGTGGTTTTTATGAAGTTTATTCTAAATAAGATGACACACAGCCCTACAACACTATGTTGTTTCCAGGAGTATAATTTTCACTAGCATTTAAGATCTTATAGTGATTTTTTATCAAATACAACTTTCTTGACTTTAGGTCAGTATTTGAGAATCCAACACCAAGAAGATGGGTGTCCACATGACCTCAAATACAAAGTTAATATAGGTTAAGGTTCCAGTTTTAACAACCTTTTATCAAACTTCCCTTCTGTCACTGTGACAGCTGTAAATGGCAATAGAGGGAAATCTCATGGCTGATAGTCCAAGAAGGAGCTTTTGTTCTGGGATACTGTGCTAGGCAAGTCCTGAGTTTCAGAGAACTCAAAAATGTCTCTTCAGAAAAAGACATGAAGCCATTTTTATGCAAAAAGAGTGAGATTTTGGTAATGGGTAAATGGTACACGTGAAAATTTGCTTCTCTAACAGATCTTTTAGAAAGGTTAAAAATATCCCCAAAACTGATGGGGAAACATACCTAAAACTTCAGTTCAAGGAAGAAACTTAATATTTACTGTATTTTTGGAGACAAATTACACAAAAAATAAATACTAGATCTGAATACAAAAAGTAAAGTAAAGCAATGGTCTTCTAGTCATGCTAGAAATTCTTTTTTTTTAAATTATTTTATTTTATTAAAAAACTCCATACCCAGTACTTCTGTAGAAAACTACTTTTTCACTATCAGATTTTTAACAAACCTTATAGCAGATGCCTTTACACTTTTATTAGTTTACATGTTTTCCATTGGGACTTGTGATAATACATTCCTGATGAGATAGCATGGTTCAGATTTCCAAGTGCATTCTCTTATCTTATTGTGTTTTTTTTTTTTTCTTATTTTTTTCCTCATTTTGAATGACTTAGTAATGCACATATTTTATCATTATGTCATACTCTTCTCCTGGTTCTGAGATAAAACTTTCAAGAACAACTGATATTATTAGTCTAGGTATTCTGGCACTTCTTTATTATCTTTTTATTAAACTGATGAATGCTTTTATACTCAGTTTTTGCCCTGAGGGTTTTTAAAAAGTGGGCATTATATCAGATTACTGACTTACAGGAAATACATGCTCTACTATTAGTATTTGCCTAAGTAATTACCAGTCAAACCTTTCATCTAGATATTTTAATCTTCACTGGTATTAGTTCTTACTTCGTTTATTCTGGTCTACCTACAATTGGCCGCATTATTCTTTACATTTCTTAGCACAAAAGACTTCTTTCCACCTCTTTTTTTTTTTTTTTTTAATCGTTTGGGATAATGATAACTATGGATTTATTGCCTTTGTATTTTTAAAGATCACATTTTAACTGACAAAATTATAGTAAATAAGGAAGTGCAAGTCAACTTTGAAGTTTTCCTTTATGGGTGTTGAGGTGAAAAATTTATGTAACTTTTTTGATTGTGTGTTATACAACTGAGATTGCTTTTAAGTAACTTTTGTGTCTCAGTTAATTTATGCTTCCTGAAAGACAAGTGGATTCCTCATAAGCATAGATAAGAATTCTTAATGTTTTCTTCATTTGCAAAACAACACCCTACACCATTTAGATTGAAAAACCTTAGAAGGGTTCAGACGCTATGACTTCATCCAGCTGTTTGCACTGTCAACAAAAATTTCAGGAAAATCGTTCTCTAGAAAAAAAACTTATCCTTGACTCACTTATTACCCATCACAAGGTTTATTTTAATCTTCCTTATTGTCTGAAGTGCTGTTCTTCAAAACAGCAGGTTCTGAAGCATATCATATAGCCAAATTCTTCCTTATATCCATACACTGGAGTTACTAGACCTTTAATTTATAGGTACTTGAAGTCAAACCTAACCCATGTGAACCATACAGCTGTAAAATTGATTATGTGATACTGTGTCAAGGCAGCTACTTTCTCTCTATTCACTTCCAGGGAAGAATGAGCTAGAAGATGGAAGATTAGGCTGAGCAATTATATTTCAACTATCTAAAGTACTCCACATTTTGAAACTGAGCATCTCTCTGATTTTAGCTGTTGTAGATCCTTCACGTAAGTCAGAAATGTTACCACAGCTAGTGGTATAAAGAATGTTTTCATTGCATGGCATTCATGAAAGTAAAACACGATATGTGGGGGTTTTTTAACAAGTCTGTGGCAGTACAGAATAAGCCAGGAGGGAAAGTCTTGTGGGAAGACTCACTGGACTGCTGCCAGAACTCTAGTGACATTCTGTCCCTGATAACCTGAAAGAGGGAAATTCTAAGTTTCCTTCTTTTTTCAGGAACATTAACAGGAATAAATGGTAATTTATAAATTGTAGCTCATGAGAAAATGCCAGCCGTTAGGGTAAAACCACAAACAATGTATGCAAAAGTAAAGGAATGTGACCTTTTCCTTTCCTTTTACTAACTATGAAATTTGTTGCAAATCTTGTTCAGATATTGGATATTATATAGTTAATTGATCCCTTTCAATGGTGGGTAAGATATTTTTGCCTCTGTTAATGTAGTATTCTGGAGCTTTCAGATGGTTTGTGCTTGCACTTTCAACCATAGTGAGTAAATACTGTTTAGAATCACAGTTTCTTCTTCAAGAAAATGAACACTAAAAGAATTTTGTCTGATAATAAAACAGATGTTTTCAGTCCACTGTAGTGTCTATTAAAGATCTCCAGTTACCACCACTAAATACTAATCAAAGAAATAATCTAGCAATGCAAATATATTGCAATATAATATATTGCTAATGTGTATCACTGTATAAGAGATGCCAGATATTTTTGATATATATGCATTATGCAACTTTTAATTATTTTACTGCATATTATTGTTTTGGCTGGATTTAGCCTCATTCATTTTACAGGTACCTGCTAAAAAAGGATTGGCAGTTATACAATATAAGATCATTTTTCATACCTAAAAATTTCATTGTGATATTTGTGTCTTTATGTTCTCTTTACCTTCTTAATCTCCTTTTCATCAGGAATTGAAACATTTAAATTGAGAGTCTATAAATTTGCCTACAATATTCCCTTTTTGTGGCATAGAAAATTACATGGAAATAAATCACTCAGTGATTTTGCTTATCTAACTAGTTAACCAAAATCAGCATCTTGTCTTAAATTAAGTATAGCTGATCAAAACTGATATGCTTGTTAAAAATATTTTCTTTTTTTTCCCTTTCTTTGTACAAAGTCAAAAGAAAAAAGAATAAAAAACCAGCAAAACAAAAACATGAAATAATTTGATTAAAGTGACTTGAAATTAAAATATATTCCATGATTTTATTTATCAGAAGAGGAATTCAAGACACTGAAACATCTCTAGAACCATGAGCAAATCCAGAAGTGATATAATCCAGTCACAGAGTTGGATTGGCAGGAACAGTGACATCTGAAGGATGGGCTCAGAAAGCCATTCCCAGATCATGTGCAATGGAGCAGGCTCATGCAACTAGCATCCCATCTGATTTTTTCCTTCACAAGGCATGAACACCACACAGCTTATCAGGCACTGAAGCTGTTGAGTCAGCTCTGTGCCTCCAAGGAAGTAGCCCTGTGCACATTCAGCAAGTCTGAGGTACTGGAATACCTGAAGGAAGAACGCAAGAAAAATACCTAGGACCTTTTGGCTCCTTGAAAAAGATCTGCACATGAGAAGACTGAAGCAATTACTCTCCTGAGGTACCAAGATGAAAGAATGCAAACATTTCTTATTAACAGGACATATGACTAACATTGTGACAAAAAACATCAGTGAAATCTACCTTAGCAAGAGAATTCCCTGCTTTTCTAACATGATTATAATCCTGGCTTGGTGTAGTGCTTCTGAAAACAAACACAGTCTCATTCTTTAATGTATAAATTTGATGAAAAAAATAAAACAATGTTTGCTGAATAAAGTCTGATAATGCTTACATGAAACTGCATGGACAAAAATCAAAGAATCCCACCAGCTTTAGTTTTAAGAATGTCATATATTAGTCCTATGACTGAACAAATTAAGCAACTGGATTGAGAGCATCTTGAAGCACAAAGTACATTTGAAATGTCTGGTAAAGGGAGTAGTGATCACATAACAAAAGAAGGCTGGAAGCAGGTCACTGCACATACCAGGAGGAAGGTTCCTCCTCCTTCTCAAAATCTGACAGGTAGAACCGACATGTCCTACAACAGGTATGAGGCTCTGGAACTAGAAGGCCAGATAACTGATGAGGAGTGCAAAGGTCCTTCTGGGGTAGTAGAACCTCCTAGAACAACACCACTTCTACCTCACGTGAAGACCTCCTCTGCTAAAAGGAAAAGAAGGGTAGTTGTCATAAGAGACTCCATTCTTAGACGAACGAGGGTCCAATATTCAGGGTAGACAAAACTCACAGGGAAGCCTGCTGTCACACAGGGGATCAGATAGGGGACATTACCGGAAAACTCTTCAGTCTAATGAAGCCCTCTGATTACTATCCACTGTTGATTGCTCAAACTGGCAGCAATGAAATAACAAAGTTTTCTGAAATAACAAAGATCTGAGGGCAATCAAAAGAGACTTAGGTGCCTGACAAAATTCATAGAGGGATCAGGAGCACAGATAGTGATTTCCTCAATTCTTCTAGTAACAAGGAACAATATTGATAAGAATAGGCAGATCCATCAGGAGGATGAGTGGCTCCAAGGTTGGTGTAGTCAGAAAAATTGGGGATTTTTTGACCATGGGACAATCTACTCCACACCTAACAACCATTAACTAAATAGCAACAAGCTAAGAGACAATTAGTAAATACCAAAGCAAATGTCCAGTGAAAGTGCATCAGTGCTACATTATGAGACCGAATTATCCTTGAAACCGTATCATTAATTTGCCTGCAAAAGTGATGAAACCATTCGCCAACCACAAGATGGACATGTTCAACATCAAGGGGCATCCACCGCAGCAGGAAGTTTACTGAGACCCATTAGAAAAAAGAACCAAGAGCCTAAGGAGAGGAGAAAAGTCATGATTACAAACTAGGGGGAACTACGCGCATACCAACCACTAGTTTCTGTGACTGACATTTGATGGGATGCACCAATCTCAGAGGGGAGAAAGAGTTCTAGCACAAAAGCTGATGGGGGTCATTGACAGCTTTAAACTTTTTAAAGCTTTTAAACAATTAAAGCTTTTAAACTGGTTTTGAAGGGGGAAAGGGACACAATCAGGCTTGTTAGTGATATGAAATGGGATGGTGTTCCGAAACTTGAGGAAATGAGCACTAATGGGATCTATCAATCTGTTTCACAAGGTATTGACTACAGTGTACCACACCTGAAATGTTTCTACACCAATGCACAGCATGAGGAACAAACAAGATGAGCTTTAGCCCTGTGGTGGTTTGACCCTGGAAAAAAGGCTTGGTGTCCAGCAAAACTCTTTCAAGGCCTTTTTTTCCTCCCCCTGCCCCCTTTCACCTTCCAGAGGGAAGGGAAAAAAAAAAACAGCTAGGAATTTATAGCTAGAGATAACAACCGAAAGAGGAGCTTTGATTAATACCACAGGCAAAACAGAACTTAGAATAATGCTTAAATTTATCACTAACAAACTAAAAACTAAAAATAAGCAATAGAAACAGGTTAGAAACACCTTTCCACCACCACCCCTCAGTCTGTCCATGCCCCCTCCTTCCCCCAGTGGTGCGTGAGACAGGGAAATGGAAGATTTACAGTCAGTTGTTGTTGAGTCAGCCATTCGCAGATGTAAGTCCAAAACTTAAGCAGCAGTTCTTCCAAATGTGCTGTCTCAGGGGGCTTTCCTGTGGGCTGCAAAGAGGACAGCTTGCTTCACCACAGTCATCACCGCGGTCACAGGGGAATCACAACTCTGAGTCCTTCCCCTGCATTCCATGGGGTCCCCGCCATGAGAGAGATCCTCTGCTCTCTCGTGAGTCATTCCATGGGGTACAGTCTCTCATGAAAAACTGGCTATACCTGCTTAGCATGGGTTTCTCCCTCCATGGGTCTTGGCTGCAAATCTTTGCATGACCTCCACTCCATCTTGAGGGCCTGAATTCATGAATCCCCCTGCAATGAGAGGGGAGTCTTTGCACCTGGATGGATCCCATGGGCTTCGAGGGGACAACTTGTAATCACCATGGTCATCACCACATATTCAGGGAATAATAGCTTTAAGTCCTCTCCCTGATCCGTGGGGTCCCTCCCCTTCCTTCTCCTCTTCTCCTCCTGCACTGACCTTGATGTCTGAGTTGTGATGTTGCTAATCCATGGCTGCCAATTTCTAACTGTGCAACAACTGCTTAAATACATTTTCATGCAGGGGCGTAACTTAATGTTTTAAAAGCAGAAAGTTTTCCTCGGAGCTGGCTCTCATTGTCTCTGTTCTATAGGATGGAGGGAAACTTCCAGAGGCTTTCAACAGAAGCCAATCTTCCTCTTATTAAAAAAAAAAAAACAAAAAAAACTAATCAGAGAAACCCACGACACCCCAAAAAATTTCAGAGGTCTAGGATGATATGGTGTGAATAATTCCACTCCATAGCCAAGAACTTACATCACAACCCAGCTATTTTAAGTAGTCTTAGTGTAGAATAAATTTGATAATTCAATCTACAAGTTATAACAGCAATGTCTGGGTGATAAAAAGAAAGATATACATTTGGTTCTATAGAGATGCCTTCTAACAGAAACAAGTCAACAGTACAGAAGAAAAAAAAAAAGACTTTTTTTCAGCAAAGGCAATAGAAGAGTTTGAGGGAAGAAAGCAGCCTCAGAAACAGAAGAAAGTCTGCCTAATAAAAATGATGGTGTCTTAATTTCCATTCACACAAGGAAACTGTTTCATAAGTAAAATGTGTAATAAGTGGGAATGACCTCTTGTGGCAGTAAGTTGTACTGGTATCTTGCACGCAGCACTGAAGTGATTAATTTCTACTAATTTGCAATGTAAAGTCTGAAAGAAAGAATTATATGTCTGTGACCATATATCATGTGACTATAATCATATCTAGTTGGACTGTCTTGGCTCTGGGAGATTACAGCAGACATCTAATGTCCCAGAACTCCCATCATTATGATATGCTGAACCAGGGATGGGGAATCCCTGCTCAACATACACTGAAAGAAACATTGCAATTACGTTTTTGTGCTCCTCCCTCATACTGCTACCTTATCTGAGCTGGTTCCCTGTCAATTAATTTTCTTCCAACTCTTACATAAAGTCAACACTATGAAAGCAAATCATACAACTGTATCAGTGGCAGAAAATGAGACAGCAGTGTATTCAGTGTCTAATAGCTCAACTCCGTTCTCTGTAATAGCTCATACATCTGATCCTTAGGGCTGCTAATGGCAAAACAATGTTGCCCTCTCATAGCTCCTGCAGAAAATTTACTAGCCAAAAGTAGAAACATCTTCTCAGCCTCAAGTCTGTAAATATGGCAACAAAATATTGTAGTTAAAATAAATAAACAACGGTTGACTGGCTTAAAATAGTTGATATACGTAATGTATTATTATTCATCACCAAGCAATCGGGCAAGAGTGAAATCCATACACTGTCCAAGGCCTTCTCAGGCCAAAATGTTTGGATGAAATTAACACAGCTTTGCACAAGATGTCAAAATTTTGTTCTAGTTGAATATGTTTGGTAAACATGACACTGTTTATTAGCAAGTTAATGTGGTTAACTGGTGACAGTATGAGCATCTGTTGATCTGATCAGTAATGATGCAGGAATTGCTAATTCTCTGGAGAATGGTTTACACCACTGTCTATGGATCTTCTTGCATAATCAGCATGATTAGCCTTTGATGAACAATTCTACTTTCCCAACCTTTTAGCTGGTGGCTTACACAATCTATATACTGCTTCCTATAAACACTTCAATCTGAAACAATTTCAGGAAAAAATATTATTCCCAGGGTAGTATCTCAGTTTGCATTGCTTATACCAAATGCTTTTCTGAAAGGCCTCCCCTGAGTTTAAAGTAGTCTGCTTGCAACATTTCAATTGTTTTATTTCTTCTTTTTTTTTCTTTTCTTTCTTTGTTGTTGTTCTAAATTAAACTCTATTGGAGACTGCAGCATTTCATATTATAACAATGCCTGTCAGGAGTTCTTTACTGTGCATGATAAAATGTAAACTCTTTAATTAGCTTTTTTGTAATAAACACTGGAAACTACTTTAGCATCTTAATCAGTAGAGTTTCAAAGTTATTCTCCTTTTTACTTGCTTCTGCTGCTCTTGTCTGTTTGCTATGCTCTATTACTCTGTTGAAAGCTATCATTTAAAGTTTATCCCATTATTGATGAGCAGTGTGTTTGCCTTTGCTATTTTTAACTAAAATCGAATATTTTATTAAAAGTTTCCTAATATTGTATCTCAATCATTTTGACAGCAAACATTTGTAGGAAGCACCTCACTCACTTTAGGGTGAGTTTGCTGAAAACAAGTTGTTCTAATTTACCTGACCCAACAGTGGCAACTAGATATCACAAAATACCTCACATATTCCCAAAGTAAACCGTTACGAAGCAGCTGCTAAGTGGATTGCTGGCAGCTGAAAAGTAACATACACTGTTGTCTTACACACAGTTTTAGTAAGCTAACCTATTTTTAGTCTTAATGGGATTTGGAACACAATCACATTGGTCTTCCATGATAGCACCCAAAGCAGCAATACGGTGCTAAATAGTTGGTTCCCAAAAAGCAAAAGTCAAATAATGACAGGAGTTGGAAGAGATCATGCCCTAGTTTTCTTTGGCCAAGGGTTTGCATTTTTTGATTGCATTTTCTTTTGGTTTTATTTCCCCGCCCTGCCTCCATTTCCAGGCTTGAGCAGTAAGAAAAGAAAAGAATCTGAGGTTGTTAAAAAAGCTGTCCGGGTTGTTGGATACTGTCTCCAACAGCATCCTGTTTAGCCACAGAGATCCATGGCTTCAGAAATCCATGGTGGGAACTGTCCACCTCAAGATGCTTCTCTCAACAACCTGCTGGACAGACAGGAAGCTACAGCTGTGGTTCCAGCCTGCAGCTGCCTCAGAGACAGCTACAGCAGCACAGTCCTTTTCCTGTGCTGTTGGAATGCCTGTGGAATAGGAGAAATCTCAGCTTGAATAACAACTACTTTTTCGCTCCAAGGCTTAGTGATAGAGGTCAAAAAAGTCTGATGCCAAAGTAAAAATATTAAAAATAAAATTGCATTTTTTGAACTCGTAATTTTTTGTGCTTTGCTACCCAAAATACCTGAGAGAATTATGGCATTTTATAGGTTTAGGGTCCTTATTTTTCACTTAGGGTTTGATTTCCTTTGGTGGGTTTAATTTATTTGTTTTGGTGCTTTGTTGTTGTTTGGAGCTTTTTTGTGTATTTATTTTAATTACAGTGTATAATATATATTTGATGCCTCCTGATGACTGATTTAAAAAGCCCAGCTGAGACCAAGTTCTCCATTATTCAGGTCTTCTGCAACAGATAATTGAAGAATTACAGTTGAGAAAGAGTGTTCTTTAATGCAATGTCTGATAGTAAGTTTGCATTTGACAGTGGGAAATGATCCTTACCAAGTTCATCTCTTATGAATTAGAATACCTCTAAGTCCTACAGAGTTGGACAGGCTGAAGACTAGGGGATCATATGACAGAGACTCTCTAGATATGTATGTAGCAGCACCACTGTGCCACTTAATACTCCAAAAGATTTAATATTAAATCTTTTAAATTGTATATTATTTTTTAAGAGATTATATTATTTATTTATATCCTGAATATTTTTAAGATGACGAAGGCAAGTTCTTCCTCTAAATATAAAAATCTCCTCCTTGCTAAGACAGAAACATTTTCTTACTAAGGGTTAACTAGTAACCAAATGTTGCTGGTCTGTGATATAAGAAATATCTTAGCATTCTATCCATCTGTTCACGTAAGGATGGTGTTCTACTGTGTGACATTACTTAAGCAGCTCATTCAGAGAAGCTGAACAAAATGTGATACATGGACAAACACAATATTTTTTTGAGAATATTATTTCAAATACAGAGTTAAAATTACCACAGCTACAAAAGTAATGATGTTTACTTAAAAGCCTAGTCCTGCTCTCTATCAGCATTATTATTTTTTAACTAGATTTTAACATCACAATTATTTGTTTTCATTAAAAAAAATACAAACAAAACAACAAACCCTAGTGAAAGCCAACAGTCTGCCAAATAGTCTAATTTCCATCAGATTTCTTTACAAAGGGGCGTCTTTACTGGAATATATACAGGACCAAATAAAAGGTCATCAGAATTCCCAAATTGTTTTGGTTGAAACTGTCCAAAATAATTCAGTCTGAAGCAAATATTTATATGTATACATTCAGTCTGAAAATATAGTCAACAAACTTAAAAATACCCAGTAACTGGAAGGCTTCTCTCAGCCTATATTAATAAGCAGTGACACACTTCACTTTGTATTAACTAGGACTTGACTGTCAGGAAAAACTGACCAATTCAAAACTTAGGGCTAATTAATGTACATAATCCCAAACTTTAATTCAGTAATCAGAGGAAGTGAAATTGAACTTTCTAGTGTTCCATTTTTCCAAGCGCCAAAATGAACATCATAATTTTAAGTTTAGTTATGTTCAGTGGCTTCACTGAGAGCACTTGCTGTTTCGCTGTTTTCACTTGTCAGTGAGAGCATGTAGACATGGGTTATTTGGTTGTTCACAGACAGACGTATTTGCCATTCCTAAAATATTCTTCAACAGAAGTTTTATTTATTTTTTTCCTGTAGCTTTAATTCTTATGCTTCAAATTGGTATTTAGCTCCTATGCCTCCTGCTACCTTCAGTTTAGGATAGCTCCTTCTCCCAGGCATGTTTAGTGTCAGTCCAGACTTTTATATGTTTACAGTTTTAACATCTCCCCCACTTCATATCATGTCCTTCTTTTTAGCAGGTGTGTCTCCCAAACATAATGAATTTTTACACTTGTAAAAAAAAATCATTTCTGCACTCCTGATGCTTCCCATACCTAACGCCTCACCCTGTTGCATGTTGACACAGCAGTCCCACAGGGCTGGGGCCAAAGGCTGGGGCCAAAGGAGGTAGCCTGATTTCTCATTTCATCCTGATCTTTCAGGTGTGTGCTGTGGTTTAGTCCTCTAAGTATTGACTCAGAAAAGTTACTTCCACAGCAGCTTTAGCATCAACTTTGGAATAAATAGGCTGCTGAATTCTTCCTTCCATTCCCTTCTCTCCCAGAAGGAATCTAAGGAGCCACTGTCTCTAGATACATGACATTTTTATAAAAATAATAACCGCTTCCAGACATGTTCTGCTTGAGACCTAAGGAAAGGGACATTGAGATAAATCTTCACATATCTTACCATACTTACAGCATCATCTTTATAAACACCCTTCTGGAAGTCTGACTGCCCAAAGGTGACAGAGAACCATTTTGCATCAGCAGGAGTTGTACAATGCAGGTCACTTCACTAGAGTAATTAGTCAGTGTTAAGGATACAGATTGTGGTTTGTTTTAGTAAGGACCAGAATTTTATTCAGTTTTATGCTTCTTTTATTTACAATTGATGTAATTCCTCCCTTCTACATGTGAAGTTTAGTTTAATAGCAATTAAACTGTTGTGAAACAGCTAGAGTCTGTGTTCTTTTTTACCAGTTTGCTGTTTCTTGCAGCTTTCAGGATACCTAGGAATGTCTTCAGGGAAGGGACTCTGAGTCAGTGAGAGTTTTGGGGTAGGTATTGTTCCTACAGCAGGCGTGCCAAAAACCATCTAATGTACTCTGAAGTTCTAGTTTATTTTAGCTCAGTCTAAAACAATGGAATTTTATAAAGAGACAAGTAAGGCCTACTTAGTAAGACAATACAAAAAATAATCTTCCCTTGCCCACTGTATCCTTGCTTCTTTCCAGCCTTGCTCTGAATCCAGAAGCTTTCAGGGGCTTCTTGAATCCAACTCAATGCAATTCTCTTTTGAGAAAAGGGGGTTTTTTGGGGGCTTTCTTTCTATTTTATTTCCTGTCCTCTTGTATCTATGGCCCTGAACTCCCCAGGACCACTCCTCCTGCTGCAGGCTCTTTGCTTGCTGGGTTTCTCCCACTGCTTGCCTCACAGGTTTCATCACAGCTTTTCCCATCTGTGGACACTCACTCTCAGGTAAGACACAGAAGGGAGTCCCTTGGTCCAGAGCATTCCCTCTGATTTATGTGAGTTAGTGATAACCAGATAAATGGCAGCTTGTCCTTGCTGCCAGCCACTGCGTTTTTTAGAGACAATAATGCACAGTAACTCATGAACAAACCTGGCACATTGTTGCATCTGGTTTTTTTAACTACAAATTCCATGCATAGGGTTCAACTTTACATTATTACCAGGAATCTGCTCACAGTAGAGACATAATTGGCAGTACTCATAATGAATTAATACAAACCTGGATGAGAAGTTAAGTTCTTTCCCTTTTATCTCATTAAGGGATATAAAATATAACAGGAAAAGGCCAAAACAAGTGCTTTGGAGGATGTATTATTTTAATAAAGTGAGGATGTAGACATGACAGAGTGCTCTTCTATTAGAGCTAGGGAGTGTTTTATTTTGCACTGCCATTTTTGGAGTCTAAATTAGTCTGCTGCCAATGGTTATTTCTAAAAGAATGATGTTAAAACAATATTTAGTATTATTTCTTGATGAGGTTGATCTGACAATGAATTATGTGCTTAGGCTGTAATAATTGCAAACAGCTATAGAGATATAGCTAAAAGAATATAGCAAAGTACAGTTCTCCTTTGAGAAGGTGCATGTTTTATAGCATGTTTGTGTGAAATATAAATGCATGTAAGCAGAGAGCACTTCAGTCTTGGTAATTAGAGCTAGATTGCACTATCGCCTATTCTGAGCACTTGAAAATCAAAAGTCATACTTCTAGACTGTGCCAAGAAATGAAAATCAGAAACCATTTTGCATATTTAAAATTATGTATTGTCTTTGGGTTGCTGAACTGAGACAAAATATGAAGCTCTTCCCTAAATGTGGAAACATGGAGTTAAGGTTAAAAATGCACCACATTAAAAACCATAAGACAACTCAGAATAACAGCACTGTCATAATGCACCTGGGCAGAAAGGTAAAAGGGCAACTTAGCCCAAAGAGCGTGGCACAGAAGGAAACCTGAGAGTAAGGCTTAACACTATTACAGTGTCAGTACTCATAGGTATAACAAGATCTAAGGCTGGCAGGCTGCTCACAGCCTAAAGGATTGCAACATTCCCAGAGGAAAGGCAGGAAAGAAATGTGTGAAATATATTGGCTGGGCAGCCTGAGAGAAGAGTTAATCCTGATGCACAGCCCTCCCTGAGATTCTTTGGGAATGGTGTGATTGTTTTGGTGATGGTGTGATCAGGCCATTAACAAGTTTAACACTTCCTAAGGCCAACTTACTTTAAAAATACTCATACTGCTAATGACATTTGACCTAGCTTCCAGAAGAATTGGAACAACATTTGACCCTGGATGCACACTTTAGTCTACCTCAAGTCTGACCTTACTTTGATAATGGCTGTACCTTATGTGAACTAATCAGAGTACAGCAGTTTATATTGCTTATAAAGTCTGTGTGTATGAGCATTCATACACATGCACATCTGTTAAAGTAGAGCCTATATGCACATGGATATAATACAGAGGAAGGGTAGCATACGTTATATAGTGATCTAATATGACATGTTACATTTAGATCAATTTTGAAAGCCAAAACTAAACAATCAGATTATTGCATGTAAATGTCAATGAACTACTCTGCCTGTGGCTAGTTGCTAGCATTTTTTCATCATGGAGTCATAACTGCAAGCATACATAAAAGGGTAGATGTAACTTTTGATTTTTCATAGTATTTAAAAGAAAAAAAACACTGATGCATAGAGCCAACACTTAGGCTGATATTTATAACTGTAATAGAGGAGAATGTCTGTCTCATAGCTCATAATTTAACATGTAATACCAACATCTTAATGCATTGTCAGTCTGAACTTAACCAAACTTCTTGAAATAGACAAGATCTTATGATACATGTTCCCCACACAATTCTACTCTCTTTTAACAAAAGAAAAAGGAAAAGCGGGAGCTGATCAAGAAAAGTAACAATTAAATAAAAATAAAATAAGCATTATTCTTGGAAAGAATGTCTCATTTTCTTCCTTCCTTTTGGCCATTTCCTAGGCTGCTATAGATTGAAGAAAATAAGAATAAGCATCTTTTGACCACAAACAGATGTGCTTGATAAAGAAAATGTCAGCAAAAATACTAAAGCAATGTGTCACAGCAGCTTTCTGACAGATAGAGGGAAAAGGTAAAAAATGTTCTATCATGTCCGACAAGGTGTTCTTTTTGAGATTTAAAGATCACTGTGCAACTTTAAACATGTTTGTCACTTTGGCTCTGACTGGAGCTATCTGGAGCTTCACAAGAACTTTATCAGCTCAGCATAGGGGGGAAGAAAGAAGCCCATTCCCATTTATCTCAGCCAGGTTCCCTTCAAAGCCAACAAATAAATTACAGTGTACATTTGATACAAATTGATTCCTTAACTCAAATAACAATGTTGTCCTCCCAGTCAGGCCATGTGTCACTCATTCGCGATCCTGAGTGAAAGGCTCAATCTGTCTGTGTGACAGAAATAGGCCTGACGCATCTCACCGAGGAATGCTAATAACCCTGGCCTGGCCCAGGCCTTTGTGGGCAAGCTGTGATAAGGAAAATCAGCCCGTCCTGTCAAACACCGCAAAGGCCTGATCGGTGTTTGTTCCAACAAGCTGCATAGGCCTCGAAGTCGCCATCCTATTTCATGTAGCAAATGAGAGGAAAATAAGATCCGGCTACCACGGTTAAGATGCCGGTGACTGTGATGAAGCCGAAGTGAAAGGAAACCCCATTGAATATCTTGAACTGATCTTATCAGCTGCTGGAGAAATGAGATATTGGCAGGGGCTGTTGAGTTTCTCACAGCTGAGCAGGTTAATAAGGTTGGGAGGCAGGCCACAGGCTAATTGGATTTGCCTTGGTTTGATAAACAGTGGCAGGCCCATTGCCAGAAAAACATACACAATGTGGCTTTTTCTCTTTGTTTCTCTTTAAGCCATATGAAAAAAGAAAAAGCTGGGGAAAAAAGCTGCCTTTTTTTCCCCCTTTTTTTGAAGCTAAAGGTGTCTTCCTGAATTCCCAGATGAAGAGGCCAACAAAGTCAAACTGTGAAACAGTAGTTGTTGGGTGTTCTGATTTTAATCAAACACCATTTAACCCGACTGACCTCGCAAAGTCAGCTCACATCAAAATAGCACAACTGTAAGGGCTAACTAGAAGCAGAAGGAAATAACAACCTATTGAAGCTTTCCAAAGGCTTAAAATATTCAAAAAGAACCAATTTTGCAGCCTCATCTCTGGATAGATGCAGCCTGGGCAGAACAGACAGCACGGCACAGGCACCTAGGCTGCACCCGCAGCTGCTGAGCAGGTGCCAGCACCCCTCAACCCCTTCACTAAGTTTGATGCCATGGTCCTTCAGCTATTGCCATCAGCCTGCTTCTTTTTGTTCTGTTACTTGGCAGGATCTGGCCTGAAATTTGCAAGAATTTGAGGGGCAGTTTGATTAAATGCTGCAAAACTGTGCCCTGCAGGGCAGACAGAAGGCTACCCCACTGCCCCTGTGCTGCCACACTGGTTGCTGTGAGGTTCCACTCACACTGTCCAACAAAACTAATAGTGCCTGCCAAAATGCGAAGACCTTTGCATGACCTTGGAGATGTAATACTTTGAAAAATATTGAAATTGCTTTTGAATGCCACCAATAAAATCCTCTTCCTAATTTTTTTTTTTTTTTTAATGCGGTTTTGGATGTATTTGCTCTGCTGACTTTTCTAAATCTTCGGACTGTTTTCACTGACAAGAATTTTGGATTGATGTTGCAGGGCTGGTGGAAGAAGAAATCACCAAATGAGAGTGGTGCTGCCTTATTCGCTACAGATACAAATACAGCACCAGGGCAAAGCAGTGAGGAATTATCTACAGCAAAGGAGGAATAGTTTACTTTCTGCTGTTGTATGTGCATTTCAACCAGTTTCTGTTCAATTACTCACACTTTTAATATGAGTGTAAGCACATGAGTACATTTTTAAAGGTGTACAATGCCCCACACTGTGGCATCTGAACATCAGGATCTTTTCATGAATTTCTCTGACCTCATTTATAAAAGTCATCAACAGAACCAATAACCAGTTGGAAAACACATGCCTTTTCCATGGAAAGATTCTAAGTACCTTATTTTTTTGTTTGTTTTATTTAGTTTCTTCTGCCTTCATAAAATATGTCTGTGCCCCATCAGATTCAGTGAGTCAGACAAGGTGAGGACCTAGAAAGGAACTATTTCCAAGCTTATTTCATGTTTTATTTTTTTCATTTAGAATGGGGACTTTGTAAGTTAGTAGAAAGAAAAGGTAAATTTGTCTGTGGAAATATTGTTTCTCACTTCAGTACCTTTTCAAGTCTTTGTTAAAATATGACTTCAGCAAAGAGTTTCCACTCTCTTCATCTCCATTCTTTAGAAAAAATAGTTGTATTATATACGGCTTTATTACTTACACTAATTTGCATTTAATTACTTTAAAACCTACTTTACATTTGCATAGCATATTTTATCAGACTATCTCAGAATACATGCCCAAATGAATTATATTGCACATCTTGCTTTTGAAGTTGATACATGAGCTGAGATTTCCTGAACAACTCTTTCCTGTTTAAATTATAGAGTTCTTGAAAGTGAAGCTTTTAGGAGCATACCATTTTCAACAAATATTGCCTGTGCGAATAGCTTAAGATTTTAGCAGGTTCAGAAGTATCCCTTTTAGGGACAGTTTGGATTCCTCTTCTAGGTTGGCTACTCCACCTTGTCCTTTGGAACTTCTTTATACCTTTGCCAAAATAGAATCAAAATATAACTTGGCTGATGAAGCCTATTCATTTGTTTAGAAATAAGAACTAACTTTCTAGAAAACAGTGACATTCCTCACCTGAGATGTGGGCTGCTGCAGAACATAAAACTATCACTTCCATCTGCTTGCTAGCTGAATTGCTGCCTTACTGAAGATGAAATTCCCTTTCATTCTCTGGTCCACAGAATATCTAATTATTTATAGCAAGTGAATTGGTTTGAAAAGAACAGAAAGAAGATTTTTTTCCCAAGAAAATACAGCTAAAAACTGGTCTTCCACCTGCTTACCACATGTCATAACTGTTGGACTTCTCTAGAGCAGAGAAGGTCCAGGCAGTTCAGAACTTACCATGTCCTTTGGCTCTGGAAGAAAATGTAAGAGAGAGGGAATGATTTGCCAGCAGAAGAGTTTCTCAGATCAGGATAATCAAAGAGATTTTCTTTCTTTTTCTTCTTTTTAGTTTTGGGCCTGGAAACATTTAAGAGAAGTTTTGTTTCATGGTAAATAAGAACAAAACCTGTAAATAGTATTGTAACTAAAAAAATGAAACAAAACCCAATCCCTGTATCATGACGGAAATGAAACCATTTGGGGAAAATAAAGAAAAGAAAATAATTTCAAAGAAAATAATTTAAACTAAATTTTGCTTTAATTAAGATTCAGGTTTGTTTTTAGAGAAAGAAAACTCTTCCCTCACTTTGAGTATGTTTCTGGACACCATCCCACAATACAAAATTGGCTTTGTACTTGCAATGACTTATGCATAATAGTTTCTTCCTTTCACATTTTGAGTGTTTTATTATTTTTGGATGCATATCAATACAGCATGTGGCACATGTATAAGGCATTACCGGGGTAATGGAAGTACATTTTCTGCAGTATAAATACTTTCTAAACTAAGCTGACAAAACCTCTTGCCTAAAATCCAGGTCCACTACTGGTGAAGTTAATAAAATTTGCACCTTTCAATAATAGTAGGATCAGTCTTCAATGGTTTTCCAGCCTCATATAAAGCTTGAAATAATGTGTAAGTCAAAAAATGCCTCAGTCATCCTAAATTTGCTCTAAGTTGCATTTGGAATCAATTGGTCTAGTTTCATGACATCCCAAAATAGCAATGAACAGATGAAATAATATATTTCTAAAATAATGAAAGACAACAAATAAAGTCCATAAGGACTACTGATTTTAAAATTGCATCAAACCCAAGTACTTAAGAGAGTAATATGGCCAAGGACTGATTTTATTAGTTTGCTATATTTCAGAAATTGTTTCAATGAACAACTGGCCAGCTAATGTTTCCTATTAAGATTCAAAATTTATGATTAAAGGTTATCTTTCATTATTATTTTTTTTTTAATAGACAGTACATAGATCAAAGCTAATAATAGCAGCTCCAAAGACATCTCATAAAGATTAGCATGTGCTTTTACCTTTAATCTCGTTGAGAAGGCCCTTGCCTTTAATGGAAGTATTCACAGAATATAACATTGAGCAGATGATCACATCTTTAAAAGATGAGAGCTTAAAGAAACACCTGGTAATTAATACTGAGTGATACAACATGAATAGAGCTCATAATAGGGCACAAGTTAGTCTTGGAACATCATTGTACTACTATTTTTGGAAGGAAACAGATGCATCCAGAACTTGAAAAAAGTACCTGTGTCAATGCACAGGGGAAGCTATTAATAATTAGCAGATACTGTGGAACAATCTGACTCAAGAACATTTTCCCTTCACATGTAGCAAAATTTCTATGACGTTTACTAATATCATATCTGGAAAGCAAAGAAATAGACATACAGAACAGAACCAGAAAATGTTCAAAAATAACCATTACCAAAACATCTGTGAAGTATTTCATGGCCAATAATGGGATGAGCCAACTCTGCCTCTCAACATACTTGTTTATACACTCACTGAAAGGACAGCACACATATTTGTACAGAAAGTAGATACAAATTTCAAAATACCCAAAGTGGGAGCAGCCAAATCAACATGAGATTTTATACAAAACCAACCAATAACAGAAGAAGTGAAAGTAACCAGCTTCCACCTCTAACAGAAAGATTGAAAAATTGAAATGTTTGCATCATGTTCAAACAAAAACTTGATCCAGTGTTGAACTTCTTCAAGCGGTAGCTTTCAGATATTATTTATAAAGACTGAAACATCACTTTTCTCACAATCCCCGAGATTTATGTTTTCCCTAATTTTCACAATACTCAGTAATAAGGTTTTAAAACAAGTGTTCCTTAGGGTTCCTAATAGATTACTTTTTATATCAAATAATAGATTAAATGTAGATTTACTATCAAACTAGTTTCTTGCAAGGTACACATATGTATTAGAAATAAATATAATGAGAAAAATGAAAAACCCCATGCATAATGTGATAATTAAATATATCATTGTGTATCACCAAAAATATATAAAAATATATTGTAAATGTAACTTGTCATCCAAACTTTTATTTCATCTGTGTTGACAAATAGATCAGAGAGAACTGATAGATTCCAAACTCTTAGTAACAGAAGATCCACAGCTAGACTATTATACAAATATTAAAATAGAGCTATTTCAATATTAATTTAATCAGTATACCATAGAAAATTAAAATTGTAACAATGGGGTTTTATTTGTAATTTGGGTCAAAGAAAGGAAATAATATGATTTTGAGAATCTTAATTTTGATTTCTCAAAGTTAAGACACTGAGAATGTTTAGCCTGTAGAGCAACTATTATTTGAAAATCAGATGTTTCAAGTGAAAAAAAAACAAACTAACATTTAAAGGAATTTTAGTTTTGGAAAATATGTTCTTCAGCTTCTAGTGTAAAGGTATTAATATTACATTTTGTTTTATACATCAATATAGGAGATAGGTTAACACACACCTTCCTTTTTCCATGATCACATCACTTCATTGTGTTATACTATTCTGTGATGAAATAATATAACCAAAGTTTCTACTTCCAAGTGTTTGCCCACTGATAAATCCCCATTTTACAATGTAAACCTCTTCTCCAGCTCCGAGTGTTTTAAAGGCTGTACCTATTTTAGAAAGTACAATTGCACAGTAGGAGTGGATTTGTGTCACAAAGATTTGGTGCTCGGACCCCACTGTCCACCCAAGATACATGTCACAGGCTTTAGTTCAGACTTGGCTAGTCTGAGAGCATGAATATTGTGGATTAGTAGGGATGGATCTGTAAAGTGGAGTGCAATAGCTGGTACTAAGGACTTGATGTCCACACATTTCAGGGTATAGGTTTTTTTAAACTTTGATGTATATTAGTCTGGCACAGTGAAGCCATTTGTGACCAAAGAGCATTTGGTACCTTTCCTGATACTCCAGGAAATATCTTCCAGCTGCTCTTCAAGATATTTATGTTCAGAATCATAGCTCAGTAAGTGGAAAAAATCAGGAGACTGACATCACAAGTTCCCTGCTGCCCTGAAATAAAATGCTAATACGAACACACTCTTTCTTTCTGTACTGTATTCAATTCCTTTTTTTTATCGATAACATCACCATATGTTATGTCAGAAGAGTTTTCATCATCACAGTCCGACTTTTAGCACTGACTTCATTAAAGAAAACATTGACAAACATCTTTGCACCAGACCATTATTTCTCTTTCCAGGACAGTGTGGTTTACCTGTTAGCCATTTGATTGGTCATTTTAGGATTTAGTCATCATCTCTATCATGTTAATTAGCAAGTTCTTGTTTGGCATTATATCCAGTTATCTCTATGATTCTCAATTAATAATTTTTCTCCAGGAGAATATCTGAGCTTTAGTTACATGCTCATTATATGAAATCTACCACATTTTTCCAGTGTAGAAAGACAATTATTTCATCAGTGAAAGAAAAATTAGTTTGTAATAATCTGTCTTCTATTAATATATATTTCTTTTTCTCCCATTTTTCATTTACGTCCATGTATTACTATACTTTCCTTCAAAATATGTTCTGATATTTTCTACATTTTCGAGGTCAAGCAGATAAAGCAGTTGACTTCTTCCTTTAGTCTAATATATATATATATATATATATATTCACTCTCCTACATTTATATATTCCTAATTCAAATTTGGTTTACTTAGAAATCTATATGACCTCTTGTTTTAACGCCTACCTCATTCTTACTGCACAGAAACCTTAGTTTTCTCATGAACTGTCTGACACTTTTTTAAACTTTCTTTTCAAGACCAAAATAAATTCTGTTTCTGACTATTCTCTCCTTCCCCCCAACCCAAACTGAAAATTAAAGTTTTTTTTATTGATGAGTCATTTTTTCTGACATTTCTCGACTATGTGTCTGTGTCTGTATTTTAGAACTCTTCCTACAAAGAATTCTATGTATTGAACTGAAACTCCAGATATTTTTGCACATTTGTCTTTAAAGAAACTTCAGATCTCTTCCTTCCTCAAATCTATAAATATTCAGGTAATTTCAGTTCATGTACTAGATCTCTGATGTCTCACTTCACCCTTCTAAAATCATAAACCTCAGTAATGAATATTTTTTGCTTATCCTTTCTTTTGAATTGAGCTTAGTAATCCTGAAATCATATATTGGAAAAGAGCCATTTGTAGAATTAAATTTCTTGTTAATAGATACTAATAGCAAAGGATATGAATGTCTTTATTCAATAACTTTCCTATGTAGAAATTTCACATTCAGAAATGTCTGAAGCCTGTGTGCATTTGTATAATTTGGTTTACATTCTGTATTTGGAGATTTCAAGACTCCTGAAGTAAGTAAAAACCATCCAGAAACAGTGTCTGTTAGTAATTCTTTCACTAACCGCATTGCAGATTTCTATCCAAATCGAAGTAAAATCCCAAGCTTCTATAACAGAGCTTTCACAGTTCTCGATAAACCTTAATTTTCCAGATTTCCTCAAAGTGAATTTGACTCAAACATAGAACCATAAAATCATTGACTAATTGAATTTAAAAGGAATCTCAGAAGGTCATCTAACCTCTTGCTCAAAATAGGTCCCCCTTAGTCCCCCTTAGTCAATGTAATCTCCCAACTTTGTGTGCACGTAATTCATTACCTTCTCCAGATCGCTCATAAAGATGGAAAAGAGGGCATGTCCTATGATAGACTCTTGCAGTATTCTGTTTTTACCAGCACACAGGTAGAGTACAATGCACTAGACACTACTTTTTGAGTCTTACCATGCAGTCAGTTTTATACCCTGATCCTTAGGTCATGTGCATAAAACACTGTGGTATAAAGCATCAAAAGCCTTGCTGAAGTCATCATGAATGACTCCCAGTATTACCCTTGACCACAAATCAGGCATTTTTTCATAAAAAGCAGTCAGGCTGATCAGACAAGATTTATCCTTGATTAATCCATGGTGATTACTCTCAGTCGCCTTTTTATGCTCAGAAATGTGTACCAAAATTATTTGCTCCATGATTTTCTAGTCTGTAGTTTTGGTTAACCTTTCAAATTTTTAATACCTTCTATTTATTTTAAGATTGCTGTGCTAAGTTCTTTTATTGATTACCAATGGACTTGGAATATGAGAGATTCATAATGCATATAAGGATAGCCAAATAGTGGAACAGGGAGGATCTTCACCTTTGGAGACACAGCTAGAGGTAGTCCTGAACAAGCTGATCTGGTCTCATTGCTGACTCTTCTGACCCTCCTGCTGAGCAGGAATTTGAACTAGATTACCTCTTGAGGTCCCTTTCAATTTGAACTATTTTGTGCTTCTGTGGTCAAGCCAATGCATATTTAAAGTGTGTTCACAGGATCTAATCCAAGAAAATTCAAGAGCAAATAGTCAGTTCTAGGACTATTCCCATAAAACTAGAGAAGGTTTATTATATAGTCAGATTCCCTGTCCTGTGTGAAAAAATCTCAACACGCTAGACATTTATTTCCACACACTTTGACAGCAACACTTTGACATCCTCCGGCTATGATCATTAGCCCACTTATCATCAACTTTTTCATTTTTCTGACTATTGCTCTCAACAATACCATTTTCATTTCTTCTGATCATCAATCTATCCTTTATTGGCCTGTAACAACAAAGGCACTTCAGGTATTAGGCTTGCCCTTGTGTGATCCAAATTCTGGTGAAGAATGTAAACTATTTTGCATCCTATTCTTCTCCACGTCTTAATTAAAATAGTTAATTTATAGACAAGTAAATGTCTAGTCAGAGAATCTCATCCCAAGTAGCACAGTCTATTTCAGCCAGATAAATTACTTTTCCAGGATTTAATCTCAGAACATTTTAAAACATTCCATAAAGTGTTGTTCATTCAAAACAATCCTTAATCTTTATTATGTTTTCAAAGACCACCTGATCTACCATTTGTTTAAGAATCTTCTGAAAGCTGGCACAGCCATTCTTGATCTGTGGTGTCTGCAGTGATGCTTGATCCATCAATCAGATTTTTGCTTGCTTTCTTCAGGATTGCTCTTAGATATAAAGCTCTTTTCTGGCAGAGAGCACAGAACTTTGTTCTTTAATTTTTATCAGTGAACCTATTGTTTGTGTTTAACAAGAGGACAAACCAATATCATCTATTCAATGCTGTGAATCTGCAGCCCTTTCTGAGATGTACTTCTTTCTGTGTACCAATCATTCTATCCTTTGTTTTCTCTCACAGTCCATAATCCTTATGGATTGAGCTAATTATAGTAATTTTATTTAGTTGCTCTTTTACTAATGTGTTTGGAAGAGGTAATGAAAAACTCAGAAGAGTCAGCTAGTATTTCAGTAGTAACTTTATTAATCTGTTTGTGAATAAGAGCAGATCTGTTTTCCCCATAACTTCAGCTGTACCCAAAAGGATATCAACTGACTAAAGAGGCCATTAATACAAACTCTTATTTGATATTCTACTTTTTGGTAAAATCAGTATTTCTGAAAACATATGAAAGCTTCTTCTGTCTGCTTACATCAATGAATTAATGCTAATTGTTATAGGCAGAAGATTCAAATTATAGTTTCAAACAAGGTTCGCTAATGTATGCAAACTGGAAAAGGAATGAGAAAAACAGATCAACTAAATGAGGTGGATATTCAATCACAATGTTACAAATTAATTTGAGAGAAATACTAGGATTTAAGTGAAAATTAGTAAGACAATTCTTTCTTCGTCCAGTCATTTCTTGCAGTTCTCAGCGCTCCACCTTAAAATTCTATGTTCTATGATCAAGATATACCAGATTACTGATTTTTTTCCCATATTTCAATCCAGATATTTAGGGTGAATAAAATACCTGCTTCATTAGTTGTCCTCCACAGGCTTTAGACATTCAATTATTCTGCCTAAAATACTTCAAGAACTTAAAAGATCAAAGGTAAAAACCTTCCAGAAACATTTATAATTCTGTCTTGAGTAGATTTAAGTCAAGTTCAAAAGATTAAAACCCATGGTCTTCACTAAGTGACAGGTTGATATACCTGGGTATTTTTTCAATTACAGACAAAATTTCAGTTGCTCCAGAACTCCCTGGCTTTGAATCTTCAATTTATTCAAATCATTCTAGATTATTCTAGGTAATTTATAATTATAATGTTAGACATAAAGAAGTTCATAGGTTTAAGAGTCAAAGCCTGTTAATGAACAAAAAATTGTCACATTTGTTTTGGAGAAAAAGCATCAGACAATAGAAACAAAGTCCTCCTTATTTTCATGCTGCACACTTTAAATACTGTAAGACATTTCCATAATGCAAAGTTAATACAGTCCAAGACGCAAGGTCAAATATGTGTACCAAACGTGCCTTTCAGAGCTATACTATATAATTTGCATTAAATTTCTGTTTGACTCCAATCTGTGCTGATATTTGAGATTCTGGGTTGAAGAAGAACCATGATTTGGAAGTGTATTTCCTGATTGTAGTGTTGGGTTTTTTTTCCTATTAATTACATATTGAGTCAGTTTTGGGGCCAGTTTTCCAATGTGTAAACTACAGTTTTTGAGAAAACAAAATCAGAAGTTTCACTTCAAAATCCCTTCAAGTGCTTGAGAGTCATTTGATTTAGCTAATTAAAATCAGAACCAATGTATGCACTGCTCCTCCTGCAGAACCATGGTGCACACTTATAGTGCTTATAGCTCTCTTTTCAGAAAGCTATAAACTATGTGTGTAGCAGGGACTACATTTGTTCAAGAATTCACTTAAAACCAGGTATTAAAGACATACAGGACTCTGTTGATGCACTTCTTTTGCACCGCGTTCCTGGCTATAAGTAGATTTGTAGTATAAGTCTAGTTCTCAGTGGAATATTATTCTAAAACTGCTGTAATGTTTTAGTGACAGCATCCTATGTATCTCAGCAAGCACTGATCTGAGGTATTCCAAAGTGATATAAAAGTGCACAAATATCTTTTAAAAATGTTTAAGGAAATTTGAAGCTTGAAAATTCATAATAATTTATTGGATAATCAAGGAAAACGTTTTCCACAGTGATAGCAGAACAAGAGCTTGTCTCTCTAGTAATTCTTCTGGTGGCAGTAAAATTTTGGTTTGCTTCCATGACCCTTCCCTGCAGATGTCTGCAAAAAGCTGAGTGATAGTAGCTCCAAATCAAGCTCTTCCAGGGTCTCATGCCACTGAGAATAAAAGGAAGACTGTCATCTAACTACTCAGGTATATATATTAGCAAAAAGACACTTCTAGGATGGAGAATGAGAATGAAAGGAGGCCTGAGATGAACATGCTAAACTAAAAGATCTTTGCTTTGTAAGTCAACAGTCTCTGTTAATTCATTGATATCAGGTAAATATTTTGTCTTCTCTTTCATATTGGATTTTGGGATACACTGATAAGCTCCATCACTGCCTGTATGGTTGCATCCTAATCTGAAGTAAGAGGCAATGTCATAGTATGAAGTTGTGATGTGGCCTCTGGTTACCTCTACACCAGTCAAGTGTTGTGTCCCAACATGGAATGAGAGACTTTATGTATTATGGTTCAAATGGAGTAAATCACTGTGTTTCCCCCATGTGACTTTCCAACCCTATTTCTAAACATTGAAATTGTCACAGAAGCCTGGAAAATAAGAACAGGGTGTTCCATCTGCAATGCCTAACTTTACAAACACCTTAGTTGCATAATTCCAAAACTAAGTGATGTTGTTCTGAGTTTGCTTACAAAAATAATTGCTTGGGAACAGTTTAAACTGCTTTGTTTGGTGCACATTTGCATGTCAGTTTTGGCTAACCATTTCTTAAAAAGTATGTCCATATTTTTAATGAATATATCTTACACCTATTCCGGTACCCTATTCCTTCAGATATTTTCCTATTATGTTTGTAGCTGTTAACCAAAAATGATACTATGGATACTTGCTTCCGAAGGCACCATCTGTTAAATGAGAAACTTTGTTCCTGTCATGAAGGAAAACATTTAACCTGCTAGGGGCAGAAAGTAAGTAATTAAAGATCAGCAGGAGGAAAAAGGATATTGTACTCACTGTGCTCATTGTATAAAGGTAACTAGACAAAGAAATCTATAGGAATTTATGATAACACAATTCTGGCCAAATTTGTCAGTTTTCATAAAGGGTGTGTGTGAAGAACTTTTCATCTTGTGTGTGTGAAGAACTTTGGCATTATTGAAAGAAATGAATGGGGAGAAAAAGCATAATTTAGCCTAAAATGGTAATTTTTCAATAGGAAACACATATAAAAGAGACACTCCACTATATTTTTACTCTTCAAAGAGGAAACCACAGAAAATATTTACAAATGATAAAAGGTGTAAAATACTGTTTCTTAGAATGTTCAGGAGTATCACAAATGAGCAAAATAATGAATATTAATTTTTTTTCCTGTTTTTTTCTTTCTTTTCTTGGTTTCCTTTCTTTTTTTTTTTTTTTTTTTTTTGTTCATGGGTATTTAACATATTATTTAATAAATTAATTTTGTCATTATG
>JAWWEE010000105.1:78562840-78579934 GCA_035221455.1 Xenops minutus | reverse complement strand
CACTGATCCCTGGAGGACACCACTAATGACCAGTTGCCAAGGGAATGCAGCACCATTCACCACCACTCTCTGGGCCCAGCCATCCAGCCAGTTCTTAACTCCGCAAAAAGTGCACCTGTCCAAGCCATGGGCTACCAGCTTTTCTAGGAGTATACTATGGGAGATGGTGTCAAAGGCTTTGCTGAAGTCCAGGTAGGCTACATTCACAGCCTTCCCCTAATCCACCAGGTCATAAAAGGAGATCAGGTTGGTCAGGCAGGGCCTGCTTCTCCTAAATCCATGCTAGTTGGTTCTGATCCCCTGGCTGTCCTGTAGGTGCAATGTGAAAATTAACTTGGATGCAGGACTGGAGGGGATACTAAGCAAGTCTGGAAGTGATGCAAAACTGATAGAAGCTGTTGTCTCCATCAAAGGCTGGGAGGTCCTGGAGAGAGACCTCAAAAAATGACAGGACTGGGCAATCACTAATCATATGAAGTTCAACAAGGGAAAGTGCTGGATTCTGGACTTGGAATGGGTCAACTCTGGATGTACATACACACTGGGGAATGAGATGCTGTGCCTCTGAAGTTGAGTATGAGTCAGCAGTGCCCTGGTAGCAGGAGGGCCAACCGTGTCCTGGGGGGCATCAAGAACAGCATCGTCAGTTGGGCAAGGGAGAAGATTGTCCTGCTCTTCTCTGCAGTGAGGCGGCCTCACCTTGGATATTGTGTGCAGTTTTGGGCACCACAATTAAAAAAAAATATATATATTAAACCACTAGAGAGCATCCAAAGGAGGGCAACAAAGATGGTGAAGGGCCTTGAGGGGAAGCCGTATGAGGAGCAGCTGAGGGCACTTGGTGTGTTGAGGCTGGAGAAGAGGAGACTGAAGGGAGACCTCACTGCAATTACAACTTCCTTGTGAGGGGAAGAGCAGGGGCAGGCACTGATCTCTTCTCTGTGGTGACCAGTGACAGGAACTGAGGAAATGGCCTGAGGTTGTGTCAGGGGAGGTTGAGGTTGGGTATAAGAAAAAGGTTTTTCACCCAGAGAGTGGTTGAGCACTGGAACAGGCTCCCCAGGAGAGTGGTCACAGCACCAAGCCTGACAGAGTTCAAGAAACCTTTGGACAGCGCTCTCAGAAACATGGTGTGACTCTTGGGAATGGTCCTGTGCAGGGTTAAGAGTTGGACTTGATGATCCTTTTGGGTCCCTTCCAACTTAGAATATTTTGTGATTTTGTGAATTATTTCTACTTATAAGGAGACAATATTTCAGTAGTATTTTTGAAGGTCATATAATTTGTGATGAAATAGTCACTTGAAAAGCACTTGAGTGTTTGAATCACAATTTATCTCTGCATCTTTAACCAAATTAGCAGCAACTTGGCTTCAACTCATCAAGGTTTCTTCCCTTCCTGCCCACAGCAGGAATCTCTCTGAGAGCGAGTAGGCTGTTTTACAACTGAAACCTTAATTTGAGACAAACAGATGTAGTGTAAAATGAGCAAGTTGTTTTGTTTGTTTTGCTACTGGAACAGAGAAAAAAAAAGCAACTAGATTATCATGCTGGCTACATTAACCACCATCAATAATTTGAAATTCACCATTAATTCACTTTTGAGCACTTGTAAATCATTACCAGTTTTGGTAAGGAATACCACCACTACTGTCCAGATCTCCAGAGAATGGGTTATCCTACTCTAAGAAGAAATTATAGAATGAGGATTCACTCTTCAACCGTGTCATATTTGGAGGCTTATGACTGAGTTAATGTTCAAAATCTGCTTGTGCTTCATGGCAGGAGAAATACCACAGAAAGGCAGGAGAAATATTTGAAATGTCTTTTTCTCCAGAATTTAAGTACATAAGTGTAGGATGAAGGAAGAAGTGTGCTCGGTAACATTGACATCCTCAAATAACTTCTAGAAAATCAGATATGTTCATAGAACATCTTCTTACGTTTTGTCAGCTATGACTTAAAACACTAATTCAGAAAAGTGAATTTTTAGTTCAAACCCTTTTTCTTTTTTTTTTTTCTTTTTTTTTTTCTGTCTCAGGAGAATGCTTTATGCATACTCAGCTACACTCAGCTTTTCCTGACACTGTGCAATTTGAAGATGCCTTGGGCCAATATGAAAACATGGATTAACAAATTACCAGGAAACTGTTATGATTCTTACCTTCGAAAAGTTCAGTTTTGTTTCCCTTTCATAGGATCATTCCAATATTTTATCCATTGACTCTTGAGTATAAAGGTAAAACAATTCCTACAAGCAGATTTTATTCTAAAGGAAACAGAAAAAAAAAAAAATGAAGATTTATCAATGAACTATGTGTTGAAGAAAATATTTCAGAACATTTTCACACCACATTCTAAAAGAAAATTTCTATTTGCAATCAACTGCTTAGTTTTTCTTTGAATGTTTTGTAACAAACTTGACATACTGAGACATCACTCTTGCTACATACCAGTTGTATGTCTCAGACCAAAAAAATAAGTAAATAAAGTGTATAACTACGCATTTGACAATTTCTAAAATTGCTTAACAGATTAGACCCTAAACTAACTGATCAGAATTGCCATCTTAGCTGGGACTGACTGTTAGTAAATGGGATGTGAACACTTCATTTTTCTTATGGACATGTTCAGTTCTACATTTTCCCTTTGCAGTCACTGTCTATTCTCACATTTTCATCAGAATTATAGAATGGCTTTCACAACTACATTTGTAGTATTTAGTGAAGTTTGGATCAGTTGCCCAAGCTTGTTAGAAAGCCAATACAGGCATCAGCAAACCAATACATGAATGACTTGAAGGATCCATAAAAAGCTGATCTGTAAAAATCCGATTACTTTCAGGGTGATTCACGGGAAGTCATGGTCCATTGTTAACAAACTATAAGACTTGCTCCATTATTTGTGTAGCTTCATTAATGTATGGTACCCATTATGAAAGAAATGTGGAATGTCTATTAATACTTCCTGTGGACAGATGTAAGTAAGTAACAATATCCATTATAAGTCATCTTTCTGAAACAATTAATAGTGAGAAATATTTCCTGTGAGTGGAATCTGTCACCCTCTAGAGGTCTCTATTTCTTTATAATGGCTACTGAGGAAAATAAAGGGTCACTGAGTAAGAAGATGCCTAATCTATGGAACATGAATTCCAGGCTTGTGGGAAAATCAAGTATTGAAAAAGTTAACCTTGACAGGGTAAGGGGCTTCATAAAAGTTGAGATTACAAGACAAAATCAAGGAATGGAACCTGAAAAAAGTAAGACTAACTGGAATATCACTAAGGATAGAAAAAAGTAGACTGGTTTTGATTTTCTTTTTGTAGAGTCATAACATTATCCTAACTAGGCCAAAGCGTAATCATACAAGATAAAAGGACTGAATTTTGAAAAGGAAAAATACAGGAGATGGATTCAGAAACTGATAGTACTCTTTTTCATCTGTTCATCCTTCCACTGGGACAGGTGAATAGGAGATCTCTGTTGTACAAGGACAAATAAGAACACTAATAAAGTTTTTGTATGTGATAGTAAACCTTCGACTAAGCTATTTCTTTCCACACTGGTAAGCAATTTTGCATAAAAGATCTTCTACTCTGAAATGTAGTCCCTAGTGAATTTTGTGCAAGCTAATTATAGATTGGTGAAAAATAAGATAAGTGCTGACATAATCTTAAATAACAGTATGCTAGACTAAAATGCCTAAGTTGGATGACAACCCATCTTTTGAAACTTTGCTCATCCGTGTGTGCGACACTGGCTTTTAAGCAAACATAGCTGTTTTCAGCCCAGCAACGTAGCTAAAGAAATCTAATGCTACATATAATGATACAAATGTGATTAATATGTCACACTCAGATCAGTATGCTATGCACTGCACATCCACACAGTATGAGTAGTTTCTGCACCATGAAGATTAGGGCTTAAGTAATGGAGTAAATGCAAGGGTTATCTACTTTGTACAGTTCAAGACTGCAGTAGGGAGATTATTGACAATATACAAGAAAGTTTGTTGGGAGGTTGAGAAGTAAACTAAGATCTCCCCAGTGCCTGGTCAGTGTCTTGAACTTCTGTCATTCTCTTACACTTTTTTGTTTGTTTGTTTATTTTTCTGAGACTATCACACTTGTTACTCACACACTTGTTTTCCTGTATAAACAAATTCAAATAGTTTTTTCAGACTAAGGTGGGTTCTGAGCCTTCAAACTTTGTACAAGATTAGTAGTGCTTACTTACACAGAGAAAAAAACCTGAAGCTAAATTTATGAAAGGAGTATTTACTAAATTTAATTTTGCACAGATCACTGGGAATGATAAAACACAAAATAGAACAAATGTCTCCTTACTCATTCATTATGATCACTTCTTAATTCAGTTGGAAATAATAAACACACTTTCTAGGGCATCTTGGAAGGGAAATTAAATTCTGCCTGTGCAGCTGGACATAGCTTGAGCCAAGGGAGAAGAATCAGTTTGCTCAGAGCCGAAAGTAAGCAGCAAAAAGTGAAAGGAAGTTCTAAACACAACACTGAGGTATTTGATTAGTTGGATAAAATGTCTGTTCTCTGGTTTGTTTGTTTTTTTTTTGTTTTCTTTTTTTTTTTTTTTTTTTTTCGGTTAGTTCATTGCTTGATTGATTGGTTTCCTTTCCCCAGGTATCCAGTCTTTGACATGACTTCTCCTTTGGACTAGCAGAGCTTGTTAACATGCTGAGTTTGTATGTCCTACTCTGGAAAGCTTCTGTTGCATAGGAGAGCCAGCAACCAGAGTGACATGGTTATCATGCACTGCTATAATACACAGTCACCATTAGGATGTCATTTTCTTGACAGGAAAAATGAAGGGCATCCATAATAAGACACCTTCACAAAGGGTAGGAGGGTTGTTGCATGAACACATCTTGATTTAAGAGCAGCAAGGGCTCATCTCACTTTTGTGTGTAGAGGATAGCAGTTCTTTCACACAATGGAAGAAACAAAACATTTAGATGAACACGTCAATCACTGAACTGAGGACGAGTTATCCTTGTAATCTTAGAGGGCAGAGAAGGGATGTTTCCATTTGTTTTCTACAAGGAGAGCTATGGCAATGAAAGCTGCACTGACTGAACTTCCCACTCTATATTTATTTCCCTACCTCTTAGTAAATGTATGTGGCCTTAAGCTTAACAATAATCTATGCAAAGTTAAATACTTATGAAAAAGTTTAACTTTTAAAATATCATCTTCACTTTTATCACACATGTTTATACTAGATAAGAGGAAATGTGTTTTCAGTCAACTGGAAAAACATCATTCTATTTCCTGTAAAGACAGTAAGTTGCTTCTCTTAAATGCAATACACAGGAAGTTTCCAAAATCTTCAAGATCACTTAAACAATCACCTTTTTGACACAGCTGCCAACCCTTTTTTGAATTTAAAAGAAGCAGCTCCACTGTTTTCTGGAGCATCTAATCTCTGCTAGATGAATTTCATGAAGACACATTCCAGTAGTTTAATCTCTGCTTCATTGGATTTCTTGAAAAAAAAGAGAGACTTCCAGAGCAGCACTGAGATCTTAGATTCTGACCTGTTTTATTTCAAGTTAAGACAAAAAATTAAAAGCACTGGACTTTGACTCTAGGTCCCTAAATAAAAACACAATACTTGCAGAAGTATTTTGCTTTAGAGATGAACATTGTAAATTTTAGGAATTATTATATGGTATATACTGTAGTGATCCTGATATTACAAACATTTGCAAGATTAAAGTTGAAGACCTGCCTGATTGTGCATTGGTAATAATAGTTTCAACAAAGCTGATTATAAGGTTAATCATACACATAAATGTTTGCATGACCAGATATATTATTAAAAATTCATTTTCATAAATACCTTTATCATGTCTCCACTGAGATTCCTCTTCTGGGTCCTATATGCAAAGGGATCCAATATGAAAGGGAATTTGAACCCATTGTAGTTTCCATTTTGTGAACACTAGAGTAGAGGGAGCAAAGAAAATGTGCAACAGAATAGTGTACTCACCCTTTATAAAAAGAAATCATAACAGAAAATCAAAATGGAATGACAAATTGAGTCTGTTTTCACTGCAGCGGTTTTATACTAGGCCTTAGATTATAAAGATTCTTCTGATTATAAAGAATAGTCACTTCTAATTACTAATTATGTCTCACTTTACATAAACACCTGTTGAAAACTCATTTGAAACAGATTTGTTGTTTTTATTCCTTTATAGAGTGGTATATGCTCATCCATTTAGTTAAATCTAAACAAATAATAAAATGAAAATTCTTCCAAAAACTACATTAAAAGTACCCCATGAACTCAAAATACAAAATTCATTTATACCTTGTCCCAGTTATTTCTCAGAAAGTATAGAATAACTCACACTGTCTCACTGCTCATATGATCTATACACAGCTAGTATTTTTAGCAAAGAAATATTGAAAGGTGAGAGTACAAGAAAATGCTGTTGATTCACCCAGAAACAATAATAATTATTAGTTCTCTATATGATAGTCTTGAGATAATAGCCACAATCAGACTTCTATTAAGTAAAAGTAGGATATCTGTTTACAGAAGAGGACCCAGAGGGGAAATACAGATGTACAAAAACCTGTTTGATTTATATAGTTCTGTGACTTAGAATACCAGCCTGGGATTCTCATGACAATTTTACAGTCGGAATAATAAACAATTTTCTTCTATATCAATTGTTGAATTCCAAGTAACAACTTGTTCATCTCAAGCAAGCGTTCATTTAACTTCCAATGCCAATTTATCATTTACTCTGCAAATACAGGAAATTATAAGTTTTTGCTACATCATTTGTATTACTAACAAAATATTTAACATATATTGTAATCTTTCCCATAGGAAAATTTCTGAATGCATTCCTCTGGATTTTCCAGGGGTTTTGATCTCTTGATAAAGATGACAGTGATATCATCTTAAATACTGTGAAGTAGTGCTCATCTGTTCTCATACAGATTCAGACATTGTTGCAGTCCTTGTGGTAATAAAAGCTTTTATTTAAAATCCTCTAATGAGCCATTGAGGAAAGGATATGAGTAATATTTGAAATTCAGTTCATATGACCTTGACAGACAGCCAATATGGAGCACTAGAGAGCAGCACACAATGAAACCAATATATATATATATATATATAAAAAGGAACGTCTTAAACATATCCTATTGAGAGGGAGTTTTTCTCTTCTTCATTCATTCACAATGGAAATGGAATGAGGTAAAATGAGTTTCCATATCCTCGCATATGGACCAGTGTATACTGGACCCCATTTTATTTAACACAGCATCTTCAGGGGATCAAGATGAATCCATTAGAAGACTTTGGTATATATTCACCTACAAGTCCAAGATGTTACAGAAATGAACATCTGAAAAGGCTATATGTGTTTCAATAACCTCTTGAGTGAAGCTCTGTTTTTTCCAGCTAAACATCACTGGAATGCTTCTGGCACCAGGTTATAATGGTCAAAGGTCCCTTCTCTAACTCTCCACAATTGTTTCACATGGAACTTAAATTACTTAACACTTTCTTGAATGGATTCCACTGTAATACAATGAAGTGTGCTAAGGGGAACTGAGAAGCAATACTGAAGCAAATTTGATTTCAGCTACCATCCACCCTTTAATTGCTTCAGTGTCTGAAGTCTCTGACCATTTAATCTTTGAGGCACTAATAATGTGCCCAAATGATCAGTTACAAGTTTTTAAAAATTGCCTTGTGTACATGCATTAGGAGCTCTTGGTAGACTGTGGCTGGAAGGAGTTGCTATAGAAACACAACTTTAACACACTCCACTCACTTATGGCTATAAAGAGATACAATGGTCCCTGAATAACTACTACTAATCCATATGATATTTGAAAATTGCTAGGTTTTTGCTCTCAAAATTCTCACTTGCAATGCCAGGGGAACTCCCCCTCCTTCCCTACACCCTAGTCTCCCACCTTTCCATTCAAAACTTCCCAGATGGACCTCTGAGTATCTATTTGCCTGCGTTATTTTGTTCTGTGAAGACAGCTGAATTCACCCGTCATCCGTGCAATATGAACTCAACAAGATTAAATAAAATCAGTTTCTTTGTCAGAAAACCTGTGCCAGCAAATGGCAAAATAAGTTGGGAGCCTCAGGTTGGAGTAGCGCTTGGAAGAAAAGAACCTTTTATTTCCTGCAGCTTTTCCTGCCTGTTTCAGACTACTTGAAAACTGAATTTGTCTCCTTAACCTGGTAGGTGATTAAATGTGTCCTTTCAGCTATTCCTTATTCATCTTTTAACATTCCCAACATATAATCACCTATGAGTGAATAGAAGTACATACACAGTACAATTAATCTCCCTTCTTAAGTGTAATTTGGATTCAGTTTGAAATGACAATCTCTGAAGAAAACTCAAAGTTAAATCTACCCAGGACTAAAATTAAATCCAAGACAACTAGTGGAGATTACACAGTCTAAACTTAAACCACTCATTCAAGATGCAGAAGACCTGAATTCTAGACTATTGTCAGCCTGGAGAGAAGTTTAAACCTAAGATAATATAATGTTTTTGGTTTTTTTTTCCCCACTGCGATTGTTTCCTGTGCTGTGGAGAAAAAAGAAAAAAGTCATATAACTGAAGTGGAATAATTAGGGAACTTATGTAGAATAGATTATCACAACTGGATTGTCTTCCAAGGGCATTGAAACAAAGGGGAGACTTGAGCAGTATCATTCTCTGCAGATGTTATATATCTGCTTTCCTCTGCTAACTGAGATTGCAGATGATTCTTTTAGATTACTTGGGTTGGTGTCCTCCTCCTTTCTAGATGTGAACATCTGCAGTGTCATTTGGGTAATATCTGGGCTAGATATTTAACATGTTAAGAATTCCAGATTCTGGAATAATTTCTTTCTTTATAAAATTCTCAATCTTGTAACTGAATGTATTAATTTTTTGATCTGTAAATGCTTGTGAAATTATTCTCCCTCCCAGAGTTTTCTGTTTAACTGATTGTCCTGGTTTGGACTAGGATAAAGTTAATTTTCTTCCTAGTAGCTGGTACAGGGCTGTGTGTTTGAGTTAGAATGAGAATAATGTTCAAAATATGCTGATGTTTTAGTTGTTGCTAATCAGTGTTTACACAAAGTCAAGAACTTTTCAGCTTCTCACACCACCTTACCAGTGAGCGGACAGGGGAGCACAAGAAGCTGGGAGGAGAAAAAGGCAGAACAGCTGACCCAAACTAACCAAAGGGATAGTCCACACTGTATGATGTCATGTTCAGTTTGTAAACTAGGGGAAAAGCTGGATAGGGGTTCCTGCTTGGAAACTGCCTGTAATTGTAGTGCGCATCATTTGTTTTTTATATTGTTGTATCATTATGATTCCTTTCTTTTCTATGTATATATATATATATATAATGCAAAAGTGTATATATACCATAATATATAGTCAACTATAGTCATAAGATCCTTTTCCCATTTATATATTTATGTAGCGTGCTGTAAAAAACAAAACAAAAAAACTCCTATGAAAAGTCTGTGACTGTGTCCTGATTCTGGCCAGGACAGGGTTAGCTTTTCGCAGTAGCCAGAAGTGGGCATGGCTTGCCCCCAGAGGTTATTCTATACCACCTCATATCATTGTGAGGGGAAAGGAGTCTCTGCTGGGGAGAAGGTGTTCCTTCTGGTCAAGCAAGTGTGATGGACAGAGCAGTGGGGTAATGCTGGTCCCAAGCTGGAGGGAGCGGTCAGTCTGACATGGCTGCCGTCAGGTTGAGCATTTTCACATGTGAATCACTCTCTCTTTTGTACCCTTTTGTTATTAATATTGTTTCTGTTACTGTTCATTTTCTTATATCATTCCAGTAAGTTATTCTTATCTCAACACATGACCTTTACCTTTGGTTCCTTCAATTTTCCTCTCCATTCCACCACAGTGGGGGAGATGGATGGGAAGGCGGAGCAAATGAGTGGCACATTGGAGAGTCTCAGTGGGAGCACTAAATTGGGGACTATCATTCCTAAACTATGACAGGTTGGTAAAAGTTATTCTGAAAAAAACCTATTTTTTCCATAAAACTGTAATCATATAAGTTTTTAATGGGAGAAAAATACAAAATGTTTTTGTTTTGTTTTCTATTTCAATTGTGAAAACAATTAAGTTGCTTTGATTTTATTGGTATTTTATCCTGTTTTTAAACATGGCTACCATCATAGAAAACTCAACTTTTTTTAAGGCTTGACAATAAATGTGTTTTAACAATTCTTGAAATGTTTTATTTTCTGGAGGTAATATGTGTTTCTATAGCAATGGAATAACCTATCTGTTAATAGTACCAGAACACTGTTATGACAAAAAAGAAAAAGGATAGAAAAGAGGGAAAAAACAAACAAACAAAAAATCTTTATTTAGTAAGTTAAAATCCTTAAATCCTTAAATCCATCTGGATTGCAAGAAACTGAAATGTTCCATGAAGGCAGTTTGATTTATTTATGAAGAAGGGCCATCTTACCTGATCTGATTAATCTGGAAAAAGAATTGAATGTCAGGTTCTTTATTATCACGTCATCTCACCTTATTAAAATGAGACACATACAAGTGTGGTGTTAAAAAATGCCCATAGTTTTTCTATGAACTCTGCATAGGCTGATTTATACAGTGTTAATAGCAGCTGGAAAATTTTTGTTCAAAACTTAGATAGGGATAAGCGCTATCTCATCATCACACGCTATCAGGAAGCTGTCTCTGGTCTGATGTATCAGAAAATCATGTCCTGTCCTCTTCTACTTTTGTGCTTTATTTCCAGTTTCAGAGATGTTTTGGTAGCACAAAGGCCCCCCATGTAGTGTGAGTGCATAGTCCCCACTTCTCTCTCATGCTGAACCCTTGCTTACTTATTCACTGTGAGAAGTGGTCGATGTCATATTTGAAAGTAATGACAGTTTTAGAAATTCTCACAGTAAAGTTGTTGGCTTTCTAATGTTCTCTATATTTGCTTGAGGGGAACTAATATTTTACTAACAGATTAGCCATTCCCATGGCAAATACAAATGTCTCTTTTTTCCTTGTCTTTTCTTTTTATGCTACTTGCAATTTAAAAAGATACCATGGAAACATGCCACATTTTGCTCCAGACACCAAATTCATAACAATAATATTAATAAAAAACCAATCAAACAAAAAACCAAAACTATCTAAAGAAACGGTTTCTTCTCAGTTTGGCTTTGCCACTGCTTAGACCCAAAACACTGAACATGTCTATAAATTCATTGTTTATAGGACGTAAACTGTAAATTTAAGACAGTCATCATTTCACCTGTGGTATGCCATGGGCACAGGGACTTGAAACAATTCTGAACTTAAGTGATCCTTTGACTGTGCAATGGTAGCTGATTGTGTATGATCTCTACATTAGTAATCCACTTAAGTAACCTGAGAGATTTTGAGTTTAATCAGGAATAGAAAGGATTTTAAAAACAAACAAACAAACAAAAAACCCCCACAAAACTACATTGCTTAATTTTTTATCATTGAAATTGGTCTGTCCTATATAATGAATGAAAAAAAAAATCTTTTATTATGTCTGTAATCATTACATGATTTTGAAGGTTAATTGGTAATAAAATCTGAAATGTCCAAGCTGTTACAATCACAACTATTATATCATTTTTAGAATAAAGATCACATTACTATTGAACTATAACAGACCTCCCAGTTTTTATGAAATATGTCTCACGAGATCTGTTAATCTCTTCTGGGCCATCTGTCCTATTTGAATCAGAGAAGACAAAGACTTTTGGGATCAGGGAGAAAGTAGGGCAATGCATTCTGGGACATATCTAACTTAGGTAGAAGTATCCAGGAGGGGCTGTTAAATAAGGATCATTGAACAGGGCACATGAATGACTAAAAGACAGGCTAGAAGACTCCTAAAAGTGCAAGTCTTTACATAGGATTTTACCACAGCTTGCTGAAGTTAATAAGAGAAAGAAAAATTACAGTGGTTGAAGTTTGGATTCCCCACACTTTATCCAAAATTACTTCTCTCATCTTCATATTTCTCTTCGGCTCATTGTGGGTTTTCCCTTGTAAAGGAAAAAAAAATTCTTTTTACGTAAGTATATAATGAAAAATGGCAGTATAATTTAATGAGACTGTTGATCTCAATTTTTGAACCTCTGCCAGAGATATTTTTTTCTTTGTTTTTAACCCCTGCTTTTTGTTGTTGTTGTTAGTGTTGTGTTTGTTGTTTTTTGGTTATTTGTGGGGGGCTTTTTTGTGCTTGGTTTGGTTTGGTTTGTTTTTTTTTTACTGCAAAGTGTATTCGTGGTATAAAAATTTGAACAACCACTAAAGCAAGCAGCAATATTTAATAAACCATAGAATTGTGATAATGAAATTTACTAAAATCTAGCAGTCATGGCCAGTTTGTATTGCCCTGGTAGAACAAACTGTTAAAACTGCAGCCAACTCTAGAAGTAGGTGCCAGAAAGGCCCCAGCAAGCTCAGCTCTTCATCAGTGTTGCCCCTTGGTGTTATGCCATATCCACACTCTCTTCAGGCATAATCCTCACACTCCTTCTTGTCTCCACTACCAGAATGGTTTGCTGTTGTTTTATCAGTCTACCCCTGGGAAGAAGTACACAGAGACTACTTTTTAATTGGGACTATGTATTTTGGAACAGCTCGAGATATTTTAATGGCCTCCTAGATGTCAGTAGGGAACCACACTTTTTATCAGGTTCAGCTATTCAACAATGAACAACCTTTTCAGAGCCTGTCAGTAACACTGAGTTTAGACTGCTGTATGTGCATTTGCTTCTCTTTGAATGCTCCATCTCTCTGCAAGCAATATTGTCCAACAAGGGAAAAGGACTCTTTATTATTTCAACTGTAAACATCAAAAGTTGGCTCTCATCTTTTCCTCTTTAACTTAGTACAAATAACCAACTAGTCAAAGAGCAAGAACTGCCTTAAACAGAATACAAAAGACTCAGAATAGCCAAAGGTGTAAAAAACCTGAGCTTCAGATGTAGCTCCCTGATAAAATCATTGTTATGTTAAGCCACTGGGTTGACTAGACTGAAATCACATATTGAACCTTGCTTTTAAGCACATCATTTCAGAGGCTGAATTTCAGACTTTAGCTTTCCTAATCTGTAAAACTTCTATGTACAACATAGTTAAAATACTATTTTGAATTTAATTTGTTGAAATCTCTACTCCTTTCAGTATGTGCCTTGGATTACCGTGCAATTGCATAAACAATATTAAAGTCTATTTGGTTAAAAATAATTTGCACAGGCCAACATTCTCATAACTACCAGATATACTGATAGCAGAGTTCTCAATGCAATATTCCCAAAGCAGTATGCTTCACATCATCTCTGTAGTACAAATATATGAGCAGAGAAGAACATTTTTGGTGTGTAAAGACATAGTGTTTTATGCAAACATAGGTATATTTGGTTTTTGTTCTTAAAACTGAACACTTTTGATCTAGTAAGTAAATGCAATGGAAAGATTCCCACTGATGAGAGGCCACTTTGAATAGAAGAAAAGTAATCCAAACAGCGAAAAGCCCTAGATATTTTATAAAGTTACTATGACTTGTTGAGGTGGCATGTATAAAATAAATCATTGTAACAGACCCATCGTATGCTCTCATCTCACGGCAAATGCAAAGTACTACTTCCCCACAAGCTCCAAGTTTTCTTTTTCTTTTTATTTCTCACTTGCAATGGGTTAGGTATCCATGTGAACTCAGTTAAAGCACCTGTCTAACATATGATAAGTCAATATTATGTCTTAATCTGTACATACTGTGCTGATATGCATGTAAAAATTATTCACATTCTCATGTTTTAAGTGGCTTTACAGAGGTGAACTTGCAATTTCTTAAGTTATTCCTATAATATTTATTCTTTCTTGCATTATTTTTTTAGTTATGATTATGACTTTGCTTTTTCTATGACCTCATCATCTGGAAAGCTGATAGAATTACCACCAGATCAGAGATCAGCCATGTCTCTGATACCAAGAATGCCATTAAAAGGAGAAGGAAAAATAGATGGGAGGTACCTTATTTAATGCAATAATTCAATGTCAGAGAGGAGCTGAGGGCCCCTCATGACAGAGATGTCTCCCTAGGGTGACAATTCCTTTCTACCACACTGCAACCATTTACCCACATTTGCTCCCTCTAATCTACAGTGTCCTAGGCAAACTCCTGAGATATCAGTCAAGGATCTGGAGTCAACAGCTGGTGATTCTGTTTCTGTCTGTCCTTGCTCTAATAAATTTAGTAATTAGCTTAGAGATGAAAGGAAGCTATAGTGTATTCTAAGGTCAAAAGAGACTGGATGACAGTGTTGATGGCACAGCTTTCAGTTCTCTTGAAAACAGTCAGTGCACTTTAATTCAGCTAAGGCTTATTTAAAGATGATCTGGCAGCATTTGAGGACTAAAATGAATTTTCCATGGGGGTCAGCCTGCTTTGAATGCATTCACATTCCTCAGGTCACTACTGGTGGCACTGTCACCAGCAATTGTCAGTTCTCATGCTCCTGAACTTCGTGTCACCACGCAGGAAAGAAAGTGTCAGCCTTATTTAAGATAAGGATGACCAGATTCCTAAACACAAGTGTCATGGAATAATATTTTTATATGTTAAAATGTCATGATATTGGCATATTCTTGGCATCTTTTGGAGTAACTGAACAAGAATGTGTTTTGTCAAGGACTGTTGCAAAGCATGGTATTCTATTTGGAAGCTATAATGACTTCTGGAGGACTGCAGACAACTGTAGTACCAGTCAGCAGTAGGCAAGGGGTAGGTATTCTCAAGCACATGAGATTATCTCAAGGAGTTTGTCTGTATAGACTTATTGCCTGATGGACTGAGTGTTACTTAGGCAGCATCCAGATGATGCTGACTTGCAATGGGATTAGATATATGGAAGAGATATGCCTTCATGCCCTGCCCTGGTCAGCTTATTATGAAGAGGATGAACATGCCCCTGCCCAGAGGAAAGCTGGCCAGCCTCTGTTGCTTGTGACATATCTGAAAGACTTCACTATCCCAGTGTGTGCAGACTGTACCCAGAAGCAGAGGGAGACACAGTCTCACATCTGAAAGCCAGACTTTCGGTGTGTCTCCATTCATAACAGAGCCTATTCATGGGTTCAGCAAGGTTCCCAACCCTTCATGAGCTTCCTACAGCCACCTACCTGTAGGATCAGTGCGATGCCAGTAGTTCTGCTACATTGCGTGTACTGAGAAGGACTGGGCATGCCTACCAGCAAGGAACTGTAGTAAGATGACACGGTGCGTAAGAAAAATCCGATGGAAACATTAAGGCCCAAATGCCTTAAAGAATTTTTTCAACTGTTTTTAGATTGCAGTGTAGTCGAGACTAAAAAGACATTTTTTTTAGTGGCACTTATATGCATACTGTTTCCATAGCATTCAGATTGAGGCCCCCAGATATTTTAAATACTTTAAAGCTTTCATGGATTCTGGCTATATTATAGATATTTAAGAGCCTTACAGCTGATGATTATCTTCAATAATATTTTAAGGATTAGGTAGAAAATTTTCTGCTCTCCTTTGTCTTGAAAGTCTGTCCTAGCACAAAAAATAGATTGTGTTCACTCCTACAGAAAACAACCTCAATCCTTGGTAAAAGGAATAAAGTAATGCAACTAAAAAAGGTAATAATTTCCCCAGCGTGTGTGGAAAAAAGATATACAGAAAACAACTATTCCACATTTGTGTGCAAAAAAGCCTCAACAAAACCCCAAAATACCCACATGGGAGAAAAGACAGCAAGATACCCATCCTTTCTACTGCACAAATAGATCTAGAGAGCAACATGAAGCTCTGAGCTTTCCAGAACTTCCAACTGGCTCTTTTCCTACCCTCTCTGAAAGTGTGACACAAAATTATTTCAGTGGATCTCTGTCCATCACAAGCCCTTTTGATCCCTTCTCAGTGCTGAGGAATTATTAAAATCACCCCAGGGGAGTTAAAGCTGCAGTGAAAGAACTGTGTGATTACTGTGTATAACGAAGCATTTTAAACTGGATGCATAACAGATAAAATAACTATTTCATAAGTGCAACAACATTGTCCCAAATCAAGAGAATATATATTTCAGTTGTGCTACAAAGCAGAAGCTAAATTATGCACTCTGCTAATTCTTACAAGGTCTTTTTGCCATTCATGAAAATTAGGTAAAGTTATCAGACTATTTTAGACATTATTTTCCTTTTTTTTTCCCTCATCTTGCGTTATTTTGCTCCCTTAAAACAGTTGCTGGATGCACTGGCTTCAGATATCAAATAGTGTCAGATGTCTACAATGTTCTTAAACAATGAGAGATCTAATTTCACCAGTTCTGCTGTCTGCAGTGAATTTTTTTCACACAGCTCTAGATGGCACTGCTGATAAACAGCTAGTACATTCAGCAGGGATAGATTTTACTTGGTGAACTGCTCCAATTGATTCCAAGTCTTAACCTTTCCTCCACTTACCCTGTTTCCCACTCTACCACCTGCAGCCCTATAAACAGAAAAGACTTGCATGATAGAAGCCATCTGTACAGTAACTCATCTCATCAGAGTGCTGAAGAGCTGTTCTGCTCAAGTGTTATCAATGTCTTCCAACTCACTGTGTATTTTTCTTATTGCTAAAAACAATCCCAAGCATTCTCTTTGGCAGATTAGTAAGGAATTCAAGTAGCAGATGTTCAAGTCACTTTTTATTTTTTGCATATTGAATCTCCATAAGGATACCAAGATCTGTTTCTTGGTCTTTGTGCTAAGTGTAGCAGTTTAATCATTTCTGCTCTGTAGACAGCACCTATGATATGAGGAAACGACTCAATATATTATCTGAAACCTATGTACAGTTTTTTAAAATCATGTTTAGCCATGCTGGGAAATGTCACGAACAGCATACACTGACTTTTATTCCTATGTTTTCCCCACGAAGAATATACACCATTGTGGGGGAACCCTGCCTGAAGGACTGCCAGAACAACCAGGACACGTCCTTCCAGGAATGGATAGAGCTGACAAC
>JAWWEE010000105.1:78541372-78562719 GCA_035221455.1 Xenops minutus | reverse complement strand
TATGTTAATTCCCCCTGGCTGTGGTTACCTGGTTACCTGGTTCCCTGCTCCTCCCTTGGCTAGCCAGTGATGTAAGGTTGACCACTCCTAGTTCCCCCCCTCCTTTCCTTTCCCTTACCTGTTGCGTGCCGCCCTAACTCCTCCCAGTTTCCAAGCCTCTCCCCCACGACCCTATATTAGTCCCATGCACCCATAATAAAGTGTTCCAGTCTTTTTCTCCCCTCATTGGCTGTGGACCGTGTCCTTCCCTCCCCGTCAGCATGTGATACACCATGTCATAGACAATACCTGAATCCTTTTGTTTTCAGTTTACTTGTGCACAAACTTCTTTCAATCAAAACTCTCCTTAATGTACTACAAATAGAAATGTCTACCTGACATTCCTCAGTATAAATTCAGCATACAAAGTTGTCCCCTGAAGATATGAGTGAAGTTGTCTGATGAGATAAAATCTACCAGATTAGTTGAACTGCAAATCTTTTTGTATATGTTCTACATCTTGTATATGTTGATGCATATTTACAAATTTGTCATTGTAATTTATAGAATCACAGAATATGCTGACTTGGAAGGGACCCATCAGGATCATTGAGTCCAATTCCTGGCCCTGTGCAAGACATCCCAAGAATCACACCATGTGCCTGAGGGTATTGTTCAAATGTTTCCTGAACTCTGAGAGGCTTGATATGGTGACCACTTCCCTGATGAGCCTGTTGCAGTGTTTGGCTACCCTCTAGGTGAAAAACCTTTTCTTGACATCTAACCTAAACCTCCCATGACACAGTTTCATGCCATTTCCTTGAGTCCTGTCACTGGTTACAAGAGTGAATAGATTGGTACCTGCCCTTCACTTCCCTTCATGAGGAAATTGTAGACTGCAATGAGGTCTCCCCTCAGTCTTCTCCAGGCTGAACAAACCAAGTGACCTCAGATGCCCCTCATTAAGTCTTCCCCTCTATTTCTTTCATTATACTTGTGGTCCTCCTGTGGACACTCTTATCATATGAAAAGTGGGAGTTTAGATTTTTGTCTGTTGGTAACCCCAGGGAAGTCAGAACCCTGGTGTCCGACAGTCTGCCAACGTCTTATAATGAGACCCATCCTCAGTAGATTCACAAGGTCAGAGAGTACCTCAACCACCCTTGGGGGAACTCAACAGAGCAAAGTCCCTTCAGTGGGTCCTGCCAAGGTGTTATCCACTCCCAGCAACTGCAAGGAGTCACTTGAACATTTTATGGAATAACACTATTTATTAATTCAAATTGTGACAGATTAATAAGGTTTGAAGGTTGTTGGTGATAGTGTCTACTGCAAAAATATGTTTTAAAGCAATCTACTGACACATATATTAAGAAAGTACAAGCTCTGATACGAAACAATTTACTAATATGCTATAGAGTAAGCACAACAAAAGTTCTAGTCCTAAAAGCAGCATTTAATGTGATAGAGTATATTTCTTAGCCAAGGAGACCCTCTGTGAGGGAGAAGATGGACTTAGTCCACTGACTGATCCCAGCAGTTTTGGTGGAGGTTTTTTCCTACTTTTCCTCTACCCCCAACTTACTTTTATACTATTTTCTTTATGTTTGAGTGGAGTTTGAGTGGCTCTAATCATAAATACCTTTTATTTCTAATTGATATACCGAATGGGAAGGAGGTGCTGGTCATGGCTTCGCACTAGAGAAGGGGGTTCAACACTGTTGTTAGCTTCAGCAGCATTACATCCTGATTCTCCCTTGTCAGACAGGTACTGTATGGTCTCAGTACCACAATGTTCTCCCATCCTACTGGGATTAGAATGGAGGGAGGCCACATAGTCTTCACTTTGTTCCACACTCCATTCTGTTTCTCTGAGCAGATGTTTATTGTTGTATTGGGGAGCATGTCAACCTCAGTCAGTCCAGGGAGCTGCAGCTGCTTTTTACTCTAAAATTCTGAATCCCCTCTAGGTTTAACTCTATCCATCATCTCACAACAAGCATGCCCACATATATTTCTGTTCCAGATAGCTTAAGCACTTCAATATATTCTTGGACAAGTTTAATTTGCTTGTACAGAAGTAACCAACATTTTCAATTGCTCCCTTCTCCAAAGAAATACATCATTGCTTTCAGACCATAAGTTTATGAACAGACACAAGTACTGTAGTTACAGACTCCAGACCAAAAAAAAAGTAGCACAAAGGAAGGCTTTGGAACACAAGCATGTGAACCTGATGAATGGTCTGGAGCATGAGTCTTATGAGGAGTGGTTGAGGGAGCTGAGGTTGTTTAGTCTGGAGAAAAGGAGGCTAAGGGAGGACCTTATCACTGTCCACAACTACCTGAAAGGAGGTTTTATCCAGGTGGGAGTTGGTCTCTTTTCTGAGGAAACAAATGCAGGACAAGAGGAAATGGCCTCAAGTTGCATCAGGGAAGGTTTGCATTAGATACTAGGAAAAAGTATCTTCTTCACTGAAAGGGTGGTCAGGCATTATAACGGGCTTCCCAGGGAAGTGGTGGGATTGCTATCCATGGAAGTATTCAAAAGGCATACAGATGTGGCTCTTGGGGATATGGTATAACAGTGAAAGTGTTTGTACCCAATTAACAGTTGGACTTGACAACCTTAGAGGTTTTTTCACATTAAATGATTCTATGATTCTGTCATTTATACCATGTCACTCTAAGGAAGACTTACTGAAAGATGAGGAATATTTGGGATTTTACTAAAACGGTTTCAAATTTATCACTCCAATCAAGATTATATCAATCAAATAAGATTATATTCCTTGAGAACAATACTTCACAGAAAAATGCCTATGTTTGGTGAGAGAAAGTGTTTAAGTTTGAAATCTTGGATGTCTATGACATGGTGGTATTTAAAAAACATAATCCTTGTGGATCTTGATTTATTAGCATTAAAATTGCATATATTTAGAATACAAGAATGGACCTTATTACAACATGAAATCTGCATATTCTACTCATAAACAGTGCAGTGAAACTAGTACATAATACAAGATTGCAATGTGTGGCTATATTCCGGCCTGCTGGAAGCACTATCAGGAGATAGAATCACCATTACTTCTGTCATGTTCAACTCATAAAAGTGATCTCACATGCATTTTATCACTGACTAGAAAACTAATACATTTTTTTATAACTATTCAAAGCTATTCCTAACTAAAGAACAAACATTTCCTATTTGAAGAAAAGAAGAATATTGCTTTCTGTCTTTCCAAATATTTCTGCAGTCAGCTCCTGCAGTTAGTCAACTTGTAATGTTTTTTTTAAACTTAAAACATTGTAGATATCCATAATTTTTGATGAAGATTCTGTTGGGAAGTCTTCTGAGAGTCAATAGTAACTGAAAGGGAGCTATTTCAGTTCTGGAAATGTCATGCCTAAAATACTGTTTCAAAATGAAATATTTATAATAGATATCATACACTTTATAAGATTGCACAGTCATGCTCTAAGATTATTCTTCTACTCATAAGTTTGGAAAAGATGTGGAAAAGCTTGACTTTCAGTATAAAGGTAAAAAAACCACAGCAGAGTGCTGCAAATATCCACAAATACCCAAGAAGATGCCTTGACAAGATTTTTGGGTTTTGCTTCAATCACTATACAGGTAACTCTTCCTGCATAGTAATAGTCATTGAGAATATAAACAAGTAGCTGTTCTGGTCAGCCACAGTAAGATAATTCTCAAGCTAGATTTCATTAATAAGGCACACAATTCCTCTTAGACACATAAATCTAACTAAAAGATACATATCATGTGTTTGTTAGCATGAAATAGGCATAATAGGCCACGTTAAATATGTAAAATTATGACAATTTCATCAATTGCTTGGGCAGTTTTTTTGTAATGTGTTAATCTTACTTTATCAGCTAAGGATTTTCTTAAATCAAGCTAAAATTTTCTGGTTAGAGAGAATGCTCATTCCTTCTTATTCTGCCCTTGTTGGCTAATGAGAGTAATTGGTCCCCATTCTCTTATAACATTCCTTTATGTATTTCTAGGCAGTTATCATGGCTCCCCAGTGGTCATTATGTTTGGGTATTGAACATCTGCTCAAGAGTTTATTGATGCTGCAGATAGTACCATATCTACTGGGAGTAATAGCACATTGCTCTATGTAGCCATTCTGGGAGCTCTACCTGCAGGAAGGTCACTCAGTAGTAAATCAGAAAAACCTACAAAATGCAAAGTCCTTACCATAAACTCAAAGAAGGCATGTATTTCTTTACATTTTGGTGAATTAGGCTTTTGCAAAGCCAGGTTGAAAGATTTGTTAAACCTTCATAAAATTGTGAAAATTATTAAAAAAAAAAAAAAGAAAAGAAAAAGGATTTTCGGTAATTGTATTTGATCATGGTGTTCTCATGGTGCCTCAAAGCATCCGATAGAGATTCTGTTTATTCCCAGACATTTTGTTCTGAATTCCTATGAGGTCTTGACATTTCTACAGTACCTTGAGTGCTTGAGAAGAAAATATTGCAAGCCTGACAGGTGTTGACAAGTAAAACATTCATTAGTATAGTATTAATTATAAAGTTTGTGTCCTTTGTTTTGATTCCTATTTTGTCTCAGGGCAACTCTTACGTAAGAAACACTTGCTTTCAGAGTACACAGTAAGAAACAAGGGAAGTTTTGGACAAAATTATAAAAAAGTAGAAGGCAACTTCAAATTAAGAACACATCCTGATCTACAGATAGTTTCTCTTTTATTTAATAATTAATGCCAGCTACACCAGCACATTTAAATCCTCCACAGATAGGAAATAATTGAGTTAACAGCACTAAAATGATATGTATAATTCAATCAATGAGAAGTGATTCTCTGTTTTAAGTGGGAAAACAGAGAATGAGACTAAAAGGAAATAGGCCTTTGGGTTTCCTGAAGTTTAAATGAAAGACACATTCACACAGATGCAAATACTATCACACTTTTGGAGTTTTGTATCATCTGTTATAATAGTCACTGTATCTGCCAGCATGTAATGACTTTTCACTCACTCTGCACTTACGATTGCTTCCTCCTTTTCCTCAGTCCCCAACAATATTCTGTGAACATTATAATGATTAGACAATTCCAGGCAGGCAGGCAGGCAGGCAGGCAGGGAGGGAGGCAGGAAGGAAGGAAGGCAGGCAGGAAGGCAGGCAAGGCAAGGCAAGGCAAGGCAAAGCAAAGGATTCGAATATGGGTATTTGCTATTTTTAGCCAGGATGATATTTGTAAATGTTATCTGTTTTACCTTCTTGTGCAACTCCCCAAATTTGTGGCCATGTATTGTAATGAAAATGTGACACTGAATGCTGATTACTGTTGTACTATATTTATGTCTGATAGAGCAGTGTGGTGGTGTCTTACTTTATGTGAAAACTACTGGCAGATTAGCAGCCAAAATGCTGAGAGCCTTCCAATTTGAAGGCATGGGGTGGACCAACTGGCACAGTATTTCTGAAAGGGACATTCATACTATGGACATTGCTAAGCTGAATGAGAAAAAGAAAGACAAGCAAAGTGTTTTTGAAGCAAAGCCTAAAAAAAGAGCATCAAAGAGATGGGAACAATGAAGGGCTGCTTTCAGAAGGGGATCATGAAAGCCTGCAGCCCTGTGGCAAGGCTGGCAGGTGGACACATGCTGCAGATCACAGCAGCAGGACAAGCCATCAGGATACTATACATAGTTGGCAAGGTTGTTAGAATCCAGTTGGAGTAGATTAGAAGCCCTGCAGAGAAAGAATTAGCAGCTATGACCATAGTTTAGACAGCAGGAAAGTGAACTGAAAATCCACAGTCCACTAGCATCTACCTTTGTTCTTTTCTCCTCCTTTTTGTCAGTGAAAAAGACCATCATGAAATGAATTTTTTTAAGTTTCATTTGGATATGTCAGTCTAGAATATACTTCCTATCCTCTTCCCAGCTCAGGGGATTGAGAACATTGTCTCTATAGTGGGAAAGGAGAGAAAGGCCCAGATGTCTATCTTCCAACACTTTTAGTATGTCTTTTACATTCAAGACAAATCTTGGAGTCATTGAGACCATTTAAGTTTCTACAGAAATATTATAAACAGATTAGTGTTCTACATGCTTGTTTCTCATAGATATGCTAGAAATCCAGGATGTATGCATGGAGATCTTTTGGATTTTGATGAGAATTCACAATGAATTGCATCAAAATCCCATGCCCATGTTTTGGCATGGACTCTTAACATGTGAAGTTTAACTCTCCTTGATGAACAGAAGGATTTCCAGTTATCTGCAGTTTGGTTAACATCCTGCTGAGGTTTCAAATTTGAGGGCCAGACAGGTCCTCTGCAGTACTGCCTCACCAAGGGGTCTGACCTCCTCCTGAGTGAAGCTGAAGTTTGCAGCATAACAGCATAATCCTTCTCCTTTTTTTTTTTTTTTTTTTTTTTTTTTGGTCTTTGTTGTCTCTATATGGAAATAGAAAGAATAACTGGAAGAAAATACCTCTAATCAGAAAGCACTCCTCCAGTGCTGTGGGACAGAAAATGGGAATGTGAGAAAACAAGACCTCCTATCTTGTACACAGTGATCCTGTTTAAATTCTGAGGCTAAGCACTCACTTCAGTGAGTATAAACCAATTTTATTTCTTTATTTATATAAGTAACAGATCTCACCCAGCTATCCAGCACAGCTAGTTACATGATTGATTGCGTTAAGCCAATAATTTTTATACTGATTTTATCTCATTAGGCATATGGACTGCCTTTTGCTTGTGACTCAGTTCATATAGTAACAGGTCAGTTCTGAAGTAATTGAACAAAACCCAATGTGTGTTTAGAGAAGTATTCTTTTTGCCCCCTGCCTTTCCATTTGTTCCAAATAGTGTTTGAGGACTTTTATAACTATATATAAACATTCCTGATATAGTCTTTTAGCTTGGATCTTTTCATTAGAGTTATGTTAACAAGTTCTTGCATCTGGCAAAAGTAAAGTTTCCTGCGCATACTTTCCCATTTCGCTCCTTGCAAGTAAAACGTAAGTTATTCTAAAAGATTCAAGTGAGCTCTTGCAAATATTGTTGTCTATGTATTCTGATTTATTTCAACCTTTTTTTTTTTTTTTTGGTGACTGTATCTCATCCTTTCATAAAATTACTGTAGTCTGATGTTTGTGGAGGTGGTGCTGAAAACTCAGAGAAAATGGCTAAACATTCTGAAAAATTCAATTATCCTATGCCAATCCCTGAAACTCCTTTAGACATTGCCCTTTTCTAATCCTCTTATATATATATATATTTTTTTTTTTTCCAGTGCACTGTTGTCTCTTCTCAGTATGATTTCTCTCTCAGTGACATAGTTCAGCCTCACTAAACTATAACTTACCCAAATCTGCCTTTCTGTGTTACTATGAACAATATAATGATTTTACTTAAAATCTAAAAGGGAGCTTCAACATGGATATTTTGAGGGCCTCATGCTATGTTGGTCTCAGGATTTCGTCTGTTATTTGCCATAGAGAAATTGAAATTTACTTTGAATCCACAGTGCTTTGCCCAGCCTCAGCTGTTACATATCCAAAGCAAACACAGTGACACTTTCTTCCTGGGTTTCAGTCCCATATGGGAAGGGATCCTCAATAAACTTCTGCTAAACTACATAACTACCAATTTTACCTTTCTAAGAACTTTTACTTGACTGGGTATCAACAAGAGACCTAGCAGTGGTAATACACTGACAAGAGTTGTGGTGACCAGTGTTGTCCCCTTGTTCTGTTGCAATTCTCCTCTATTTGAATCTGCTTTCTTTTGTTTTATGGTTAAATAATAAGTTGTTATTGACAATTATAATTGTTATTTTTATTGACTTTTTTTGTTGCAACGCCTTACAGAAGAGGACATGGGAAGTTATTAGGGTTTCTAATTGCTAACTATAATTCTGATAATTACATCAGTAGAGTATTTTGCTTATCAAGCTGTGTTCTTTTGATGAGTTTATACAGAGATTTAACAGTTATATCTTACTTCACTTTCTTGCACCAAAGAAGAATGAACTATAAATGGGACCTGCATGATGAACTCTCAGTTTAGATTTAATTAGAAACAGAAGTGAAAAGCCAAGATCCAGGCAGGAGTAAGCTGTCCGTGAAGGCTGAGTCTGCTATAAACGTGATATGGAAGAAAGTGTGGGGTTTTAAATTGAGATTGCTCTTAAGCTGGCTATGGGTTTTGGTAGTGACAAACTGTACTTAGACATTCCAAGAGTCCCTGATAAAAAGCTGTTCTCATTCCTTAATGCTTTATGGGAAAACTGCAGCCTCTTGGAATATTTTTTAAGCAGAAAGCCACCATCATGACAACACTGGAAAAAGAAGGGCAAAAAAATTTCTTTCTGGTAGGGAAATAAAGACATCTTAAGCTCGACTTCAAAAGCTCTCTACAGCAAACAGTAACTGTGGAGATACCGTTTCATCTTTGCCTCTGGGATATTATTAAGCCTTTCTAGTAGCTCTAACTGCAGGAGAAGGGATTACAGAAGTTGCTGCTGTGTAGCTGCCTGACATACAAATATCTGGAAAAGCATAGATCACGTTTTTGTACAAGAGCCACTTATTAGACAGCACTGAAAGCTTAACCTAGAATGAATAGCACAACACACTGCTAGCTGCACACAAACAAAAAACATGCAAGACCCTCATGATTCATGCTGGTCTTTTAAGTGCTTTGGGAGAATATTCTGGCTTCCGGCTTTCCTTTTGTCATGGCTGTGTGTACAAAGATTGGTGCTAATTGATGCTGTGCTGCTTTGGTACAGAGAGCTGTGCCATGCCATTCACCCTGCTTCAGTTCAGGCTGTGTCAGCATTTCCATGACAAATCCTTACTTTCAAGGGTTTACAGCTTAATCAGAGCAAAACTCACAATTGTCTGAAATGACACATACTATTCCCGTGTTAAAGGCTTTGTGCACAAGAGCCAGAAACACAGAGAAAGGAATTATTTCAGGTGCTTCTATTTACTTTGATCTGCTGCTTTGGCCTGGTAATGGCTTCATATTTCAAAATGGAATGTGTAGAGTCAAGGTCCTTATTGTGAGTTAATTGTTACATTTAAAATGGCGGGGTTCAAAGGAACCATGTGGTTTTTTTAGTGCTTTTCAGCAAGTCCCTGAGGATTTTGCAAGATTAGCTTAGTGAATCGGAGATTGGAAAAGAAGTTGCAAAGTGCCAGGAGTCAGTTTGGAAACTGTTGTGCTCAAATGAAGTCCAGTTTCATTTTTTTGATTCTATGAGACGGTATTAGACTGAACAGTCATGCTTTCTAGGCATCCACAGAAATACATCTCTGGCAGTGAGTAGCACATCATGTCCTTAGCCACACCCTGTCAAATTTCAAGCACTTTCACACTGAAAGACAGATTTTGTTTTTTAAAGATCAACATAAAAAAGTCACCTCCTCCAAATACTGATAAGAAACAGTATGATGTTATAAAGCTGAAGAGCTGTCATAATCAGAGTGCATGATCAGAGACAGTCACTGAAATAAATAGTCTTTAGGGCAGCAGCAGCAAGTGGTTCCCCACGAAGGGTGATGCTTCAGCATGACCTGTGTAAAACCAGACAGGTGAATAATTATTTGTAGGTATGGATATAAGCTTGATATTTTTCTATATCTGTAAGTGAAGTGCTGATGATGTCATTTTTATTCTTAAGTTGCTGCTCGCTGCTACTTGAAATGCTCATAAACAAAAACTATTGCTGTGAACATTAGGGAACCGAACTTTTCTTTCATCCCAGATGCAGTCCTTATGTTGAGAGCTTATATGGCCATCAAATCTCTGCTATTTAATTCAATGATTAAAGTAAAGACATTATTCCATCTGCACTGAGATCCTCTGTTAATCTTGCAGGATTCACACAATTCACACAATACCTTTCTCACTTTTAATTTGCAAAAATTGTATGAGTCCAGACACAGAGTTTGTTCATAAGAAACTTGAACACCTCATGTAAATGTAAACCTTCAGAGAAATATTTTAAATTATAATTCAAGTTATTTTTGTTACTTCAAATAATGGTATACAGCAGTAAATGCTGTGAATTCATCTCTTCTACGTGACTATAAAATCCACTTCATACTTCAATTGTTTTTGATATGTGAACAATACCAAACTATTCATTTTAGAAGAAACAATTGATGAAAATTTAATTAATATTTAGGTTTTTAGAAGAAAATCCGATTAAGTGGGAAAGACTGTCACTTATTTAATTGAAAAAAAGCATAAGTAACCTGGAAATTGAATTCCGGCATGAATTACTGTTTAGAAATGAAACAGTTTCTATAAATAGTTTTTTGCAAAACAGGTCCAAGCTTCCACTTTGAAGAATTTATTCTTAGCTTTACTATGTTCCCTCAAATGGGGCTTTAAATAACAGGGTACTTTGATGAATAATATATATGAAATAGAAATTAATAAACAATCTTAGATGAAGAAGCAGAAAAAAAATTCTACAAATTATTAAACTGTATCTTTCATGTGACAATGAAATAAGTGTGAGATCAAACAAGATATAAGGAAGAGAGTATTGTTCTTGCAAGATAGTGGCCCATGTATTGTCCTTTTGTTTGTCTTAACTTAAGAATTAAATTAACGTAAAAATTAAATGGCTGACATCAGACTAAGTGGAATTTGAAATGTTGCCATGCTATGAAACTGCTATTTTTCCACATATTTATCACTGATTTCTCTATTTTTTGTTTGGTAGATACAGCAGTGCATATTTTTAGGGTTTAGTAATATCAAAATACTGCAAAATGAAAAAAAAACTTTGATAGTTTTAAAAGTGAGAAAATTGCCAACAAACTTAAAAAAAAAACAAACAACAAAACAAAAATTAGGTCAAGCTGTTTAAAATTAAACTAGAGCACTGATGAGATGCAGAGAAGGGATGGCATAAGGGATAACACAGTTCTGTGGCACAGCACCACCTCTCCATTAGCTCTTGGAAGGCAATACTATCTCTTTTCGGTACAATGTCCACATAAGGGTTGTGATAAAGGGAAATTGCATGATCTGTCAATTCCAGGAATCTGAAATTCTGGGGTTTCTGAGGTCAAGACCTGCTTGTACATCATTCTACATTTTTGAGAACCAACAAGGTTCATGTTAATTATTGATAGGCCAGTGATGTCGTAAACAGAAAACTGCAAATCATCTTATGAAACTTGATTTCATCATCCCAGATTTTCCTTTCTCCTTGGTTCTTGTTTTTCCCCTCTGTATGTTCATCCATATATTTAATACTATTTATATATTAATACTATGTGATCAAAAGCTTTTACTTGTACTTTCAAGGTGGAAATGCCTTCAAATTAGACAAGTTTTAGTTATGGACTTCATATCAGAGATAACTGAGTAAATCAGAATACTATTGTTACTCAAGATGTCAGTCTAGAAGCCTAACGGTCCCCTCTGACTTTACAATCTATGAATCTGTAAATAATTGCAATAATAGCCTGAAGATCTCGTAACACCTATGAGAAAAATGGAGTACTTTAAATGCAAAACACTTGCAAAGACAAGGAAAAAGTCCTTTAGGCATATAGCCAACGTAGCATACTGTAGAAAATTAATTTTCATCTTGTGCTTTCAACAAGAAATATGTCACTACGTAAAAATTGTATGAAAAGGATAATAATTTCTTTTACAACAAGTGCTGAAAAAAGGAAACTTGTATGAACACTTTAGATACAAATATAGTCTCTATTTTTCTCCTTTGAAAAACTGAAATATATTTTAAATTACCTGTTGTAAATGATGCAGCATGTCATGATGAAAAATCCAGGATTTTTAAATCAATGAGGTATTAGATTGTCTAATAGGGCTAAAATACTTAATGCTTAAATGATTTTAAGTTGTTGAATTACATTTAATAAATTTCAGAGAAAATATAGAATTTATATCAAATTAATACCTTGAGCACAAAAATTGAACACTTGAAATTTTCTTATATGAATATGATAGTTTCCATTTTCCTTTTTCAAACTGAGTAAGCAAATGGACAAACAGTATACAAAATAATATATATACTAGCTGTTTGAAATCTTGCATGCATGTATTACTTTAAAAAGTCTAATTTTCTTTAAATTATATTTTACTTAGGATTAGCTAATCAATGAAAGTAAAAAAAAAAAATCTATAATAAAACCGAGAGTGGTATACTATATTTCTTATATTAGCCAAAAATAAGAATATAAATAGACATTCTAAATATGTAATAATAATTTGCAGTACAGTATTTTTTTCAAAATAAATTTAAATGTAAAATGTTCATTTGCTTTTTTCTTAAAAGTAATGTTTTCCTTTTCTAATATAGGCTTTAACTACTTTATCTAGTCAGACATCTTATGCTTTAGAAATGGGAATGCACTTGGAATTCCTTGGATTTTATTTTTTTTTCCTAATCTAATGTAATTTGTGGATGCTTGAATTAAAGATTTAGGTTTATTTTACAATTAGGAAATCTAATCTCTACAGTTTACATTGCTAATAATTCTGTAAAATGTCAAATTAATTATTTGTATTTCTTAGTTTGCACATATCAGCTATTTTAATGTTCTGATGAGGAAATTCTTATATGGCTTTAGTATTACATTTTAAATTTTAAAGACTAAAAAAGTTAAAATATGCGAATAAAAATAAAGAACACATAAATCAGTAAGACAGACTTACAGTGTTGATTCATTCAGTATAAAATAATATTTATTGTTCAGAATTTGTAACAGAAGACATCAGCATGGAGATTGACATATTCTTTGTATTTTATGTATGGTTGAAAAACATAAAGATAATGCTTGTTTACTATGCTGCACTTCTGTCTTTGAAAACTGACCTGCCTGTATACTTCTAAAAAATAATTACTTACTTCTTAATACGCTAAGAGAAAAATTCAGAATGACAAATCCTTTCTGAAAAGATCTGCAAAAAGCTAATTGTCTGTAGAGTGGAAATAGTGGGAATAACATCAGAAAAACTCCTAGTGCACTGATGAATTGTTCAAAATGAATTTTGATTTTAGGAACACATACTGCACGGGAAAATAAAAAGGTAAAGATTAAATGCAAAGAGAAATCATTCAGTGAAATGATCTATGCAGGAAAAAAAGAAAAGGAAACAAATTTTATGGAAGTAACTCTCATAATTATACATACAGCCTTCAGTTTAGTCATGTACCACAATACAAAGATTTTTTTATACCATATATTTAAATTTATGGCTCTCTGTGTCAGCAGTCTGCTCGAGTAATAGCAGCTGATACACCAACAGCCCTGGTCATATTACACCAAGCCAGAGGAGGACACAGTATCTTTATTTGGGCACTCGTGGAAATAAGAATGTCAGCAACATTTCCTATACAGCTTTTGAAAAGGTGCAGCATGTAGGTCTTCTAGCACAGCTCTGTAGCAATGAATGGCCTTTTATGTGAGGCAAGTGGTATGATGTTATGATAATCAAAGCCCTTGAACAAGAGGTAGAAGCAGTGGCAAGGAGATGGAGCAAAGCTTTAGGCAGCCGGCAGTGATATGCTCTGCCCTCAGGTATCTTCTGTAGCATCTATCAGAAACTAAAAAGTTGTTCAGCACTGTCAGACTTGCTGAGTGCATCAGTAGTGAAGGTGGAACCTGCGTAGCAATGGAAACACTTTAAAAACATTTGCATCAGAATAAAAGTAAGAATGTGGTAGATGTATAAAATACTAAGGTGTATGAATTAGTGCTAAACATAAATCTCCATTTTGAAGACAAGAAGAAAAGCTAAAAATCTACACATATATTGAAAAAGCATTAGAGACATAACTTTGGATAATGAGAAATAGAAAGACAGGGGAAGAGAGAGGAATTTACCCCCTAGTACTGAGAAAGTGCCTCTGGCACAAATACTCTGGAGTGCATCGTATCTCTAAGCTGGTGCACACAGCTCAGAGATCACACCAAAGACGAAACTGAAGGAAGAACTGTCCCAGATAGCAAAAGCCCCATGGGCACAAACTGATCACCAGTATGGCTAACAGCTTCTTTCTGTGCTGAGAAAGTAAGCTTGCAGGTGTGGTGCATGCAAACGGTGATTTCCAATAGGGACACTGAAGCATATGTGAAAGAATTTGAAGTTCAATATAATCTAGTATTATGATAATGTTTCATTTCTCATAACTGTTTCCATCCTCCTATCCAAGCTACTACTCGAGGTGGGTCTGTGTGAACGTGTCAATTGTTCCTGAGTTATGGAACTCTGGAAGTAGTGTGTAAGTCTAGGCAAAACTGAGTGCACAAACCACCTCTTGGAAGAGCTCCATTCCAAGAAAAAGTTAGGACTCTCAAAGCACACAGGAGCTGTAGCTGCTGTTGGGAGAAACACTGCAATACTTAGAGCCACAGTCTTAGAGCCTGTCTGACAAGCATCAGTCACTGCCACACCTGAAAAGAGAGTAACACAATTCTGGGCAAGCTTTGAAGCCTCTTCTGATTTCTTCTGACACATCACATCAGCTTTATCAACCAAACTGAGTATTTCAGAGGGCACAGTGAAACATGCATTTTCCCAGAGCGTCATGTCTTCTGTTGTATGGCACTGATGAGCACAAGGCTGCAATAATGACTCCCAAGTGTCTTAGGAGTAGATGGCTTTGTAACTGTTTTTACATGAGAACAGCTTTTGTACCACAGAAACTCCGTGTATAATTGTCTGCAAAGGAGATGTATTTACCTTATCTTGTGTATGAATATAATATAAGGGTGCCATACAAACCACATGCTATTTTAAAAATTTTCAATCAAAATAGGGCATAAAGCCTTTTAATATTATTTTTGCATATGTGGAATTCGTATATAAATACAGTTGTTAAAAAACTGAAAACTCTCTCATCCCTGAACTAGAAGTCACTCATACTAATGATGGTGACTTCTTTTGGCAAAGGTAGTGAGAAGTATTCTGACAAATCTCCAGTGAAGAAACAAAGATTTTTAAAAGTATAAACTCACTTTGACACAAAATATGTTCAACTTTGCAAGTGCAAAAATGAGAAAAGATTCAATAAAATTTGCAAAATTAAAAATAGTGCAAAAACAGGGTGTATGCATAATTTGGGGAAACAGAGCTTTCCTCTAAATAAAGGTTATATATAAGGTTTCATGTTAAATGCAAGCATACATGCTAAAATTTCTAATCATTCATATTTCTGATTTACTCTTTTTGAGAGGAGGGAATTTTGTTGAAATTTTTTAGGAAATTGCTATGAACAATTGAATTCCTGAAGACTGGTATGAAGAGTGCCAAAATTAAAATTAATCATGATATTATTAGCCCAAATAAAGCTCTCAGTAACATTTTTCTATCTTTATTAAGAAGAAATACCAAACGAGTTAGTCTGTAAGAAGGGGTGTACTTTTGAACAGAGCAATTTCTAAAGATACTGTTGTACAATTTGCAATAATACTTCAAATGCATTTTTCTCCACCTCAGAAATAAGCACTCTTTCTGTTTATTTTCCATTTGTCTTTTTCGTTATTGTTCTTGTTGTTTACAAATATACTTCCATCCAAAGTTCCAAAAGGTTCATTTCTTCTTGGTTTTTTGTTTCCTCCCCTTTTCCTTCATTGCTGACATGAATACAGCTGTTCAATCCCTCTGAGTCATTTTGAAACCTGTGAGAGACTGCTGCAAGCAATATCTTCCCTGATCATAACGATTTGATGTAGAGTCATTTCCTGTGCAGATCTAAAGAGCAAAGTAAATTGGATTTTTTTTTTCACCTGGGAAGAAAGCAGCAGTGCCAAATACCTGAAGTCACTGAAGACCTGATTTCAAAGATGATCTTAGAATTTAGCACCCATGACACCTGTCTTATATGGGATGCTACTGGTAATTGGCTACCAGATGTAGTTGCACCCCCTTCTAGCTGGTAGAAGGGCAGCACAGCATTAGGAAAGACTGAAGCTGCAGTTAGCTTTGAAATGGTAAAAGCAGTGCTAAAGACCTTTGAAAGAAAATGTATGTCTCTAGTTCAAAGATATTTTAAGGTAAGAAAGACTTTTTTTTTTTTTTAACCAGTTTTGGAAATAGGCTTATACTCTTCATTAATTCCTGTACTATTCTCTTGTTAACCCTGAGTATGAAGTTTAGCAATTTAAAAATAATGCCATAAAGGTAATCCTCTTATCTTTAAGTAAATATATGGTTCAAATATGTGAATATGTTCCCATTACTCTCTGTATTTTGATAGTAGCCACCTGCTCCCTAAGTTATTGTATCTGTCTGTTCTAGGCAATAAATACGAGTATAGTCAGAGAAATCTTATTCTACAGGACATGCTGTAAAAAATGTCAACAGAAATGTGTAACAAACAGTGCACTAAACAGTAAAACTGAGGTATTGTGTGTTGGAAGACATTCAGAATGAATGTCAACTGCTTTACGACATTTGCCATGTTTTTAACATCCTTTTAAGCACTGGAAAATACAGATAAAAATGTGCTAAGAATTTTCTGTACATACAGAAAACCATCGCTCAAGCCCTAATATCAACACTCAGGAAACCTGCACAACTTTGTTTTATTTTGCTAAGCAAATTGGGGGAAAAAATTGAGTAAAAGAGACCACAACTAAGCATGAGTCAACTACACGAAACTACTGCAAAAAACAAAACAAAAGAAAACAACACAACAACAACAAACAACAACCCAAAACAACAACAAAAAAACCCCTGACCTTCCAGCTGGGTGGAACTACCACAGTTATATCTGGAAGGAGTATGGAGCAGCTTTATTTTTCTACTTACTACTGGAAAGTCATAGCTGGAATCAAAATGTGCAGCTACTTATGGCTAATAAGAAGGGTAAAAAAATTGAACTAAGATAAAAATAAGCAAAATATAAATGGAAGACATGGAGATACCTAGAGAGAGAGAAGGTACAGGAACTTTTGTAACAGTCTTCAAATATCTCCTATGCAGGGACAGAGAAGGAGTACACTGCTCACCATATCCAGTTGTGGGAGTAGAGTCAGAGGATTACCGGAAATGGAAAAAGAAGAATAAGAAGAAAAGCAAAACAGAAGACAGGAACAATTAAATACATCATTATTTGACAAGGTATTCCCAGTTTTATAAGCTAAAATAGAGTAGTTCATGTTAAATGTATTAGAATAGGATTAATTATTTTACTTGTTCAAATGTTCCTATTTGATTGGTTTGGTTTTCCCCCGGTTACTACCCCTTGATTGGTTGCCATTTTTCTCCTCTCCCTACTGGCTAGCTGCTGGCACAGTGCACCTGTGCCGTATATAGCTAGCTCCCTCCTATACTTCTCCTTATTCGTTTGTAGCCCATCCCTCTTTTCCCGTTATTGGCACAGACCTGTTAATCTCCTCCCCGAACCACGCCTAGTTTCTAGCTCCTTCTAGCTAGCCCCTATAGCTAGCTAGCCCCTTTTATTCCGTTAAATAAACGGCCATTTCGCATTACCCCGCGTTGTGTGTGGAGTGGTCCGTCCCGTTTTCCCCCCCAGGTCTGCGTCATCCAGTGTGGATAAATTGTGAACAGGCTTTGAATCATAGAATCATTTAGGTTGGAAAAGACTCTTAAGATCATTGTGTCCAACTGTTAACCCAGCACTGTCACATCCACACTACAGCATGTCCCGAAGTGCCACATCTACAAGGCTTTTAAAACCTTCCAGGGATGGTAACTCAACCATCTCCCTGGGCAGCCTGTATCCAATTCCAATGCCTGATCACCCTTTCTGTGCAAAAATTTTTCTTCATTTGAGCTGGAACATGGAAAATACAGGTTGAATATTAAGGGAAAAAAAGATGAATGGTATGTCTAGCTTTACATCAGTGAAAGTTGTTAGAAAGATGGTTAAGCAAACAGTTTTCAGGAATGATGCATTTAATTCTGATTTGGGCAGGATCAGATGACTTCTTGGTTTTGTTGCCAGCTTTAATTTGTTTGTTTCTATACAGATTGGTCAGGCAGCTCATGAAGGGCACCTGAAAATTTTGTGAGCTGTTGCAGTACTTTGACCAGTTAAAGAAATTGGAGTTTACCTACAAATTTACTCAATCGTAATTACATTTTCTATAAAAAGAAAAATTAAGGTAGTTAATTTTTCTTCCAAAATGAAAAGTTCTGTTTGAGAAATCCAACTTATACCAAACCTAGATATGGTGTTTTAAAAATTCAAAATATTTTTGCTTCATACATTGATAACATGTATTATTCTTTTTAAGTAGTCTTTTCCTAAATTTTATATTGATGTATTTTAAATAGTCCAGGTTGTTATTAATTTAAAGTCAAGATCCACAATGATTTTTTTTTAAAAAAAATTCTTGTCTCCAGAGTGTTTTTATGTATGTTTCTTTAAATTTTCTTGAAAATCAAAATTTTCTCAATACTAAGTCATTATAAAAGCTTATCTCCAACTATATTTTTTTTTTTGGCAACCAGATATATGCAGTCAGCGGATAACTTTTGATTATCTGTGAACACTTCAAAACCCTGAGTGTTCTAATTTGCTGCCTACACAGGTGTAAAATATGGCAGTGTTGAAAAAGTCCTATAACTTGCGGTCTGACTTTTTTTTTTTTAACGTGCTTTCACACAATCCTTTTAAGATTAGACCTAAGGAACCCTTTAATACATGGTACCAAGAGACATAAAATTAATCTCCCAAATTATTTGCTATTCTGCATAAATGAAAAATGTAGCTATCTTAAAAAATAAAATATTAAATGCTTTGTGAATAAACACCTTTAACAGAAAGACTAATAAATGTTTCTCCACAAGCTCAGCATCTTTATAAACACAGCTTGTTCATTTCCTTCTGTTGTGCCATTTATTTATTCAAATTTCAGACACCAATATGGATTCTATGACTTATGGATTTTTAACTACACTGATGAGGAAGAAAGGCAAAAAGGGAAAAAAGACAATTCAATTTTTCATCAGAGTTTTTCAATATAAAAAATGTCAAAAAGTTTTGTAATAGAGTGAAGTTCTGTTACAATTAATGGGTTTTTTCACTATTTTGATTTCTTTGATTGTAAATCACATGCAAACATTGTAATTTTCACAAATTTGTTCATTGGTTGCAAATGTTGAATAAATACTATATAAGGATATATTGAAATCCAAAAGCAGATCATGAGCTGGTATGTATGCTGCTCCAAATAACCAGTATGTGTAATTTTGAATAGCAGCTGTTTGATAGGCTGTGATGAACATGGGACATGCATCTATTGCCTGTATGGATTAATCCCTCTTTTAATTTACAGTTTCTGGTTTTCATCATTACAACTTTCGATCTGCTGTGGTGACTGCAAAATCTGCTGCTTTGGCAGCTACTCCAATCAGCAAGATTGTTCAAAGCTCTTAGGAAACAAATAAAAAGGGTTATGAGCTCAAATCAAGAACTATATCTAAAATAGGGAATGATTGCAAATTATTATCTGGGGTAACACTGAGTAAGTCCAGGAGAGTCACCTGAGTTTAGGTGCCAAAATGGAACTCTTGAGTCCCTTCTCTACATGTGACAGTGATGAATGCCCTCAAGCAAGTCACTTCCTCTCTCTGCTGCTGCATCTCTCAGTGATCCTGACCTCCTTTATAAAGTGTTTTCTGTATCTATACTAGACCAAGACCAGATACTATTATCAGTACTATGGCTATATAGGTAAATGTGGCCGACCTTGTCCCTCATTTGTACCTCTGCACATTGGAACTACTAGAATCTGTTTTCCAATAAAAGATACATAGACAGCATTGTCCTGTATTTTGTATGAAGATCTTAAGCCTTTTGAATTCTTAATATCATGAAAAATAAAATAGACTAAGGACTTTCCAAAGTAAAGCATAATAAAATCACAGATTCAAATGAAAACAAAAACAAAAGCAAAAAAAAAAAAAGGGGGGACATTTTTATTTTTATGAAACATGGAGAAGCTGTGCTTTTTTTAGAAGTTACAGCAACAAATATGGAGATGGAAGATTTGGGGTTAGCATCAATCACACACTAAGGAAGTCCAAATTAAGCACCTAGCAGATCAAGCTTTCATTGTTTCTTTAAAGACAAAATATATCTTTAATGCAGCATTCAGACTATTTCACTCTTTCAGAACATGCAGGCATAGAAATCAGGTTGAAAATAGTTACAGACCTTTGAACTATTCTATTCTACCTGATACCTTTGAAGACTTCAAAAAAGCATTTTAAGGAAAAGAAAAACATAGTGATGCTGTCAACAGACAAAAAGAAAGCACAAGAGACAACAGTATGTATTAAATTGATGGATAGACGTGAGAGAACTTGAGATCTAAAGATATATGGATATTTCCATTTTTCCCAATTACTTTAAAATGCTTTTAAGTAACAGTGCTCAAGTCTCCAAGAATCATCTACTTGTATTAATCACAGAAGATGCAGGCTGAGCTGACTAGATTTGAGTGCTTGCTGGTGCTGGGGACAGAAATACAATTCTATTTGCTCCATCCCAAGGTAATGTTTAACATAATTTCTTAATCTGGTATTCTCTGCTGGCCCTCTCTGTGACATAGCTGCAAAATCCTATTAGTCTGCACTTTGGAAATCTGCAAAACATATTTTTCTTCTTCTCTCTGATTCTTGTAATATAGGACATACTGAATTAACCTATAATCTAAACTAACTGGTCTAACTCCTGTCTTAATGAGTGGCAAGACCTACACAAACTTCCCTTACTATCCCATTTACTGTCATGGCTTTTGGACTGGGTGAACTGTTCTAAGTTAATACTTCCTATTTGCAATGAATTTCACTGAAACAAATTATACCGGGTGAAAAAAGAAGTGTTTTACCTCACTGAATTTTAGACAAGTTTCACTTGAAACCTTCACTTTGAACTGTTCACTCAAATTTCCTTCATTGTTAAGATGCATTTGGAAGTAGTAGCCTTAAAAACAATAAAGACATGCTTTCTTCTCATTATAGTTTCAGAATCGTTCATGTTTGGGTTGCGGTTTTTTGTTTTGTTTTGTTTTTTCCTGTCCCTTACCAACACTGAGATTTGGCAGTTGGAGGCAAGGTGGCTTGGTGAAACACAGACCCCCACTACCTGCTCCCAGAGCCAGATAAGCATCTAAAGGCTAAACAAAGGGATGGCTGATGGCTTTGCATTCCGAGGTGATGGCCGGGGACAGGACTCGGAACTCAGGGGAGAGAGAGCTTTCCGCGGTTTTGCCACACTTCTCTTTTTCGGCTGCTTTGTGTACCAGCCACCGTTTGCTGGGCTGCTGGAAGCACTTGGAGGGAGCTGCCCTGACTCGGCCTCTGACTCCATGCCCTGTGCTGTTCTTTG
>JAWWEE010000105.1:78530307-78541272 GCA_035221455.1 Xenops minutus | reverse complement strand
TATGTATATGCACTGTATATTTGTACTGTTATCCTTTTTATTTACATTTTCTGATTAAAGTCTCTTAATTTCAAAGGTTCTGGTAGTTTTTGGGGAAAGCCCTCCCCTCCTCCCCCCACCTTGTCCCCCGCACCCCCCTTCCCCCCCTTCCTAGTCTAGAAGTGTTCCTCGCTTTCCTTCATAGACATCGTGGTTTTCTTTTAAACTGAGACACTCCTCTTAGTCTGACAAACAGAATATATTAAATATTTTAATCACACACACAGAGACAACTCCTCTGCACACCCAATATGTGTTTGCTCAGTAAGGCCTAAATCTAGCTACTCTTATTGCTTGGTGTCAGTGTGAGCCATTTGTGATGTTTTCATCTGTTGACTTTTTTTTGTTGTTTATTTGTTTGTTTTTAATAGGTTAAATCCTACAGAATCTGCATATGGAAGACTTCTTATTTTTGGGGGGAAGATACCTTCAGTTTTACAAATGCTGACAGGCTATGTGTTTTTATGAAGGTTTTTCATTTTTATGGTTTAGTGTTAAAATGGTAACTTAGCATAGGAAAATCTGGAAATTATGATTGCTCTTTGGAAATATTTCCCTATTCATTGACATTCACGAAATAAGGCTGTCGCTGCAGAATTCCCTATGGTATCTATGCTTAATTTTGTTTTATTGTCTACAAATATACACTAAGTATTCTGTTAATAGGTATTTATAGGGGAGGCGGGAAGACATTTTTCCTGACGTGACTCTTTTATAACAAATGTTGAGAATAAAAAAATATTTAAGTTAAAGATTAGGAGAAAATAATAATAAAAAAAAATAAACCCAACCAACCAAACAAAAAACCTCACTAGCTGCAATGTGTTCTGCATATTGCTTAGAAAGCATAGTATGAAGTAGTATTGATAAGAGATACTCCAAATTCAGTGGTGGTTAGGTCTGATGCTAAAAATTCAGCATATACTTCAGTTCTTGCAGATCTAACCTGAACAGAAAATGTTCTTTGCTGTACATGTCTCTGGGCCTGAATGATCTGGTACAATTTTAAAAGATTCTTTTCATATGACGTCTCCCCTAACAATAAGACAGGTTTTTCTTAGAAAGCTATAAAGCACTAAACTAAACTATGAATAATGAACTATTTTCCAGTTAGCTGCAACTTGTCACACTTGTTTATATATACTTTTTAATTAGACTTGAAGACACTAAGATATCAATGGACTCAAACCCTGGAGTATAGTTCAAATTTTAAACATTTTATATTTTAGTAGTTCCCTTCTTTTTGCTTCTTGTTAGCTATATAGAAGTTTTGGAACTGTGCAGGAGTAGCACAGACATCTACTTCAGTACTTTGCTCACTGTCTCAGGAAGAATATTACCTGACACTGCCACATTAAGTCAGAGAGAGAGTGTCACTTAAATTCTGTGCTTCAGCAGTATAAGCAGAATGTAGATGAGAAATATTTTCAGCTTTATTAAAAATAAAGACTAAAATATTTTTTTTAATGATAATTATAGGGTTTTATTTTTTTTTTCTTCATGGATTCTAAAATTTTCAGCAGAATATTAAGCATCGTGGTTGATTTTATAAAATTTATAAATTCACTAAGATAACCCACATAGTTCTTAATACTTTTCTTCATAGTTCCTTAATAAAGGTTGCCATTTTTGGCAGCCCTAATGCATTTTATTTGTAGGTGTTAGTAATTAATTAGGCTGTAATCAGAGCAATGTGCTGTTTCATGAAATAATAACTCTTCAGTTGTAGGTATTCTGAGGCAAGAGGTACAGGAGCAGAATTAGCAAAAGAGTGTAACTTTGTATTAATTTTCTTGCATGTCTTCTGCTTTTAAAAACAGTTGAAACAGAAGTAAATGCTTGTTGAAAAAAGGAATGCAGCAGAATAGGACAAGGAACAGAGGTGAGAAAAGTTTAGACTAAATGATTAATCTATTTAAATTAAAAAAGAGTAACAACAACAATATTATAAAAAGGGCATGATAATTCACATGGAAAAATAAAAAGAGAACCCTTAATTTCAAGGCCGTTCTTTCAAATTTTATCTAGGTCATTGTTCATTAGGGACCTAGTATAAGATCTGGCACAATGCTAGGAAAGACAATGAAGTCAGCCCACAGATGAATTTAGTCCTAACTGTTGCTAACAACTACTGATTAGCTCACAACTCTGTGCAGACTGATTTAGGCATTTAAAACTCCCAACGTGTATGTATATGTCCAGAGAATAAAGCTATGTCTTATACCAAATGGCATCCTTGTGAGAAGATAGCCAGAAATTTAATATTTTCTTTTTTTGTTCTCGATAATAGTAATTGTTTCCAGTGGAGTTTGTGGTCTGTGGTTCCTGTTAATATTATTATTGAGGCTGCTTAATTTCTCACATCCACTTTTCTGCAATTCAGTTTGCAGCCTGAATTTGGCTCTGTTGCTCAGAATATTTGTGTTTGTGCTTCTGATCCCTCATGTACACCCCTCTCTCCTCCACTGACCCTCATCTTCCTCTGCTGGCTCTTTCTTCTTTCCTTCACTGTCCTTCATCCTGACATCTTACTTTCCACTGATGTTTTCCTCTTGAAACTACCTCTTCCCTCATAAAGATGAAACAATCTCACCAACCAACCATAGATTTGCCTTGGTTTTGATGTATTTCCTGATTATTACCCTTTTCAAAATGCCTGAATTCTTTTGTTTTTGTTTGTTTAGGGTTTTTGTTTGTTTTTTTGTTGGTTTTGGTTGTTTTGGGGTTTTTGTTTTTGTTTTATGTTGCTGTTGTTGTTTTAGTTTGGTTTTGTTTGTTTGTTTGTTTTTTACCACAACAGCTTATTCAAAGACTATGGTGGTTGTGGTTTTTTACTTAATTTTTTTTTTTAAACCAGCTGTAGGGCAACATGAGAAATTCATTAAACATTAGAACACTGTTTCCCCAGAGATTTTATTTTAAATGTTCTTATATTTAGATTAAAAAAAATAAAATTAAAAGATATTGATCTTAAATAATTTCTTTACCAGAAAAATCTTTTATTGATGGTAAAAGGATAAATTAGAGGAATAAGCTCTAAAGGTGATTATAAAGGCTTTAAATTCTGGTTTAGAATCTTGCTAAGTGACTTTGACCAACCAACTAGTTTAAATGTGCAAAGAAGAGTGTACACCAGGGAGTTGGTATGTAACAAAAAACAAACCAGACCAAAAGCAAAAGGCATCTCAGTAGAAACTTCTGTACAGCATAAGGATTTCCAAGACTTTCATTTTAATTTAATTAACTTCAGCAACCATTAAGTTTTGCATGGCAAATGTTCTTCTCTTTGCTTACTTCAGTCTCCTGTCAGCTATTCATTTGATTGCAACCAACAGCAGAAAGTGTGCTTGGGAGTGGCAGTGGCCTCATTTTAGAGAAATATGAAACAGGTTGGAAAAACACTAATAAAACTTGGGAGGAAAATGCTCTATGATGTCAACAGAAACTTTAAATCCATGAACCACATTTATTAAAAAAATAAGTATACACTTATGTCACGCTCTTGTCATTAACATTTAACATGCAAAGAGGGGGTGAGCATTCTATATTTAATTAAAACCCAAAATTATGACTTCCATCTGCACGTGCAGACCTGAGAAGGGGCTTAAGGTGCACAAAAAATTTACATCTGGTATTCAAATACTGGTGTGTGTGGGGGGGTATTTTAACCATATCAGCTATCACATCATTCCTCTAGTGTAGAATAAATATGATACTTTATTTATTAATGTTTGAAGAAATTTTTAATATTTCAAGTTTCTCAGGTACTTTTATATAGAGTTTAAATCACGTGGGGGAATCATAGCTTCACAGGGTCAGGAGATCTCTTTAGTTATTCACATTTCTTGTTTTTATTTTATTTTTTTGTTCCTTTGGAAACACACACAGAATGTTCTTTTTCTCAGTGCTGCTTTTTCAGTAATTCTTTTGTTCTACATTTGGTGCCAAGGAGCACAGACCATGTTAAATCCAAACAGCAGCCTGCAATCTCCTTAACCATATGCTATTTTTACAGCAGGTGACCTGTGGAAATGCTTTTTTTTTTTTTTCAACCAAATCCTTCTCCTCTTGGCTTGTCACTCTGCTTGTTCACACTGGGGCTAATCCTGGTGCTGTCACTCTGCAGCCACAGAAGCCACCATCTGCTCTTTGCCCTACTCCGGCCTTTGATCAAACAGTAAACAAATCCTTCAGGATAGAGAAGTTTCCTGGGTGCTGGCCATACGGCAACATATTTGGTCATTTTGTGGAGCCCTGTGTAGCACTGTGGTCGCTGGTAGGTGATGTGCCTTCCTATCACCTTCACTTGGAGTTATTGAGATTATGCCGAAGTCAGTCATTCTCACCTACCTGAGAAGTAGCAAAGGTCCTTTCACATGGTTTTGAAATGAGGTTATCAAGAGGTCATCATGTGCCTCAGATTGGCAAAGACTAATCTTTTGCAGGGGAAGGGAAAAGACCATGCTGACTTCCTCTCAGTTCCACCTGAAATGTTTGCTGACAAGGAGTTCCAGTGACCCAGAAAGATGTTGATTAAGAATTGTTTTCTTGGCTACACGTGAACAGACCTGCAACTCAAAAGATAAGGCTGGGTAGCTGCAAGAGGAAATGCCAAAGGGGATCCTGATTTTTTGACAGAAGAAGGGAGCTGAAGCCACTACAATCATACAGGCCAGTAAGCCTTGGCACATCTTGTTTTTGCTGGGAAGGCAACTGCTGAGGCAAGATGGGACACAATATATCACTTTCCCCTCTGTGTTCATGGGGTTGCAGAACTGAATGGTGCAATTCTTGCTAAACCCTGCAAAACTGCATCTGACATTGTGTGAGGTAGGACAGAGGCTAACACAGTCGCTGAGTAAGCATAACTGGTGGGCCTTAAAATATCTGTAGACTGTAACAGAATTGCTGAACTAACAAGCTGCTGAGCCAGCATAATGAATAGAACATAGCAAAAATAATGCAATAACTTCATGGTTAAGACAGCTGTAAACGAAAGAAAAGGGAAGAGCTGTCTCTCAGCTGCTTTCAAAAAACTGGCTCCCCAGTCTCTTTCTGTTTGGACTGGAATGAATTCAGCAAAACAGCAGAAGGACTGTCTGGACAGCTGAGAATATATGCCAGTGGGTCACGGCATTATAAGGAGATAAAAGACAACTCAGAAATTCATCAATGTTGGGTCAGCAGAAGAGAACCAGTATTGCAGGTGCCAGGGGCTGAGAAAGGTGAGCATTTTTTCCAAATTGGCTTGACATGCTGGGCAGGATATACCTGGATATGCCCATGATTTGAGTGGGACTTCGAAGTGCGAATGGCAAGCATATTGCAGACCTTTGTATGTTGTGGGAACTTAGAAATCTGGGCAGAAGAGTGTCTCATAGCCAGAATGCTATGCTTCAAATGACCATGTGCTACAGAGTTTATCATAAATATCCACTGCCTTTTATATAGTTTCATCACTTCTCTTTTAGGAGTACTACAAAGTTAGATAGATAGATAGATAGATAGATAGATAGATAGATAGATAGATAGATAGATAGATAGATACGTACATACATACATACATACATACATACATACATAGATTCATCGCCATGTTTAACTTATTATCTCATTTTGATACTATAATTGCCTGCAGTCATTGGCTGAGTTTGGTTCTTGTAATACTGACTTATAGATTTGCTGTTGCAGTGCTTTCGCTTAGTGGAATTTGCATAAACTACCAGTCAACATAAGGTATTAAAATCATCACCTCCTGAACGTTGCAGATCCCTGTGGTTGTGCTTCTCCCCACTAACTAATTTGTAGTTGTTATCTAATATTTACAGTTACATCTTCAAAAAATTAAAACAGAATATAATACTCATATATAGTCACTCATATTGTAACCTTTTAGCCTGGTTTCTGGTATATTTAGTACAAGAGAACTAGCACAACTACTAAATTACCATGATAACTGGCATGTCTGGCAATGCTTTAAAGGATGATGTGTTGGAAACCATTCCTAATAGATTGTTTGGATGTCATCAACACGTTTTGGTTGGAAGGGAGTTTATTTGCATGGACAAAAACAGCACTATGCCTGATGGCTTCAGGAACAAAGTACAAAACCTATTTAATCTTATATAATACATGCACACAGCCTTATATGTCTTTTCTGCTCATGTCTGTGAAACTTTTGAACATAGTTCTACAGCTTGTAGTGAGACTACTTTTCTATCTGAATAGTTTTGCAAAATGAAACATTGTGAAAAGTTCAACTGAACAAAGCATATGAATTTTCAAAAAAGATATGTTAAGATCCTATAAAACTTTACAGAGCATGATAGCTTCCTAGAAGGCTATGGACCATCTTATAAAATAAATTAATTCTAAATACCATGCATTATATACCAAGAGTCATAAATAGAATAATTTGTCTTTTTTTGCTTTATAATTAATTGTATTACAATTTGATATGAGATTTAATACTGTCCTTTACAGAGAATACATACTCAATTATTTTCACACCTTTTGTCTTTAGAAGATTTTTTCATTTATTTCTCATTCTGTACGTTGATAAAAAGCAGAAAAAGTATGCAAAGGATAACACGCTGAGCTTTTCTTTCAAGCACAAGCAGAATGTTTACTCTTGAATTAATGAAAAAAAACAAAAACATGTCAGCATATTTAACTCTGAGTTTATATGAACTTGAGTCATCATAGCTTAAGTCTAGACTCATAAGGTTTTTTCCCCGTCATCTGGTTTTAATTGGATCATAATTTTATGTCTTCACAGAATGACTCTCACATGTTACTAGCATTTTAGCAAAAATATCTATAGACAGAAAAAGAGATGATTTCCCCCTCTCATTTCCTACTTCATTTTCACAGATTCTTAAATAATTATTTAACACTTTAAGGACTCTCCTTTTCTGTTTCTCAGACTAATTTCCAAAATGAGGGGAGAAAGTCCCCCCTATCTCTTTTACAAAGTTATCCTTGTGGGGTAAGACACCAAAATGGGAAATGTGAAAAGAAAATCTTCAAGGTAAGGCCCCCAGGGCCCCCATAAATGCTCATTTCAACCAGCAAAGGTTTGGAAATGCATTGGGGAACAAATATGTTAGTCATGGAAAATGAGTGCCTAAATCCAAGTACACCAGAGCGAAAACACAGAAAGCTGAAGCATTTCCCCTCTCTCAAGAGGCAGCGTTTCAGTTACCAGCCATGTTGACAGCAGCTGTTCCTGCTGTGCCTGAGCTGTCCTTGCTTCCCGTAAGGAGTGCAGTATTAGTGTATTAGTGTCCCTGCTTAGTCTGTGCTCACATATCTGTATTCATATAGGCAGCTATTCCTCATTTCTTCATCTCCATCACAGCAACACTCAATATATAGCCAAGACACTCTGATTTTACAGTGCCTGTTATAATGGAATATGCTAAACCGGGAACAGTACAGTGCTACAACTGAAAGCATTAATAATCCCTGTCAGAGAAATAGACATACATCATGATATATCTAAATAACAGCAAAGACATTATAGATCTAGCTAAATTATAAACAATAATAAAGAATAAATACGAGTTTAAGATATTTTTTTTGTCCCCCTTTTTTTGTGTGTGTGTATGTGTTTTTGTTTTGTGGTTTTGTTTGTTTGTTATTATTATTATTGTTTGTTTGTTTGTGTTTTTGTTTGGTTGGGTTTTTTTGTCTAAAACAAAAAGGTAAGATCAGAACACATTTTCAACAAGAAGTATGCAAGCAATAGCATTTGGTACTTCATTGCCACTTAAAGAAAACTAAGATTCCAAATAGTAACAGCAACAACAACAACAACAACAACAACAACAGCAACAACGAAGACTCCTAGAGCTGAGGTTTCAAGAACAGAAATTAATAAAAGCAGACATCATGGAAATTATGCTGTCAAGATTTTGCTCCTTTTTTAGACTAAATTAACGTGGACTTTTCATTGTACTCACACAAACAAAGAGCAGTCTGTGTTCTAAGAGAGTAAATCTTGTCATTCTTAATTTTTCCTCAAAAATGAATTGCCTAAATAAATGGGAAAATAACTACTGTTAAAATGTGGCTGGAGAGTTTACTCTGCATCTGTTCTTTCATTTCTTTCCATTTGTTGGACAATCTTTTCTGAAACTAAATCTGCTTTTCATTGTCTTTCTAAGGACTCAGTGAAAACCTGTGTCATTGCCAACTGCTGCTGCACCTGATGTTTTATTTTCACAGCTCTCTCCAAACTTGTGCATAAACCTTGAGACATGAGCTTGTTCATGAGACAAGATTTTGCTACTAACCTTATGCAAAGTAGCCAATGATATTATTTTTTCAGCATAAGTTGTATCCTTTAACCCCTGCATGGTTAAAATTTACAATGATGTTTACTGGGGTGCTATGTGTATATTAACAGGAGGCTGGATGCCTCACCGGATTCCTTTCTGCTATGTTCAAAATCACCATAGGTGTTATTTATACCACTTCTGTTCTTAGTGCCTTTGCCAAAAAAGAAAAGTCAGACCAACACAGTTGTCATCTAAAAATAAACACCAATGAGATCTTCTTCCTGTGGGCTGTAAGGTCATTCTGTAACTCAGCATGGTTCATTGATCTCTTCTACCCCCTGTGCCTTTCCAGATTTATTGGAAATCTGTTCAAAGGAGAATCTATCTTACAGCTCACTACTCTAGGAACTGCTGCTAAATGCTGAGTAAAAGACTCTCTTCTATTCTCTTTATTCCTTGTCCTTAGAGGCAGAACTGAGGAAAATCTTCCCAGGTCTCTCAGACATCAGCTGAAAACAGATGAGCTGGGAATACAGGTTGAATACCTTCAGCTGCTTCTCCTTTGGACAAGTTCACTAAGTTCAGGAAACATCTTGGGATCAATTCATGTCAGTGTGTGTCTGTACTGCTTCTGTCATTAGTGTGAAGAGCCTCAAAGTAATTTAAGTCAATGATCTGATTACTAATAAAGAATAGCACTGAACACAGGTCAGACATGCCTGCTTTGTATTTACTTTCCTTTTAATATTTCACAGTATTATAAACAGTACTGTGAAGAGAGAAATCACATTGCAAGTAGCAAGAGAGATTTACTTTCCATCACACTAATCACATCACGGCATAGGGCAGTTCAAGCATTCATGTAAACATATGTAATTTATTAGAAAAAATGGAGTTTCATCCACATTGAGTCAGGCTATGTCCTCTCTTTATAGTAAATCCTCAAATAAATGGAAAAATATGAACATGTGCTGGGAGTTTTACTGGAAGCTCAGGAGCTGAAATATAATCACTGAGGTTTGATTAATTTTATGTTCTTTTCCTTTTTTTCTTTCTTTAAAATAACGGTTTCTAGCAAGACTAATGTATGTGAACTCAAGCTAGTGTTGGATTAGTACAGTATGTGTTGGATTAGTATAGCAGTTTATGAACAGTAGAATCATGGGGTCTGTGGAGCGCCACTGAAACAAAGGTCTCACCTTTGGGATGGCCCGGGAAAGTAGTGTGCAAAAAGGGAGAGAGGCTCAGTACATCAACAAAAAGAAAGATGAAGCACTTGAATTCCTTTGATTCCTGCTACAGAGGCACAGCTGACAAAACAAATTTGTGTCAGGATTTTTGCAGATTTGTCTTCTGCTTTCCCCTACTGCTGGGCTGTGCCTATTCGTTTTGCTAAATAGGTGTTATTTTTTGGTTTAGTAGCTATCTTTGGAAACCTAAGATATCTCCACATGTTTTGCAGATATATGTTTAACATTACCTGGAAGGGTATAAAAACTGTATTTCCTAATACTGTTCCTAGAGAAAGATGCTGAGACTGATCCCTCATGATTATGGGTAGTGATGCCAGACTGGGAAAACAAACATGCAGACCAACAAAAACATTAAAGAAGCACCAGGATATCACAGCACTGAACACTGTAATGTTTAGACATCTTTGCAACCAGCAGTTGGAGATAGGTAAGAACCTCACAGGATGATCCATAATAACAAGCATGCTGAGCCAAGAGTTATAGTATCAAAACATGGAAAAAATAGTTAATCTAAACTAGCAGAGAAAAGAAACATCCCTAAAGTTGTGTTTAAATCTCACAGATAAATTAAGCTTATGCTCCATTTATTTTTTTTTCAAGATTTGTCAAGGTTTAGGACCTCAGAGCAAGAGTTGGAAGCCTGAACTTCCCACCACCATCTATGAAATGAGGTCTTTAACCATGGAGCTGATGCGCCTTCATTTCCTCTCTCCTTCTCTTATCTCCCCCTCTTTACTTCTTCTTTCTGTGGTGTAGTGTCTATTTTAGTAGGTTTTCCCATAGTGAAATGGCTTTAAAATGAGTTCAAATAGTTGTTAAAATAAGATTTACCATAGACTTTGACTGTCTCAGGCCACACATAGCCAATTGCTTCCTAGTTAGGGCAAATCACAGGAAAAGTGGCTTTGAGTTATTTCAGACACAGAGTGTGATTGAAGCCCAGGTCCTCTGGATCTGAAATTAATGCTCGAACCACTGACCCTTCAGTATAAAAGGAATGCATTGAAACATACTGTCTTACAAAAATGGCAAATGTGACTGAACTTTTTGTAACTGTCCTCTCAGCAGGCCTGCTGGATAGAGTTCTTTCAAGTTTCCTGGTAATGTTGCATCTAAATTGTAAGTCCAAGACAGCCCAAAGCTATACAAAGTTGTCTCACGTTGTTAAAAGTGGGGCACTCTTGGACAGACACAGAGCAAGACTTTAGATATGTGAGGAACCCTTCTGCTGAAAACCAAGTCAATTCTGTAGTTCAAGTGCTTCCAGAATAGTAAATCATCTGAGTTGAGGTTTTAAGGATGGCAAAGCTGACTTCATCATCATCATCATGACTAGGCTTCGCGAACGAAGATTTACAAGGGCTCTACCCACGCTTGCTACAAGCACGCTG
>JAWWEE010000105.1:78504254-78529495 GCA_035221455.1 Xenops minutus | reverse complement strand
AGGTTGGTAGAGAACTTCTGTCTTCTTCAAGCTGACTTCCAGCCCAAAAAGCTCAGCAGCCTCTGCAAAGCAGGATGCTAAGCACTGCAGAGCTGCTTCTGTGTGAGCAACCAGGGCGGCACAAGGCTGACTTACAGTACTTAAATTCCACCTAACTCACACCTGAGGAACTACAGCCATTTCTGAAGTTATATATCAATTCACAACTGTAGGAAGAAAATAACCCAAAAGTACTGTTTTTCCCATAGGTGTATTATTTTAGCTGTTCTTCCTATATGCAAAAAAAAACTAGCCCCAGATTTCTCAGGATTATATACTGATATATAATATCCTTCCATTTCAAAACCATATGTGAAAGAAAAAGGCCACTTACAGAGTGTGCTGAGAATCTGTAACAATTTTGCAGTTAATGCTTTTATCCAGACATGACTGAACTTCATGCCCTCCCCAAGCTCTTCCCATCTGCTCAGCGAAACATAGGGTAAGAAAACATGTCACTGCTGTAAATTGATCTTGAACTTTTCTGCCTCACATTCATGTCTCCAAAAAATCCTTAAAGCCATAACTAGAGTGGTGATATGCTCAGTTAAGAAGCAACGTTGAGTTAGGCAGACAAAATCTGTCCATCTTCTGTCTAGTGTGAAACTAAGTCATTTCACTAAAGGTAAAGTTGTAAGTCCTAATTTATTTAGCCAAGAGCATTTCTAATTTATGGCTTTAGTAGATTGGCTTGGGCTGTCTTTGGACTTTAAATAAGTAACCTATAATATCCTCCAAACCAATGCAATTGAGGCAGCTTTAAGTGCTACACTTCACTTCTGAATGCACAAGTTTGTTGTGCATGGGGAATCTTTTATTTTATCAAGATTGTTGAAAATATAAAAGGAACTAAGCATATCCACACTAAAATAATCTCTAGAAGCACATTTAAATAAGACTTACACAACACAGTTAGAGGGGAAGAGTGAGTACAGAAAGCATCTGCTCTGATTTACTGTAAATCTCTCCCTGGGTGATTTTGATGACTCAAGACCTGAGAAGCTTAGAAAAATATATGACAGAGTCAGATGCTATAAACTCTATAAATACAAACAATAAATATTGTATCCCCCACTATGAAAGAAATTATAGTGCCTTGAGCACTGAAAGATTAGAAATAGTATCATAAGAATATTATATGTCATAAGCACTTGCAATTAGCAATCAAAAGGAGAGGAAAAAGTGCCCAAAGTCCCTTTTTTTAATAGACTTTATATTTGTGAACAACAAAATTAACTGCCATGTCCTAATTCAAATAATACTGTAAATATTATTTATTTTTCAGGAATGAAATATTTTAACACAGCAAAAATTTCAACAGTACCATTTGTTACTTTAAAAAAGCAGTAAGGCTTTAGCTGCTGTAATTGTCTCAGTGTAATTGAATAGCTCTATGTGTATTTGAAAAAATACAAACAAGCAAATAGTCCTATTTCTATATTCCACTCTCACTTCATATTTAAGCTAGTCCATGTCCAGACCCAGACCTAGATATTAAAGCCCAGTTCTGTGATAAATATTAACACTGGACAAAACTCTGACAAAAATTAACGGTTACTGAACCTGCCTGATGCAAATCCCTTTGATAAAAATTTTCACCAAGTCTTTCTAAAAAAAATATTTATTCTGTTTTTAAAGTATTTAGACTATTTGGGCTTTCTTTACCTATTCTGGCTAAGCCGAAGCTTTCAGTAGGATCAAAAGCCTTTTTCCATAGACAAAGTATCTTTTAAGTCATAGACAAAGTATCTTTTAAGTATCACAAAAACACCATTTAGGTAAAAATATGGTTTAAAATGTTTTTCAACCCATATATGAGGGTGAATAATTAACCTTTTTAAGAAAAAAGTGAGTTGTGTTCACACAGGGAGTGCCTTAGGCTGAGATTCAGAAGACCTTTGCTTCGCTGTCTTTTCTTGCCCTGGTACCAGTCATTTGGTGATGCTGCTGGGAACATTACTTGGGCTGTACATTCAGTAGTAAATTGAAAGAACCCAGGAACACTTTCTGCCAAGATAACCAACAATAGTAACCCATATCTTTACTATCTGGTTCTTTTAACTGTCAAAACAGGTAAAAAAAAAAAAAAAATCTCCTGACTAATGGATCAAACCATGTGGTGACTCCTGAACTGTGAATGAGATAGGTTTGAAACCTGCCTGTCCTGTGCTGTAGAAGATTGAGTTTTAGTATTGTGTTGGAGTCTTATTTAGTTTATCTGTACAGATGTAGCTTTTACCTCTTCTACAGTTTTCCCATTTGCAAGGACGGGAACGTGATGCCTGCTTTCCCTATACTACACATCACAATCTCTATAGGAAAGCATTAGCTATCTTCCTTAATAAAGAAAATGAACTGTTAGAAGGGACAACACAGTTTTCCTCTTCTTGTAATCATTGTAACTCTTCCAACCTGAAATCAACAACAAGCTATTTATATAATTACTTACTCTAAAATGAAAATATACTGTTGGAACAGTAGCATTGACTTTCTCTAATGTCTACTAAATGTGCATTAAAGATTTTGTTAGAGATACAATCCGGAGAAACATAGAGTCAGAGTACCATAACTTTCTCATAGTTTCAACTATTATTTTTATTATTAAAATTGAAATTACTGCCTATATAATGTTACCTAATATACTGATTAAACAAGCTGCAATTCAGCAATATGTTTTGCCCCTGGCTTGTAAGGTGTCCTGTTTAAGTTAAGAAAACTTAATGGGAGTTGTAGAAGGCGACCATTTTGTAATCAATGTTATGGTGATGCGGGACTATACATTACTTTTAAAGCTTCAATATGCAATCTCTAGAAAAGACTGCTATTAGCACTGCATCTTTTGCTTTTGTTTGCCTTCTAGTGAGTGGTATTTCAGTGTGTGTTTGTGTTCTGGTGAAAACATATTTTTCATAGGGAAAATTTTTCACAAATTTTACGATTCAAATTTGAGAACTAATGAATGCCTTGAATTGGTCAAATAATAGTAAATTATGTGGCAGTTGAGAACTGCTTTGGTTTGCTATTTGTTAATTTCCTGATGTTCAAATAATTTAATAAAGAAAGTATAACTTTCCTTTTTGAAATCTAGGATTCCTTTCCACGCAGAACCTTTGGTTTGTAATTAAAAAAAACCAGCTAAACAGAAATCCCCAGTATCTGTTTATTTTCCCAGAGTGTTTATAGTGTAAGGTCCTGATCTTACATGATCTGACATGTGCGAATAATTTTAAGTGGATGAACAGAATTAAAATGTTTGCAGAAGTATTTATAGGAATAAGGCTTAAATCCAGTTGATAGTCTCTGCTTGTGTAAAAAGTCTTCTTTTTTGACAGAGGACATGCCTTTGTTTCTTCATGTTTCTTGGCTCACGATAGATCTTTCTCAAATCTGAGCGTGTCTTCAGTGTTGGTAGATAGAAAGGCTAAATTTAGATACTTTGAAAAGACAAGAGACATGACGTGTGCCATCAAGGACATTTGCTACCTTTATTAGTACAAAAAGCAGGTAAAAGTATTAGGTAAAACAGCTTTCCCTTCCATACCTGCACAGAAACAGTAAAGAACAGGACTTAAGAGTTAGATGTCAAGGAACAAAACTCCATGTTCACCATGGGAAGAAATTTCTTAAGGTAAGTACTTAAGAAAAAGATTTTGGTTTCCTAGTCTCCTTGGAATACTATGAAAACAGAGCCCTTACTGAGAGACTCGAGTCTGAGGTGTGTATGGAGTAAGAAGGCAGTCATTTTCGACCACAGTGAATTTTCATTTAAGCCAACAGCTCCCTGCCCTTTCCCTTTCCTGGCAGCCCGGTCTGCAGGAGACAGGGGAAAAGCAATAACCCTGAGACAGGACACTCTGTGGGTGAGGTCCCTGAGAGTGGCTCTGTGAGTTGCCTTGTCTTCTTCTTTAAGAAGGGCAGAAAAACAGAAGGAAGAGCATGGAGAATAGTGTGGGAATAGTGAGTGATAACAAATTGCCTGCCTGAAAAGCTGATAGACATCCATGGAGCCCTTTGTGTCTTTTAATCCCCTAGGTTCCAGATGCATGTGGTGATGCACTAATCTTGAGCATTTCTGGACCTTTCTTACCACGCAAGCAGCTGGGAGGCAGACATCTGCACTGTGAACTTATTGTGTGAGCTGATTCTCTCACCTCCCTCCCCTACCCCTCCTGGTCAGTGCACTCTTTGATGGATGAAGCCGTGTGTGTGTATATTCAGGGATGCCTGCAGAGTTTCCCTTTTCCAGGAAAGCCAGGGCTAGCCTGAGGAGTCTTGTTCATGGGCAGTTTTTCAAATCTTCCCACAGAAGGAAGTGAACATATGACTAATAATGAATGGCCTGATTAATTGCATCATTCAGGCAAGGATGTCTTTGAGAAAAATGGTACCAAAAGTTAAGTTACCCTGAACTGTGCCAGGAAAAAACAACTCAGGGTGAAACAGGAATATTTTTAATTTGAGACACTGCCAGGTTATTTCTGACACCACTATCTTCAGTCAGCTTATTCAAAGACATCCAGAGACCACATGTGGTTCCCAACAAAAATGCCTGAAAAAAAAAGGCTGACAATCTCACCCATCTTTCCTGGTATTTCAGTGTCCATCTTGATTGAATTGGAAACGCCCCTGAACACCATGTAGGTGTGGGCAGAACTACAGAGTCTAAGGAGAAGCATCAGCATGCTGGGACAAGCTGGATCATTCTGCACTGGACATGGCTGGGATGGAAACAATTTTCATCATAGCAGCCTGTATGGTGCTGTGTTTTAGATTTGTGACTAACACAGTACTCATAACATATTGATGTCTTGGCTAATGAACATATGCATTATATGCATCTAGTATATGCACAGCACCAAGGCTTTCTCTTAAGCTCACTCTGCCCTCTGCAGTGAGTAGGCTGGGACTGGACAAGAATCTGTCAGGTCCATCTAACTTGAACTGGCCACAGTGGTACTTTGTACCATGTAAAGTCATGCTTGGCAATAAAACAGGTGACTGTTGCTTGTAGTTTGGCTGGACATTGGTCTGCTTGTGGGGCTGGTGAATGATTGCCCCTGTTTCTCCTGTGGTGTTTTGTTTTTATTTTTTCCCCCCCTCACTGTCCTTAATTTATTAAACTTTGCCACATCCCACAACTATTCTCTCTTTTGTTCTTAATTTCTCCCCATCCTTCTGGGGAAGAGAAAGTGGGTTGAGCAAATGGCTGTGTTGGTGCTTAGATACTGGAGAGGATTAAACCACCACAGGTCCTACAGTATTTGCTCCCAGTCACAGTCTTTCTAGCCTGAAGTGACATATATTTCGTTTGCTTACACTGTGCCATACCTCCAACCTTGTATGGAATGCCAAAACTCTGATTCAGAAATGAGAAAAGAAAAAGAATTATTACTCCAAGATCACTGGGACAATGTGGCTAGGCACAGTCTCAAGAACGTTTTGTCAGATAAACATCTATTTGGCTTTTCTCCCTCTTGGTGTTTATATGTCCTTATACATTCTGGACTCTGAAAGTCAGTGAGGGATCTGTAGTTTTGTATGATATCTGCTTGTAAGGCAAAGGAGGACTGCTTTATACTACTGCAGCATTTAACATCCATTTCGCTGGAATAACTTGGATTAGTGACCTTTCTCAGACACTGCATGCAATTTTTACTCTCTTGTTCATTCCACTTGTTTGTACTCTTCCACTGTCATTGTGTGCTGCTCAGCATAGCACCTGCTAGGCTGCTAAAAGCCTGGAGTCAGCAGCTGTCGGTTTACACTAAGTTTTCATTTTACTCCTTCTGACTGGTGCTGTGGAAGCAAATGCTGCAGCCTCAGTCCCTTTGCTTGCCAGTCAGCTGTAGCTCTTCTCAGATTCCAGAGGATGAATCCTTCAGTAATTTTTTATCAGTCCTCAGCTCATGGCAGTCCCTATAGCACCATAACACTATTGGGCTAGAGCCAAGGAAACGTGAGTGTACATCATACTAACACAGCTGAACACTGCTTAAGCTTTGCAACACCCATCAGAGAGAGCAGAGACCAGGCTTGAGCTTTTTTTGCCCTTTTTTTTTTTTTTTTTTTTTTTTTTTTTAATGTGTTAAGCTCCAATAAACTGTTTCCACAGAAATTCCTTTCCACTATCTGGGAAAGAATATAATCCAACAACAACAAATAAAATTCATATAACTATGACAGCATTTTATAACTTACATTTTACTGTACATCACTAAAGCTGCTGACTGGCAGCAATATAATGGCACAGAAGCGAATTGGAAAGCAAACAGCTTACAGTGTAGCTTTTCACCTTGCTATGAAGTATAGCACTGCCAATGGGTGGCAAGGATGGGTCCAAAGAAGTGGAGGTGAGAGAGGTAGTTACATTTAACTTACTCCCATCCCAAGCCAGCAGATTTCTGTGACATATGCATCTATGGTTCTGAGATGAAGTCAGAAACATTTTTGATGCAGACAATGAGAACATAGTTAAATGTACATTGAAATACAGTGAAGTACCATTTTTTAAAAGGTATAAACTTTTGTTGTAAATGGAAAAGTGGGCAGAGTGATTCCTTATCTTTTTTTTTTTTAATCCTTAACAATCTACTCTCTCTTTTTAAGGGAATTCTTTGTCACTCCCATTGTTAAATCAATACCACAGGTGCATGGTTCTTTGTTTTCCCTGCAAGAGTGCATATTGTTTTACAAGCAGATGCTATATTTTAATAAAAAGGTATTTTGCACTGAATTTCAATATAATAGAAATGGACATACTGTTACATGCTTTCAAGTGTAATAAAATAGATTCATTACAGTACGAGAAGGATTTTGAGTTTGAAAATGTTTTCTTCAGAATATTTAATAGAAAAGAACATATCATTCCTCTACATAAATTGATAGAAACAGGATGCAATCACCATGAGAATGTGCACCCATTAACAGGACCAGAAAAGGAAGGATTGTGATGAATACGTTTGTGATTTTCACATCTCACAGATAAATTCTATCAAGCATTTTAAATCCATTTTTGCCCTAAAAATAACCCCAAACTGAATACAGGTTTATATGAACTGTATGGTTGGTCCTTGAATTTAAGGACGTCTCTGCTTAGCAATACCTCATAAAGTAATTGGAGTAATAAATACTTCACTTGCTTACAACTAAATCTTAAACATTAGAGATTAAGATGTGGCAAAAGTAAGTGAAGTGGGATAGCCACTGAGCAAAAAGACTGAGCTTTTTTTCTCATAAAAAACATATATGAAGCTTAAGGAAGTCTGAGTTCTGTTTCTGATTTGTTTGCAGAGGGTCTGTATATTCTTGGTCAAATCACATAGAGGCACTTCTAAGTGAAGATGTGTACTTATTTAGCTGTCTCTGTGACTCTTATCTAAAAGGTGGTGTGGGATCATGTAACTCAAGCCAACGAAACTTAGACAACCATACATATTCAAAGGCAGGCTTTAGTGTGGTTACAAAGGGGAGGTGCAAAGCCCACGCTTACTAGATTATTTGTAAGTCACTTTAAATGACTTTATTGACCAATTAGTTCTTGGGTTACTTTAATTTTGCATAGTCTTCTCCAAAGTAAAGTTTATGAGAGATACTATGTCCTCTCCAGTCATGATATAAAATTGAAACCATGAAAGTCATTGACAACAGATTTTGTGGTTGCCAAGTATTTTTAAACAGCAACTAAATGCATTCATAGAAGGCAAATTCACCAGAAGATATCAAGAAAAAAGATTATACTCTCAGTTTAGAATTCCCTGCACAGTACTACAACCTGGGTTTACATTAATAAGATTTATTGCATGCATCTCTTCTTCCTCTACTAGCCACTGTTAGGAAAAAAGTAGATGGATTGTGCATTCAGCCTCATATGCCCATTTTAATGATTTTAATTACTGACTGATTTCCCATCATGCCAAAATAACTAACTACATATATACTTTGAATAGCAGTGAGAAAGGAATCAGGTTAAGAATATAGTAACTAAGCCAATGATGTTTTCAGACTTGTTTCTGTTTTCACCCAAACCGGGTTAAGGACTGTGACTTCCTACTTCCAGTTGGTGTATCTTTAAAAGAAACTGTAATAAGCTGACGTTCATATCAGTTTCATCATATAACATGCAATGCAAGAAATGGACAAAATCTCACATAAAAAATACAGCTATTGTAGACTACTGATTCCTTTATTATTCTGAAAAGATATGGAAATGATTGTTCTGATTGCTTACTCTTTTCTAGAAAGAACTATAACAGCCAACTTCAGTAGCATATTGTACCAAATTGTAATCATCATGGGTGTGGTAAAAAATCGAAGATGTATAGACAGAGAAATAGACTTTCCATTTCAGAAAAACCTGGATATATAGCTTTCTGCAATTTCAAATGGCAAATAGATTGGGAGCTTTTACTGTTATACTAAAAATCCTTTCTCTGCACAATTTTCCCTTTTTTCAAGGTAGCTTCCCCCCTTCTATTGCAAACTCCAAAATTCTGTGACTCAATGTTTACACAAATATTCCACACTTACAACCAGCATAACAAAGACTGAAGAAGTGGCTGTCCACAGCTTTATCCAATACCAAAAGTTATTTCAATGAAAATAGAGTACAAAATTCATTCCTGCACTTCACAACTAGGTCTTTCAGAGATTGTAGCTTTTGAACAAAAGTATTATAAACCACAGAAGGAACCCCTTGAGTTTTGATATTTGAGGAAATTGTCTCTCATGCAAGAGAAATTCTCATCTAAACCAAAGGTTGGAAACTGTCCCTTACATTTCTCTGTAAGTTTGTAACTGTTTATAACATTCTGCTTAAATAACACATAGAAGGCAAATGCGTAGAAAATTCACTGCAACTTGCTGAATCCCATAGCCTGACAGAGGGGAGGCTGTCAGTGCCATGATCCTAGGTCCAGCCAGCAGCCAGACTGAGCTAAGCACTTGTCCTTGATAGGCATACACTCACATATGTACACTTCCACAATACACATATGCATACTTACATGACTGGTCACATAAATCAGTACAGACAGAAACACTGTCACAAATATAGGTAGCACAGATAGCTTTCCTGTTTCCATCTTTGGCAGCTCAGGATAAAGGTCTTTTAGTGGACAATTTATACACATAGTATGGACCCCTTCAGTATCCAGCTTTAGACACCTAGTCTACACAGTAGCTGGCCCCTGAATCCTCTGGTTTCCCAGTTTCCTCATGCACAGAAACACATGATGCAAATGAGTCTGACCCATGCACCTCACAGTCTCCCCAGTGATGGCTTGGATCACCTGTATCCTCTCAGACCACTCTGATCTCTACAGCTGGTCCAATACTTGGCTCCCAACCCCTGTCATATTCACAAGCTAGTCCATGTTGGCTAGTGAGCACTAGCATGTACCATTCCAGTCCCTCAAACTGCTGGCACCTGAGATATATGATCCCTATGTTCTGTGTTCCCCAATTATGTCTGCTGACATTCAGGTCTCCATGTACACACATGCATGCTGAAAATAAAGAACCTCACTCAAAAAAATAGTTGGAAATAGAGTTTGATGAGAGTACAGGACCGTCCAATGTGATCAGACATAGCACATGGCCAGACAAACGTGCTGACCAGCAGCTGATGAGAGGTACCTGGCCCCTTTTCTCTCTTTATCTCTCTGTTTTTCCGTTTTTGTTGCTTCACAAGTCACACGGATCCCTTCCTCTCCCTGCCTTTGCTTTCTCCTCTAATTATCTCATAGTAGATTTGTACAATACCAAAATGTTCCCCCTATATCCTGCACTGAATTGCCTACCTTTACAGGCAGTATGCCCTAGAGCCTGGAGGTCCTCTCCTGTTGATTGGTGGTGATGGGCCTCAGTCACAGACCAAGGGACTGACATGCTCCTGAGATATTTTGAGAGGGTCTGAGTTGTAGGAACTCATCCTCCTGCCTGCTGTTGTGCCTCTGGGCTTCTTCAAGTGTGTGATGACCCTTTAATCACAAAACCTATCGCAACACAAATCCATCTGAAGTTGCTTTTATCAGTTTGTTTTGCGGTTATATCATGACAATACTGCGTTGCAGGTCTAGCTGGACAGGGGCAAAAGCATATTTACAAACTCTATGGGATTATATTTCACTCAGCTGTTGCTTTTTAGTCAATCTCTATTCAGAGAGGAACCAGAAGTAAAATTTGCCTCTTTACCTATTCGTGGTGTCTCCCTTGCACCTAAAGTTTGTAATTCCTGTTCCTAAATTAAGTGGAGCCCTTTGCTATGTGGAAGGAAGTCAGAACCTTTGAGACCCTCAAAACAGAGATTACTTCTTCTGCCCAATTAAGTTTCTTAATCTTCTTTAGGTCTAACTTTTAGAGGAAAGTGAAGAAAGAATGGAGAATACAGTCACCTAGGGCATGTCACCAGCAAGACTTTGCCTCTTCTCACATAATAGAAGTTGTAGAGAAATGGAAACAGTTTATAGCATCTTAAGGCAGCATCCTAAACCAGGCCAGACTAATTACAGACTGAAATGGCCAATATCTCTCCACTGATAAAGACAATCCAGGGTGATAAACTCAGATGTAAACACTGTAGGCATCAACATTTAATCTGATGAATCTCACCTTAAGCTCATTAGTTAGAGGTGTAATAGAAGAGAACTGGATTAAAAAAAAACTGCTATAAAAAAACTTTAAAGTCACCTGCCTTTCAGCATGAGAACTGATGAACTAGAAACTTAAATTTCAGGTAGTGGTAAAATGTCTAAATAAGGTAAAATGCACCTCTTTCAGTATTTCCTGTGTGAAAACAGAGGACAAGCTTAGCAGGTGTTTAATGCAAACATGTTGGCATTACTTTTACAATAGCATGAGTGTAAGGCAGAAAACTCCAGTCCAGAATTTTCAAGGGGGAAAAGTTTGAGTTTTTGAAAGTTTCTGGGTTTTTTCTTCCAGTTTTTAGAGGATTTATTAACTATGAAGACAAGACTAGGAAACAAACAAACAAACAAACAAACAAAACCCACCACAAAATAAAACATCATGTTACAGGTAAAGAAACCAGGTTCTTTTGTTCTTTTGTTTGGTAGTGGGGGGGAGGTGTTGGATTTGTTTGTTTGTTTGTGTTTTTTGTATGTTTGTGATTCTTTGTTTGGTTGGTTTCAGGAACTAACCACTAGACTGCTAATTCCTTCTGTCACATGACAAGGCAGGCCTGACCTGATAAGGGAAAATCTTGGAGGAGCTAAGCAAAAGGCAATATATGACTTAAGCAAGGATGAAAATTTTGGCTTTGTGCTCCTAAATTCATGCTCAGTATTTCTTCAGGTGCCTCCTTGATTTGATATGGTCATTTAACTGCAGCTTACTTAAAGGTTTTGGTGTTACATTAGCAGTGATTCATAGGTTATTATTTTTTTTCTTCTTTTTTTTTTTTTCTTTTTCTGTCCTTGGTATGCCTTACAAGTTTTTCTCCATATTACAGTTTTTGTCATAGTTCCTGTAAGACTGATTTGGCAGCTGCCAAGATGCAGTCAGAGGTGAGCTCCATGATAGGGAAGTACTTAAGCACAGGTGACAGGCTGCACGGCAGCAGCAGCATGACATTTTATCTGGAGATACAGACAATGAAGGCAAGAGTACACTGCATTTGATACACACAGGGGACAGCTGTGGTAAGTGTGGCAGGGAACAAGTAAGTGTTTTGAAAGATTATGACAGGCAAAATCTGACTCCTATTAAGAAATGGGGGAGAAATAAGGAATCTAATGGAAACCAAGCAAATAGATTCTATACATTAAGATCAATTTCATCCTACATTAAATAAGTTCTATGTATACTCTACACACACAACATTAAAAAGTGCTTTGCACACAGTCCCAGACTTGGAAAAGACTTAAGTTTCCCTGTCTAATGTGCATTAAGTATGACTTTGTTCCATAAGTCGTTCCACTAGTTACACTGACATGAGTAAAAGTGGCAGTGGTAGGTTCCTGTTTGACAAAAACAAAACCAGGTATGAATCATTCATTTTGGTTTAAGTTTCCCTTAAGACATTTAATTCCATGTTGCTCATAATTCTCAGCAGAAAAAAAAAAAAAAATCAATGGAATACTGAACTATGTCGAGACTCTTCTGGAAAGTTAGACATCATGTATTCAAGAGTGAGTACTAATATCTCTCACTTATTTTTGATTGAATTTTATTTTAAAGATCTTGTAAGGAAGAAATTAAAGGTTCATGGAGACTCACCACTAGCTAACCATCTTTTTATTTTTTTTTGATCTTTTTGCAGATCAACTCCAATGTTGTCAATGAGTTGTTACAGACAACAGAAGAGCAAGCAGTGGACTTATGCTAACTTTCTGCAGCACCAATATCCCCCACAGCTGGCAGAGATGTGGACAAAAACATTTCTGTCATTCTGGAATGCACATAGAGAGAGAGCAAAGAGATCTGCGTGTTACTAGGTTTTTATTTTTCTTCACAGTAACCTGGATTCATGACATTTATTCTAAGCACAGCTGTTATGCTCTTTCAGCTGTAAAGAAAAAAAAAATGCAGAGGAAAAAAAAAATTTCTTTGGGCATATTTTCCTCCTATATCTGTGCTCTATAAGGGTTTACATTTGATTATATACTGGGCAAATCGTTAATAAAAATAAAGCAATATATGCTAAATTGAAATAAGTAGAATTATGCTGCTTAACTATTTTACAGCTTTTAAAATTTAGACCTTGTGACAGAGCCAGAAAGTTTGTTTGGTTTTTTTTGGTTTTTTGTTTGTTTTTTTTACCAATTGCTAATAAGTAAAAAGAAACCTAATGGAGGATAAGGAGATTACATTTATCTACATAACTAGCCTTTATGCTATGTTTCTCATTTAGAGTTTGCATAGGTTTTATTATTTTCATTCCTATGAATTAGTAGGCAATAAGCTCCAATTCTTCATTTTCCTGCCCAGTCACACATTACTTCAGGAGAAGAACATCTTCAGAGCCCTCGTGCGCTAGTCCAGACCCTGGCATCTCCCCTGATCTGTGTTCTACAGGTATGGAGCAGTGATGTACAGCGTAGCAAATCATCTAAAAAGTTATACAGAGAAATGGCTAAAGGGAAAAACTGTGTACATCACCAGTAAGAGATGAACAGCAACACTGTGGGTTCACGGGAACCTACAGACTGTAAATTCTTGCTGTTACGAATAGTGGATAAATCATCAGGTCCAAAGTAAAGAAGAAAGGATAATGAGACAACAGCTTTCTGTAAGACACAGCCTTAGATAATTATTTTTACCTATCTCCTCCGGCTCTCAAAAGATATTCCATTGAGTTAACTGCTCTGGCAGAGAGAGTGAATTATAGCAAATATGCCTAAGGCATGGGATGTGAAAGAGGCCAGTTTCTTTAACTGCTCCAAACAACTAATAGTCTCCCTATTCTCAGGAATTTTGCACTGTTGGTAACACCAGATTACTCTTTGGCAAGGAAAAAGTGTTTGTTTTTTATTGCTTCAAGGCTGTTTTTTTTCCCTGCAATTTAGTAGAATTAGAAAGAGAGAAAATGTTTGCTTGCAGGATCAATGGGAAAAGGAGAGTGCAAGTGAAAATGGAAAGCAAGAAAGTAAGAACAAAATTTAAAGCTTTAGCAGGAAAAAAGCCCTGAAAACCAGGACTGCTATGAGAGTGAAATGGGCTAAAAAATATTAAAAAAAAAAAGCAAAAAAAGCATTCTAATTAAGAAGCCAATGCAGACAGGAGGTAAAGCCAAAATAAATGGAACCTCTTAAACTTCTAGAAAACTTGAGAGGAAACAAAGAAAAAAAGCCAGAACCTGGGATACACGGAATTAGAAGAAATTTAAGTATCAATACACCAAGAAAAAAAGAATCCTATAATATTTCTTTTGAAGTGGAAATGTCAGTCTTTTCAACAATAATGCAAAAATATCAATTTAATAAATATTACTTTTCATTCTTGTAATAGCACACAAAATATTTTGAATTTCAACAGTATCTCAGGAAAATACTTAATAGCAGCTTATGAGGTTAGATATTTCAAAGAAGTAGGATTAATAACTTTAAAGCTATTAAAAGAGCTGAGCATGTGCTTTTCTGGGCCAATAATGTTGATTTTCAATAAGTCTTGGACATGAGAGAAGTTCCAGAGAACTGGAAGAAAGCTAGTGTTTTATCAATATTTTTAAATCTGTAAACAGAATGACCACATGATATATATATATATCAAACGCAAATATATATATATACTACGCAAAAATATGAAAGTGATAATGTGGGACTTGACTGATGACATTATCCCTCTTTAATTATTTTATAATGTCAATCAACATATGGTTGTAGAAAACAGATTGTAAAAGTTAATTTTTTTTACTATTACTATTTTGACCATGGCCTCTAATAATAATAATTTTCCAGTGTACCTTAAATTTAGAAAGCTTATGGTTATTTTTAGGAAAATAGAATTAAAAATACAGCAAAAAAAGCAAAACCAAAACAAGCTAAAACAGGACGTATTGCATTGATCGCACTCAGTGTTTAAGAGGATTTTGTTTTTTCTTTTTTTTATAATGGTGTCCTACAAGCAATCAATTCCCATCCTACAGGCATTTGAATATTTTTATTAGTAATTAACATTGCATAGAAATTTGGAGAAAGAAAAAAAAAAGAGAGACATCAAAACTAAGCAGAAGTAATCTGGTTCTCTTTATTTCTGACCATAAATTATCATCAAATAATGTAAATATTATTTACATTTCTCTGTTTTGACTTCAGCTTCTTGAAAATGAAAAAAATTAATAAAATTTTGATCTCAGTGCTAAGATGTCTCCCAAAATATCTCATAAATTATTTTAGGAATAAAAGTTAATTCCTATGTGGCTCAAACTGACAGTACAGCTGGGTCCATGTTTCTAGCTCCTAGTAGATAAAACTCCTAATACAGTATAGGTATTAAAAATATCAAGTTCCCTTTCTAGTTTAATAGATTTCCACATATTTATATCTAAGTCTTGAAAGTAAGTAGGGCAACATATACCTTAAGACATATATAATTTATCCTTGACTAATGGCTAATAATTTGCTGTTTATCATGAAAAATAGAAATTGCAATAAATACTATTGTAACAATTTTGGAGAAGATAAAATAAAGGCCTTGGCTTTCATGGTTATTTATTACTTTTTACAGTGTGTTTTATTACTATTATTATTTAAATTCCAGGAGTACTTATGAATGATATCTAGAAATGGAATTCCATTACTTCAGGAATTTAAAAAATATTCAGGACACTAAAAAAATTACCTGCATTTACAACTTAAAAATTTGCATGGCTAGTCTTACCTATTTTACTTAGTGTCCTTCCTTAATGGATTTGGCTTAAGCACCCCTTTCTGAGACAGGGGAAGTCTTAAAGAGAGGTTGCCTAATCTATTAGTATGTGTTAAAGATGTCTGTGTGTAGGGAGAGGGCACATAAAGAACACCAGGTGACCCAGCACTGGGCAAAAAAAATATGACTGATAGAGAAGCATCTTAATTTTTTTATGTGGTCTAGAGAAGACGATTGTTTGACCTCATCAGTAAGGTGCAGATTGCATCTTCATCTTTGCCGCTGCTGTTGTGCTGTATTTCAGTAATTGTTCCATTTTCAGACCATTACTTATATTAAGTAGAAGGTAAGTATTACACTGGATATCATGAATATCATGGTGAATATCTCACAGTCTTTAAACAAAAATGCAACAATTCTTTAGATACAAGTCCACAATATCATTTTCCCACTGAATTTAAAATCACAAGAAAGATGACACCACTGACATATTTATTTATTAATCATTTGTAGGACAGCACCTTATGACAACAACCCTGGGCTGATAAGGGCAATACAAATAAAAAATAAAAACTGTCATTCCTTAGTTCTGAAGCTATTCCCAGTCCACATATTCAGAGAAACTGATTGCCTTCCAAAGCTAGTTCTTTCTAAGTAGTGAAATACCCTACAACCACATCCCTTTGTATTTCTGTTGAAAGCTCTTGGTCTACTCTGTCAAATTGCATTTTAAATTCTCTTTTAAAGACTCAAACTTTGATGACTTTAGTCTAAAACTTCTGAGTCATTGAAAATAATCTTTTTTTGAGGGGCACAAACAGTTCTGACCTAGGAAAGGTCTCTTAACTCATATTTTCAGCTTGAATGAAGTACAGCAAGCTAGTCAGGCTCCAAAATAGCTATCACCTAAAATATGGGACACCTATGATCCCAGCACAGACAGACACCAGGTTTGAATTTAGAGGTTAGGCTTGCTAGCAGGTTGTCTGACCATGAAAATAAGGGTGTTTTTACACAGATTCTCAGACAATGATTTCTACATGATTTAAATAATTTCACTCAAGGTATTTTAGTGTAGGGGTCTGTATTCTGTATTTCTTTTGTTAGTGTGCTCAGATGGGCATTATAAAAAAGAGATTCAATAGGAATGTATTACTATTCTTAATATATTAATAGACAAGTTTTTTCCCCATTTATTTTCCTGCCACACCATCTAATATCTGAAACATAATTTTGTCTTTGTTGAGGTCACACACCTACTTTTACAAATCTTGTTTGTACCCTCCTTCATTTCAACCCCTCTTTTATTTTTTGGTTGAGCATTGTACACATTTTTTTCAGATGAAGTCTTGCAATGCTTTATATAATGACACCAGTGTTTTTATTTCTCTGTTGAATATACCTTTTATAAACATTACAGCCCTATTGCTTTGAATTTACAGGCACTTCATGACAAAGGAGTGCCTTCAGGTATTACAAATTCCCAACTTATTGCAGATATTTGTATTAGTCCTGTTCAATGTATTTCTGAATGTCTGTCATGATATCCTGTTTTTCCTGAGAAGTCTCCAACTCTGTGCATCACTAGTCATTATTATCACCATATTTTCTGTAACAGAGCTTTAATTCATAAGTCAAATTAGAAGTTTTTAAGACCAATATATGAAACACTCCAAGAACAGCCTCCTTTCAGCTTCCTAGTCTGACTTTCAACATACCCTCTTCTTTCTTTAGTAGTTTCTTACCCCTTACAATTCAGGAAATTATGCTCATTTTGTGCAGCTAAACTAAAAGTTTCCAAGTGTTACCATGTTACCACATCTTTCTTTTTCTATCCTTTCTTTTTTTTTTTTTTTTTTCCTTTTTTAGATTGCTCTGTTTGTGTATTAGAGCTGCATTTTCCTTGACTAAAAATTTACTTACAGGAAAATATATTATCTAGTTTGCTACAATTTACCTTTGACAGTATCATGTGAAATTACATCACATTTCGCATTTACCTTCACATTCCTTCATTTGTGTTATAAATTTTGTTCAATCTTGTCTGACCCCACCATTCAGCATACTGTGCTATTAGAAACAACAAACTGATTCAAAACACAAAGATACTTATACTATGTTTGTAATTTTTGTAAGATCTACTTTTGGAATGAAAATAGTTTTTTGGGTGTATGGGGTACTTCACATATTTTTTATGATTGTGATGTAATTCTTTATACCATTTCTGGACATTTTTCCTTTTTTTTCTTTCTATTTTTATTCAATATAATGTATGAAACTTTTATTGAAAAAGTATGTAGCTGAATATAGAACTTTATTTTCTTTTTTATCAGTCTTCTCATTGCAGAGTGTCCTCATTTCTTGTGTCCTCATCTGCCAGGTTCCCCATTCCCATTCAAGTGCTCTGTCAATTAAATTATTCTTTTTTTTTTTTTTTTTTTTTTTTTACCCTGCATTAGAATTGAAAGTCTCTGTTTCAATTTGAAAGGGAGTAGAAACATTTTTAATTCTGTTAGAATAGGCTAAGTTTCTTAGAAACTCTCTGCCTTCAGTTTCCTTCTATGTAAGAAGCCTATCCTTGTTTTTTCTTTCTCTATGGTGTTTCTGTAAAGTGTTTATCTTTAGACTGGTGTTGCATAGAACATCTTTTCTAAATGCTTATAAAAGATCTAGGTAACTGTAGTTTCCATCCCAAATTAATGTAAATAATCGTGATCATCTGATGAAAAAGTTGTGTGTGGAAGAACAGGGTTGGAAAGTGTTCTCTGAATTAAATATATAGGACACAAATAAAATTTTGAAATAATTTACCTTGGGTTTTTTGGAACTGGGAATTCATTCCTGACCTATGGAATTTATATGCCAAGAAGTGTTTCCCTGTTACTCTCAATAAGTACATAAGGCATTTTTCCACTTAAATACAGGAGAAAATGACACAAAGAATTAGACAGCATTCATGCTAAAACCCTTCAGAAAGCAGGTACTAACAAAGATACATTTTCTATGACTCCATAGCTGACTGGATGTTCCAGGCTAAATAATCAAAACCTATCTTCATTACACAGGAAAGTGGATGATTCAGAAGTGATATAGGGAAAGAAAGTTACAAAAAAGTCACAATTTTAAAATAAAAATAAATTTTGCATCTTGTGTAATTTTGTGATAAATTTCTTTTTAGAAAGTTAAGTATATTTTTGAGGTTGTCAGACCTCCTCAGCCCTCACTCTCTGCTCGCTAGATGGATCTTTTGGCATTTGCAGTGTGCCCTATCTCCATTAAGCTCCTGCTGCTATCACTCATATTTCTTCAGTTACAGGCCAGTCCTCATCTAAGTCTACCTTGCAGTGCTGAGGTCAATTTAAATCAAATAAGAAGTGGATCCTAATGCAGCTGATATGATCCACTTGCTATGCTTTTAAGATGTTTGCTGAATTATTTCACTTATATATATGTATAGCAGCTACATATATAATGAAACATTTCCCTACAATCTCCAAAATACCTGCACTACTACTGCTCTGCATTGGAGCAATCAAAGGTTGTAAATTCATTTTTTCTGTGCAAAAAGCCAAATCCCACTAAGTTTGCTTTAATAAAAAAATAATCACTGGTTCTGACATAAGCAAGAGATGACAAGAGTTTAAAAAAAAAAAAAAAAAGGGACTGAACACCTGGCTTCAACATTTAAGGAAATATAAATAATACATGTAATATCCATATATATATATATATATATAAATATGTATAAGACATAAATAACATTCCAGGGCCTGGATTCTCTAAGGCAAAGATCATAGAATATACCAACGTAGAAGAGACCCACAAGATCATCAAATCCAGCTCCTGGCTCTACACAGGACCATTCCCCAAAGTCACATCATATGCCTGAAGATACTGTCCAAACGCTACTTGAAACTGTCAGGCTTGGTGCTGTGGCCACTTCCCTCGGGAGCCTGTTCCAGTGCCCAACCACAACATTTTACTCATATTCAGCCTAAGCCTCCCCTGACATAACTTCATCTCATTCTGTTGAAGATGCAGGCTTCCAGTCCTTCAATCAGCTCAGAAAGTAGCCAAAATCAATACACTGAAAGCAAGTGTTTTATCAGATTTTAATTTGTTAACAGTAAAAATTACTTCTAGCCCCCAACTACTTTTTCTAAAACATGGAAAACCATGAACTGAAGGTAAGCAAACCTAAAATATTACGAGGGTGGACAACTATGGCAGTAACTGCTGTGCCATATAAAAAATAATGTAACTTTTATTTCCAAGCCTGACATTTTCTTCCACTCATTTCACTGTGCTTGATGGTGAGCCATGTGAAAGGGCTATGATGAGTTAAAAAAGTAACTTTGCTTCTGTGACATGGAATGAAACAGGGATTTGATTAAAAAATATTATTAACAAAAGCACTTTCAGTTTGGTGATAACATCTATTTATTTTATTGCCTCATTCTAAAAGGACAACTGTTTGACCAGTTAACTTGACTCTTCTCTTGCTGTATTAAATGCTTTCAATAGACCATGGGGACACAAATCACTGCTTTCACTCAGCTCTCTGTGCATAGGTAAATGAAATGGTGAATACTAGAAGAAATAGTCCTTAGGTACAGGTCAAGGCCAGGCTGAATCAATCTCTGAGCAACCTGGTCTAGGGAAAGATGTCATGGCAGAGGGGCTGGAACTAGGTGATCTTTAAGGTCCTAACCCTAACCCTAAACCATTTCATGGTACTATGATTCCATGGAAAATTTGGATAAGATTTGCTATATGATGTAAAGCTGTGCTTTTGGAGCATTCACAAAGGAAAGTGTTTTATAATCATGTCTTCTAGAAGTAAGAGACAGGAGTGGTGCTAAATAAAATTTATGGCCTCCTTGCACTTAAGTAGGCACTGATGATTTCCTCCTGGATTAGTTTATATGGTAATTCATTTGTGTGAAAAGCAGGAATATATGAAAATCCCCTGAAGTGAAAACTGCAGTTTTTTATAAGTAGTTTAAATCAGTGAAACTGACTATACAAGAAGGAAGCAATGCAGAATAAAGACCAGTCTGTGTTAGAGTGTCTACAGGTTTTTCTCTGGTAGCATAGAACATTATGTTTGGTTTTCATTACATTTTGTTTTCTCTTGTGTTTACTGGAAAATGCACTTTACATTGTTTCCTTTGTACAAAAAGTTTGACTAGTCTTCTCACAGTTCTCTGCATGTTTCTGTATAACTCCCTCCTTATTTCATTTATACCCAAAAGGTTTTCCTATATACTAGTCAAAGACTTTGTAGCATAGTGGGGAAAGATCCTTGCTGTTATATTTTCAAAGGACCTGTTCAATAAAATCCTGTATCCATTACATTTCTTATAACTACCATGATATTCATGTTTTATACATATTTTATCTGTAATTGAAAAAGTCAGGCAAACATGAGAATGTACATTTTTAGGCCTTCTAATACAGATTTCTCTTAATACAACTAGTATATTTAACAGTATATATACTTAGTATGTGAATGAATATCAATTACAATGGGTATATTCCTACCTACTTTTAAAATATACTTTATATCTCTGTATGTATCTATATACAGGGAGATTTAAAAAAATATAAATAAATTGAAGTATTTGATTTGGAACTACTGCTGTATGACAGCTATTTTACATAATACCCTTTTTTATTTCCAGGTTACATGTTTACTCAGTCATCAGAGAGACTGAAATGTGGGTAAACAATGTAGTACATGTTTTGGAAACTAAGTTATTTATGGCAGTGGAATAATTTACCAAGCCCTTGTAGCTCCAGTATAAGGCATGTTTGTCATCAACTCTGACAGCAGAGAATTTACAAGAAAATAAGGAACATATTTATGTCCATACATACTTATGTAATACATTTTGTTGAATGAAGGGTTAAATATCAGAGAACCTGTTCACTTGCAATTAAAAATTCAAAAATCACTATAAAAAAGTAGAGTATGTTTTAAAACATAAAAGAAAGAGAGTGGGAAAAGAAAAAAGTTTAACTGTGGTTTTGAAATTGGGTAATTTTTGGACAAACATTAATCCTCTAATTCAGTATGAAGTAACTCTTCATTAATACTGAAGTCAACAAGATTACTCTCTGATCCTTTGTCCTTATCTTCTGACAGCATTACCTTCTGAAATAGTATTGGAACTGATAGAGAACCTCAGAGCTAGCTGTGAGTAGGCCCATTTGTCTTTGTATATGAAGTACTTGTTGACATCAATACATATATTTAATGTCTTTTAGAATATAGAAATGTTTACAATGTATTTAAATGTATAGATTTAAATATATTGTATTAGATTAACATTATCTAGTTTATATTTCTTAGGGCATGACATTTGCTTAGATATTAATAGCTTTGAAATAACAAAAGCATTACTCTCTCATAAAACCCACAAGAAAATAAATGCAAATCTTGATTGTCTATGCAAACACTAATCTCACATTCTGTTTTCACATTTGAATTGAGAAGTGTAGGTTTGCTTTTGAATTCATGTCAGCATGTGCTTATCAGCTCAGGATAGAGAAGCTGTCTCTGCTCCCATGCTCTTACAATTTGCAAAGAGGTTGTTTTTTCAAATGTTATTTTTTTCTAGTAAAGAGACAGCTCATTAGATCTCATTACTAGTCAGCAGCTGTCACAGAGCATGGATTTCAAACTTGTGGCAATATAGCTCTTCATAAGAGCTTTCTCCAAAAAATGGGGAAACAATTTATTTTTTTTTATTAACCTCAAATGACATTATATATCTCTGCATTTACACTTTTTGCTCTTTTGAAGAGCATTTCAAAATTCAGTAGTTTAAACTTGTTATGGCATTTGTTCTCTTTAAAATGCTGATTTCTGCTGTTGGAAAAATGTAGACCAAAAAAACTAAGTGAAAAGAAAGATCACCAAATTCTGTCACAAAAACAGGAGAGAAATATTTTATTTAATTCCCCTGACAGTCTTTTTGCAAGGAAAGATGGAATTCATATTTTCAATCAATGAAAGAAGTGAACTTGAGCTAAAAAAGGTTGACCAGGCAACTCCCATCTGTATCATCAGAAACTGCAAGGTTAGTGTGTTATACTGAAGAACAAAGATATCTGGGGAATGTTGGCAATGTAACTTCAGAGTTAGTAACATTAATTTAACATATCTGAACAAGTGTTCTCCAAAGGTCTTACTTCTGAAAAGGATATTACAGCCTTTACATTAAAATTAGAAAAAAATAGGATTGTTATTTGCAGAGCTAGAAACAATATAAACCCATCTTATTTTAATATCTTTCATCTTTTAGAAAATATAAAATGAAGGATTGTACACAATGTTACAGGTCCAAGTGTTAAAAGCCACAAAAACTACCTGCCAAGTTTTGTCATATCAAATATTTTGCATCCTTAGGCAGAAACTTGAGTTAGAGAGCAGCAACCAATATTTTCCAGTTGACAGTACACTTATTAAAATCTAAAGGCTCAAGGGTTCCTGCAGCAGACTATAGCTTCAATAAGAAAATAAAAAGAATTTGCAGCTTCTCATGCAGTTTAAGTCAGATATTTTCTGAAAAAAGAGGACAGAAATGGCTTGATTTATAACATGTTATGACTCTGATGACACATTTCTGCATTTCTTTAATCCTTGACATCAGTTTGTCTTTGTTTTATTTTCTTTTTCTGTTTGTTTACAAAGCAGTTTACAGTGCTGTTTTCTGTTTCTGCTTGACATAAAGCATGTAGGTATGCCAAATTACTGTCTTCCAAAGGAGAAAGGTGATCTGTTCTTTTGTTGACTATTTTGACTTTTAAACAAGTGTTTTCTCATTTTACCATCTGCTAGTTGCAAAATATTTGAAGTAACTGAGGAATTCTATAAATATTTTATACAAAGCAAAAATACCAATAACTGTTATGTGTGACTACCAAAACTTAGGATAAAAGAAAATAGAATGGAATATTAAAGCAAGGTGGGTTATAAAAGCCACTTTTTAGGATCTGAATAAGCACATTTAGATATTTTATGGATAAAAGACCATTACTGACTTTGACAATTGAAACTTGCCCTTGGGTTTAATAAAAAAAAAAAAAAAAAAAAAAAAAAGAAAAACTCCCTGAATTTTTTTTTTTTTTTTGATTTACCTGAACAGCTCATTTGGTAAACTAATCAAAAGCATGGCTCAAATAAAATACATGTGAAAGCATACATCATAAGTTCCTAAAACTTGGGATGCACACCTGTCATATTAACCTAATCAGAGCCACAGCAAGGATGATCCATGTTTAAGTAAGGTTATGTACAAAAATACCTGTTTGTCTCTATAATCCGGTACTTAGGAATTGTGACAGATCCCACACCAGCCATCCACACTCAGGGGCTTCTCAGGGGCTTTGGTCTTAAGCCAAGAGAGCTGATTTCCAGTGGCTGCCAGTGACAGGCCTTGCAGCTAGAATGAATTGCCACTACCCATGGTGGTATGCTGGCTTCCTGAGCTGCACCTGGAGGCAACAGGCACCACAGGATGAAATCTGAAATGCTGACATTTTGCTTGTGGGGTCATCAAGGTGGAATTCTTCATACCCAACTTTATGAATCTTGTAATGGTTTTGAACATTTCCACTAGTTACTGTAGACTGTAGTCAAAGGAAAGAGAAGGACATCTTCAGAAGGTAACTCACAATACTCCAAGCTTGATAAGAAGACTCTGCCTCTGTACACTAGCATGATTATAGCGAAGCTGTGATGGACGGGAATATACAACAACTGTCTTATTTTCTACATCTTTAAAGGAGCTAGTGAATCATATTAGTTTATATGAGGATTCTGGCCCTGTGGTAGGTGTTAAGAATGCTCTGAGTGTATTGGCCAGACAGAGGATTTAGGGAGACTGACATCTAGCTTGTCAAACTATATAGCACAACTTTTAATCATGTGTATTAAGTCTAAGCCATAAGCTGAGATATGCAGCATATTGACCACTGTTGATATGCAGTTATGGCACTTCCAGGACCTCTGAAGATAAAAATGACATCTGCAGGGTACAAATCCTTCCACAATGAAGAGGCCTTGAGATCACAACTTAGGCTTTTAAGTCCATTTCTGATACCTAGATTTGTGTGGTAAACCAAAGATCACAAAGGCAATCCATGGCAGAGAAAAGATTTGACCCAAAGCCTCAACTCCTCAACTAATATTTGAAATATTCTACAGATTCGTCTATCTTTGTTACAGTTCACTATGCAAGAATGTAATTTGGTTCTAGGCAAAACATGTTCCAGATGGTTTGCATTTGTAACCATGCTTGAGGAAGAATTATGAAAGCACTTGTTTGGTTCCCATGTTAAAATTAACAATTAATTACTTGCCATTTTTGAGGGTCTGAACCTAATATTTACATACAGTTTTCACTTTCTAGAGTCAGATTCATATCTGTTTTTACCCGAGCTGCCCTTGATAGAAATGATGCTATGTAGGCATGGACACAAAAGACTTTTAGTTTGTAACAAAGATGTCTGCTGTCGCAGTCTGTCGGGTAAAAATGAACGGTCCTCACTCATCGAGGGTGAAACAGGAGTGGAACATTTATTAAGAGAGCATGGGACTTATAAAGGGTTCGGGGTGGAAGCTGCTAGAATAAGGATGGGGCGTGACAAATAAGGGAGAAACGGGGTGGAATTAGAACAAATATGGGGAAACGGGGGGTGGCTAGCCCCTATATGGTAATTCTGCTGCGTACCACAGACTAGCAAATAGGAAAATAGTAACAGGGCTACCAATGGGGAAACGGTAACTAGAGATAAAGCAACCAATGAGAACAATCGTAATAATTACCTATCTAATACATTAAATATCTAACTATTAAAAAATTTTAAAA
>JAWWEE010000105.1:78484953-78503954 GCA_035221455.1 Xenops minutus | reverse complement strand
TAAGTGTCCTTCTCATTTTGATGACAACTCCATCCACTCGTGAAAGTCCTTGTATTCACTGGACTCCCCTCCTACAGTCTGCAGCTTAATTTCTTTACAACACAAGATTTTGATGCTACTAATATACTAAGCAATTTGCTGCTGAATTTTTCAAAAAGTTGGAATGTTTTCAAATTTGTGGGAATAAGCTCAAAACATTGAACTGAAAATGTGTGTGAGAGAAGCACAAACAAATTCTATGAATTTTCAAAAAATGTGAAACATTTTCAGTAAAATATGCAGTATTGTATCAGGAAAAAAAAAAGCCAACCAAACAAGGAAGCAAAAATGAAACTCTGACTTTTTACTGAAAGGAAATCTCTCTTTCATAAAGGATATTTATAAAACAGAAGTTAAGATGGCTAATAAAACTGATTTTGTTTTTCTCTAAAGCATCTTCCTCTGAAAATCATTTGTCTTCCTACTTCTGTTCATGCAGTGACTAAATTGCTTCCCTAAATAAAACAAGAAAGAAAATCTATTATTACAGTGATTTCACAGTCCTGGTTCTGATTGAAACCTCTGACTGTTATGGCATGCTGCAGTAGTAACATCTTTGTCCTATCATTTATGACTGAAACTGTTAAAGAAGGGGTTATATATTGTAAAGTTTTTCCACTGTCAGTCTGTGGAAATAATATCTTATTCTTTAAATATAGAATAGTTGAAAGCTATATGACTAAACAAAGGACCGTGTACAGCAGATGAGGCAGGAAATTAGCCCTGTATGAGAAAAAAAAGCCCAAACTTACAAAACAGTAATTGACTTCCTTAAAGTAAATTCCTTTCCATACTATTACTAAAGATAAAGGAGAAATTATGATTTATACTAGTAACATTAAATGTTTGATTTATTTTTCAGGGTGTTTCAAAAGAAGACACTAGACAACAGTTTGCCTTGGTGTTATTGACTTTTTTTTTTTTTTTTTTGCTTTGGACAGATTCTCAAATTGCCGTGACAAGTGCGTATTTTTTTATTCTGTGTAATACATTTACAATTAACGATGGTAAGCTACTCTTGTGTAATCTGATAATTACTCAAGATTTGACAAAATACTTATTTAACTGTGGAATTGTACTCATTTGACAATAGAAAGTAGCAATATATCTGGAATTTTCTGTTGTTCATGCCTTTTTATATGGAGCTCCAGCTGTCTCAATGGGAAAGTATGGGCTGTAATTCATTGTAAGAGGAAAAACCATCACACATGCTTCTAGTTATTGGTATGTGTGTTTTGTAACATTTTGATCCTCTTCTGCTGCATCTTTTCCTTTCTTTTCCTGGAAACCTTATAAGCACATCCTATTTATTTATATTTCTGTCAAATAACCCAGCATCCATTGGACTCTTGAAGATATCTGTGATATATCCTTCAGGTGATGAACTGACTTTTTAAATTGTTTTCTGACCTGTATGGCTTTTCTCTTAAATTAATCAGAATAAAATTTTCCTCATTTGTGTGTTTGTTTTAGATGAACCTTCTCATATAATGGTCTCAGAAGCTGGAACGTGGAAAAGTAATAGTAATAGTAATAATCACCATATGGCATTAGCTGAAAAGATAAGCATTATAATCTTTTTAAGTGAGTAATCTAAACAACCTCTACCACCATACCCCTCCAAAAAACAACCCCAAAAACCCACATCCTCTCAAAGACAAAACAGGGAACATCTTAGGTAAGATTTTTTAAAAAAATACTATTTTCAGAGATATGGGTTTTTTTATGTAGTGTTCTTTATCAGTAGATTTCAGCCTTTCTTGGAAATATCTATTTTTCAACAAAGTAGCTAAGGCACAATAATATGGCCTTATGTTCTAAGGTCAAAAGTGCTGCTCCATAGGACATCAGAACTTAAATCCTTTTCTAAGACAAATCATTGACTAAGACCTGTAGAATCCAGGATTAACCTGTGTGATCTTTTTGTTTGTGGGGCAGAAGAAGGTGTTAGTGGTGAGAATCAAGTATCAATTTCAGCTTTCCTCACATTCATTAAAGAAAAGAAAATTTGTTAACAGTGAGTTTTTCAGAGTCTAGCTGATCAACTGCATTCTGTGCTGCAGAATAGTTCTGCCTGACAGCTTGGACTGTTGGTTGCAAAAGAGTCCTCTTCAGGGACTTCACACGTAAAAATGGTATAAATTAATTGAAGATATTCTTGCACATTAAACAGTGTATGATATTCAGGTCCAAAGTCTTTACTTAGCCCTAGTGTTAGACTTCCAACTCTGCAGTCTCTTAAAGACTATTTCTGGTAAAAAGTATTCTGTAGTATGTTTTTTTTATTACTTTTTGCTGAAGTTAAGCTCCTCTGTATTAGAAAGAAAATGGCAAAGCTTCCTTGTAATTTAAACTCCAGTTTGTGTAGGAAGCAATATGAATGTGTTATTCACTTCCTAAACAAGTTTTATAAGCAATTGCTGCTACATTCTGTCTTGGTTAACTTTATGTCAGAGTACGTCGAGCACTTTAGGGCCAATTGTATGCATGAGCATCTGTCTATGTGGTCGGCTGGGGCTTCTTCCTGGGCTATAAAAGTGTAAGGCTCAATGGTAAGACACAGGTAAGATATCAGATCCTCAGCAGAAGACTCTTATGTTCATAATCATGGAATCTTAAGCACTATGTGATTTTAAGCACTTACAATGCTAGGCTATAAATTACTGATGACTTTGTGACAGTATGGTATTGGTATAGTTCAAGGCAGTCACAGATGCATCCAATAGTTTGTTGTGAAATTCCTCACAAGGATTGGGGTTTTATTTAGATGAAAAAAAAAAAAAAAAAAAAAAGCTTATTTTATTTCTGAAGGAAAAGTAGGGAATTAAGGATAGGATGGAATTTCAGCCTCTGCTGATGGGGTGTTTGTCTCTGGTTGATTGTGTTTTGGGGTTTGGAGATTTTCAGGTTTTATCACAGACCTATGGAAATTACCTGGTCAGGACAGGGAAGGATTAAACCTCTTTTTTAAAAAAATATTTTTGTGTGTGTCCTAGTGAAAAGGGAGAAATCAATAATTTAATGGGATTAATAAATATGATAAATATTATGTTTTTGCATAATGAAACTAGAGCCTGAATAAACATTGTAAAGAAGATGCTATCTAGATTATCTTTTTTATTTCAATGGATAGATTTGTACATTATAGCTTGAGGACAAGGGAGTTCAAATAAAAATTGAGGAAATTTGACAAGGTCAGACAGAATGCAGGAACCTACAAACCCAGCTGTTACCAGTAAAATGTCTTGTTCTTCATTTTCCAGTCAAACTGATGGAATTAAGATGTAGATGAAAGTCATTTTAGCTCCATTGCTTTCAAAGGAATAACAATGATTGTCACCATGGGGAACTTCACATGACTGAAGACTGTGTATTCCCATTCTCTGCACTTGTTCCTCTTCTAGTTAGTGGATCTTTAACCTATGAAGTCCTTTTTTGCAAGATAAATATGTGATATTAATCACTGGGATTTGCATCAGAGAGGTGTATTACATGGTTTGTTTATGCAAATAGCACAAGAAGTGAACACTCCAAGGGCAAACGGTAAGTGATGTTTGATTGGAGCTATTAAGACCAACATGAAATGCTGTTTAATAAAATAATATCATGTGACTTTTAGCACTAGATTAATCAAAAAGTTTAATGTGTCATTTAGGCAGAAAGAAGGAACAAATAGCATTTCTGTTTACTGTTTATGGATAGGAATAGCATTTCTGCTGTTATACTTAAAAAAAAAAAAAATTACAAATTATTGTCCATTATCATTTGAGAATGGCCAGATACCTAATGAATGTGTTCAGAGAATCATTCCATAATAGTATATTCCTATTACTAAAGGGTAGTGAAAATAAGTGTATTTTCACATGAAGAAATAATTACTTCTTTGATTTCTTACAGAAAGTCTGATACAAGCAAAGTGAGAATTTATTAATCCATGGACTAATAAATGTCATCCCTAGGAAAAAGCCCAATTTTCTTGAAATGTGCTGAACAACTCTTCCTGTCTTTCTCAGCAGGGACAGCAGGAAAGGTTTATTTCTTCAGTTTCCTTCTCATTTTTTCTGACATCTTGTCTTTTGCTAGACCCCCAAACAGACTTTTCTTATGCCTCTTTTACATATATCTTTGTATTCAGTCAGATGAAGTTTAGATAATGAGAATAGTTTAAGTCTTATTTAAATGTTATCATAAATAAGAACTTACATAATGCACAAGTCTTTTACTTGAGGCTTTGATGGAAGCATTAATTTCTTTCCTGTTCAATGCATTAATTATCTAGTCCAGGAGCAGAAACACTGTCTTGCAGTTTAGGTGACCAGTCACACAGCAGTGTAATCATGAGTAAAACTATTCTGGTGTTTGTAATGGCATACAGTGATCCATATAGTTATCATTCCAGAAGCTCAGAAAATCACCTGTTCTATGCTCCTCACTGATTCTGTAGCTTTTGTACCCATTCATATACAAAGCTCATGCATTCCTTTGCATTCCTAGCTCAGGCACAACAATCACTAAGGTTGGTTACTGTGTAAATAAGATAATTCTATCAGTTTGGTTCGTTTTCACTTATACTGGAATACTGGCTATACAAAAGCTGCTTCTTTCTCAGATTTGTCAAGTGTTCTGATTCCCAAGGAAAAACACAAACTGACATATATGACACACACTACCCACAGCCATCCCTTCCTTTGCCTCTAAGTTCTTTACAATCACTAGCATTCTGCTAATTGCTGTTTGTAGGACTGTTGCTCTTCTACTGTAGAATAGTAGCAACAGAGGTAATAGTAGCTTGTGCCTTTGCTCTTAGAAATTTCTTGACCAAAATAAACTCTTTGAAGAAATAGAAATGTTGAAATATTCATTATTAAGATAGCAGTTTATTTCCCCAGTTTCAGTGATTCAGTCTTACTGCTTTACACTTGCTTGATGATGCAAATCTGTTGTAGTTTAAATCAAGTCTGATTGTCACAGCCATTTTGCCTCAAGGAAAGTATAACAGAGAGAGCACTTTGCAAAAGCTTATCCATTGTTCATAATGGAGAAACATAGCTATTTAGTAACATAAACATTGCCATCTTGGAACAGATTCATATTTTGTCAAATTACTTATCCTATGGTCAACACCAGCCTGTTTACAAGAGTGAAAACTTAGAGTGTTTTTTTTGCTACCTTGAGTAGGTCGAAACTACTGTTCCTGATGAAAAGTTTTGGTTTTTTTTTCTTCCCAGATATCTATATTGGGGCCCATTGATTGAGAGTTGTCACCTCCATAATACAGGCAGCATACAGTAGAAAAAATATTTGCACTGTAGCTGCTCTGAATTGGAACAACCAAGGCAGGGACTGATATCCTCTCTTCTGGAAGATGCCACCTCAAAGCAAAACAGGGTAGTGCTATGTGCTGCCATCAGACACTGAAAAAACATCCATCACATCCCTAAACTTTCAGGGGAACAAGCACTCTCAGATTGCTTAAATGTCTAATTTATTTACCCTGGGATTTGTAGTGCACTGCTGCAAGGCATCAGGACTGGTGTTCTTTATGACCCAGTGAAAAGATCACTGGGATTTGGTAAGACACTGCTTAAAATAGTATTTATTGTAGCTAAGACTGTAGGGAAAAAGAGAATAGTATAGATAATCTTACATGCTTCAGATGTAGGGAACAGTTGTGTATCATTAGAAAGACCTCCAGTCAGGGAACAGCGCATAATGCAGATCCCATCTGTTTGATGGCATTTTGGTCTTTAGAGCTCTTATAGGATATTGTTAGAAAAGAACAATACTATTAATCATTTCTAGTGTCAAACAAAAGGATGTTCACATGGGAACAGTCTGCTTCACTTTCAGATAAACACAAGCACACACAGGTGGTGTTATTGCTGATGCAAATGGCAGCTGCCTACAGGCTTCTTCATTGCTAGTACCAGCTAAGTGTACCCTGCAGCCAAACAATGTGCTCAGCACAACGCAGCCCTGAAGGTGAAGCACCGTAATACAATGTGGCACGGCAAAGGCCTGCACCTTCTCAGGCAAACTCTTATGTGGATCATTAGTTCTTCAGTGTATGATGTTCTTCCCCTTTGAATCACTACTGGGTTATCTAAAATGTTTCCATCATTAGCTGCTGTGTTTGCCATTCGTGAAATAAATGTTTCAAATGCTCAGATGGCAAATAATTCTCTGTGTCTACACCTCAGTGTCCTCAACCAACTGTTCAACATACTCCAGCTGTATTCCACCATGGAGATAGCATGGGGATTGTATTCTCCACCAGTGAGAGCATATAAACTTATCTGGAAACTGAAACATGGGCAGATTACTGGTCCTTTCTGCTCACTGCTGTAAAAATCCTATAGACAGATAGTAGTCCTGTCTGCAATACACACATGCATAAAACTCGCCTCTTCTCTTGCCTCCATTAGTCTCATATATAACTCTAATAACTGCCCAATACTTTGCAGCTCTAAGTCCTATAACTACTCCAAATTCACTATAATTAAAAAATATCCTGTCATTATTCACTTTGGTAAACAGGTAAGTTTTTTTCACTCGGACAGAGTTCTGTGTCATCAATCTCTACATTTTAATTCTACTGTTCTAACATTTTGTTATAAAATTTGCTATAACATTGCTATAATTTTTTTTCTTTTTATTGTATCAGATGGCCTGTATATCTTCTTATCATGGTATGATACAGGGATGACATCATTTTTAAACCTAATTTCCTTAGAATATTTACAGTTGGACATATTTTTCTTTCAAGCTCTCATTTGCCTTTGAAGAAAACAATTGTAGTACACTGACTTCGTTCTTCCCTTCTAATCTTTAGAATAATTTAGTACTCTCCTTGTTCTAGCAAACTTCTAGTTTATCTCTATGAAAAGAGGTACTAGTACAGTATATTGTAATACTTTACATCTCAGATGTCTGTACGTGACAGTGTGAGATTTGTTGCATAATTCTCCAGTCGCATTGCTTATGCAACCTTGCATCTTTGCTCTTTAGAACCCACATCGGCACAGAATGAGTTTCCAATGACCTCCCTGAAGAGACACTAAATTTGAAAAAACCTCAGCCTAAGGTTCATATAGGATCTTAAACTTGACAGTTTCTGTTCATTAAAGACCTGAATCAGCAACTTTAAATGGTTTAATTTGCATTTCATGGCTTCTTATTAGTAATAAAAAACATTTCAAGTGTATATAGCTAATACTTATTAAGGTTTGTTTTTTTTTTTCACATGTGTTTTGTGAAGCTTTCTACCTTGTGAATTAATTTTTTCATCTTTCTTTTGTGTTGTTTTAATTACATTAATTACTCCTGTCATTCTTCAGAACATCACATATGGAACTCTGGATGGCCTGAAGACTTAAATAAAATTAGAGAATCATAGAATGATTTGTACTGGGAGAGACCTTTAAACATCATTTATTCTAAGCCTGTGCCATGGGCAGGGACACCTTCCACTGAATGGGGCTGCTGAAATCTCCATCTAAACTGACTTTGAACACTTCCGGGAATGGGTCCTCCACAACTTCTCTGGACAACCTGTTTCAGTGCCTCACCATTCACATCATCAAAAATCTTTTTTTGTTTTGTTTTTTGTTTTATTTTTGTTTTGTTTTTCTTTTAATTCTTATTATTATTTATTTTAGAACTGTTATGCTTTAACCTGTTACTACAGGCCCCATTAAAAAAAAGGTATATCTCCAGGTTTCTTCTGTTGTTTTAATATTGAAATGGTTTTCAGGTTATTCTCTTCTCCTGGCTGAACAACCTCAGCTGTCTCAACCTGTCTTCACAAGAGAGGTTCTCCAGTCCTCTGATCATCTTTGTGGCCCTGTTTGTTATGGTCTATGTCTTTCACATCTTGAAAGATATCCAGAGCTGGATGCAGTACTCCAGGTGGGATCTCATGAAAGCAGAGTAGAGAGGTAGAACACTTCCCTGAACCTGCTGTCCACACTCCTTTTGATGCAACCCAGGATACAGTTGGATTTCTGGGCTGCAAGGGCAGGTTGCCAGATCATAACTAATTTTTTTATCTACCAATATCACCAAGTACTGCTTTCAATTCCTTCATCCCCCAGACTGTAGTGAAGTGTTCTGTTTTCTCCTGATGGATTACTGGCACATACTCAAGCCAGTGTGTAAATAAAAGATGTTTAGAAGCTTATCTTTGTTTTCTTATATTGTAATGGATTCCCTTAATTTTATCTTTATTTTGAACTGTTGTAAACCTCTTGTTGATGTAAAGTTCATTGATTTGCCTACTAAGTTGGATGAAAACTAGTTCAGGTTTTGTTCCAGTAAACAGCCAATTACTTCATGTGATTGAAAAGAAAATGCTCATCCTGATAAGAATGTATCTTAGAGTTTCAGATATAAAACCCCCACACCTCCAAAAACAGAAAGAATAAGAGATTTATAGTAGTTTAAGTGGACAGATTATTCCCCCCTTTAAGAAATGTTTCCAGAAAGTAAGTCTAGCAAAATTGCAATGGCAGCTGACCACAAACCTTACAGGTCTTACTGAAGTGTAAGCTTTATCTTATTTCTGGCATGTGTTTCACTAAAAACAGTGTGAGTTCGAAGGTATTCATCTCACCATGACAGTAAGTGAGCATTCTGGGGAAGGAAAATCAATGTTTTTGATATTATTTCCTTCAGGATAAGAGAGAAATGAATAACCTTACATATCCCTACAAAAAGCTGGGCTTTCCAGATGAACAAGATTTGAATCTTATTATCTCAGAAAAATGAACACTGGAGTTAACATTTAGAGTTGTTTAGCTGACTACCAGAAGGACTAGACCATTGTTAGGAGAAAAGTTGCTCATGAAAATTATTTTCTCATTTTCAAATGGGTTTTTTTTCCACATGCAGCTCATGTAATATGCTTCTGCATGTTTCCTATTTTCAAGTATTCTACAGAAATGTAAATCAGAATTAACTATAATTAATTTTATCAGCCTTTGCATTTGCTTCTACTAAAAAAACATCAATTGCAACAAAATTCTAAAATACTGGAAAAACTATAATTTCATATTTTGATATTCCCTGTTGATTTCATTACCATCAAAGTCTATCATGCAGAGAGTCATAGTTTTCTTAACTAGTGATAGTGGGCACCTCCCTGTTTTATCTTACTAAATGAAGAAATTTCACTCATTTAATCTAAATTTCTAGGATTCTTACACGTGGAAAGAAGGAAGAAAAAAATGTCAGTTCTTAGTTTTTCTCCAAAATAATTTTGAGTGTGGTGGGTTTTTTATTTTGTTTTGGTTATATTTGTTTGGTTGGGGGGTTTTGTAAGTTTTTGTTTGGTTTTGGTTTGTTTGTTTTTTAGTAGAAGCAAAATATATTTGCACTATATTGGGATAAAGATTTTCCTTCATTCCAAGGGATAATAAAATGTATCAGATGTTATCTTCATGGGAACCATAACTCAAATGACAGACATCTTAATTTTATTAGCAGCAATTTGTCTAACCTCAATAATCTTAACTGATCTGAGTTCACCTTTCTAACTAATGAACATCTTTGTATATTTCCTAAAACTGGGACAGAAACCTGTAACAATTATTTTTAATTATGTATACAGTGAACAAGAATTATCCTTATTTCTTTTCCACTGTATAGAAATATTCTTTTTTTTTTTTTTTTTTAAGCAGTTTAGATAAGCATACTGGTATAGAGCCTAAGAGATCCTGTAAAATTAGCAACCTACCTATCTGAATGTGCTTTTTGCCTTCAAGATAGTGTCCACTGTCACATTTATGACGGAATTTGTGAGGACATAGAAGTTTGCTATTTCTAACTAAATAAAAGTAGAGCCTTATGATCAACTAAAGCATTCTCCTGAAAGGATTAGCTGAAATGTTTGGTGATTTTAAAATTGTTTCCAATCATCTGATACTTCTATTAAGTTAGCCATTTACTGTTCCTACAAACAGATTGTTATGTTGTCCATTTTTCATCAGCTTGCTTCCAAAGGCTTTTTCAAACTGTTGTATTTCTATTAATGTTACTATTTTAACTTTAGCAACTAAAGGAAATTGATTTTATTATTTCCCTATAAAGCATTTTATCTATGATTTTTATTCTGGCTTTTTTCAGTTAGTATTCTTCTTTGATTTTAAGTATTAAATCATTACCAGTACCATCTCTTGCTTTTCAAATGATTGTTAGCTGTAATTACTTAAATAACATATCCTAGGCTGATTTTGAAACTCTCTTTGAAATCCTTCTTTCCTAAAATTGTTCAAATACCTAATCAAATAAAACAAAACCATTAAAACAATGCTTAGACAAATCTAGTATCTCGCTGCTGTAAGTTTCCATTTAGATTTGACAGAACAAGTCTTCCTTCTTACTTACTATTTGCTATTATAACTTTATTTTTTTTTAATTATATGAATGCATATACATATAGAAAATATGTATCAAACTACTAAACTGCTACCTTTTCCATATCACTCAAGCAATTTGTTGTAATCGTTATTGTTATTATTTTTTTTCCAGTTCTTATTTTTTTCTTTAGATGGGTATTTGAACTGAAAAATCAATTGTTCATAGAGCTTGAGTCCAAATAAATGTACTTCATCTCCCTTGTATAAATAATAATTTTATGAAAAAAAGATATCAAATTAACCAGGCATGAACTACCTTTGTTAAATGTGTTTTATTTCTTCCCATTTTCCATGTTCTTCCATTTCTTTGATTTTATTTTTCTTCAGAAGTTTGTCCAGAGCTTTCAACACAATTGATCCATATGACAATGAGTTTATACTTATTCAGATTGTTGTTTTCTTTCTTTTTAAAAGCAGACATTGTGTTTTCCCATCTATTATATTTTAGCACCTTCATTGGCCTACTAATAATGAATTAACAATTTCACATACTGTATATTTCAGCATAATATGTTAGGGAAAATTACTTCCTTTGACTATATCTTTTATAGCTACCCCCTTAATTTTTTTTTAAATTATTCTACTTTTTACCAGAAGCTTTCTTCGTGATGTTTCAATTATCTTCTTCTCCACTAGCCACATAGTTTTTCTCACATTTTAATATCTCCTCCCCAGGGCAAAAACAAGTAGAATATTTATCTGTTTTTGATGTTGTCTATGAATTAATTTTAATGTCAGCCCTTTCGAAGACTAGTTGGAGAAGGGTCAAATAATCCAGAACATGTGATGGCAGAAGGACAAATGGAGTAGACTGGGCATTAATATATTTTTTCAGAAAATTATGATATGTTTAATAACCATCAGAGTGACATTCTGAAGAAATTTACTGTAAGAAATATGAAAGCAAGCATCTGATCAAACTACAGTTAGATATCTGGTCCAATGTAGACTAATACAAGATCTTTGTATGAGCAAATCATCCTACACTTTTGCTGAAAGAGATACGCATGGTAACATATAATGTAACTCATCCCAAAGTAGATCAGCTAGGCCAATTGAAAGTGTGTTCTAAAACTATTTATTTCTTCTCATTGAATATAATAAAAGCACAAAATGAGCAGCACCTCCCTACCTTAAGTGAAATGAAATCTAATCCAGGTGACTATACTTGGCTCTTTATTTGCAAAACACCGATATGTCTAACGAAAATAATATATTACTTAGTAAGTAGCAATTTTTCATACTGCACCCAGTGTTGCCTTTCCACCAATTTTCAAGTTTCTTTTACTAATATGTTTATATCAGCAATTAAAAGCTGAAATTAAGGAATTGTAATCTGTATCAGATAATATTTGATCCTAGGTTTTGTTTTCTCTTGCCTTACTAAAATAAAATTTGGATTTATTTTTTTAACTTTGATATTTTAATTTAGTAGAGTAAAACTAATTTTTGCCTTTGGATACATTGATTGTGCATTATGATGAATTTACTAGAAAAATGTAAAGTATGCTGTTTTTAACATAATTTACAGCTTATTTTTGTAAGGTTTGCACATATGTTTTAATACCTGCATAACTTGCAGTTTATGACATGCAATTGATAGAATGGTAGATTTTCTAAATAAAAGTGTCATCAATTTAATTTTAAAGGCAAAAATGTATTCATTTTTGTCATTATACTGAAGACAGCTACTGAATTAACAATTTATGTTGTACAAAATTTTCTTTCTGAAAAAAATAGAACACAAGCTTAAAATGATCTAAGTGTACAGACACTTTTATCCATCTTTTAAATTAGAGCTCCTCAAGTAATAAACAAGTTTTTTTAGTCTGGATCCTTTAACTACTGGTTTGTGTTAAAAGCTGCATCATGAAAATCAGTTTAACATTGCATCATTTTGACAAAAAGACCACTTTTAAAAAGTGAGTCCTACACGTCCTTATTTACTGCTGAAACAATCACTTGAAAGGATCAGTTTCCATATTATTATCATAATTATTTCCATATGTACTATTACTTAGTTCTCTGTCAAGAAGTTTAATAAAACAGCAATGGCTAACAGTAGAAATGAAAAACTTATGTAAAAGAAAGGAAAAAAAAACACAAAAACACAACACTGACCAAAACTCCATATGAACATGATCCTGAGTATGATGGGCACGTAGGCATCTGTCTTCTCGCTCAAGCTAAATGGGGAGCTGCCAAGAAGACTTCTAAAATCTGAATCTCAACACCCTGAGAGTCTCTCAGTTGCTGATGGTCATTTACAAGAGTTACAGTAAAGATAAAAGCCTTATAGGCTAGAAGATTCCTGACTGCAAGTGCTTTCAGAGGGCTTTAGTTATAACCTATAGAAATGCAAAGCAAATTCATTCACCATTCTCATTTATTATTTATCCACTTCAAATACTCCTACTAAGTTGCACTTACTTGTGCAACTCAAATCCATTTACTGTCAGTGTCATAAATTAATGAAGTTCATTTGAAAGTATCACTGTGCATGTGGACATGCATTCAGTTATTTAAATTTTGGCCTCCAGACCTATAGTTCTGAAGTTAACTTTTGAAAAAATGGGTGGGGCAAAAGTTAATTGAAAATCTATGTTAACAGTGGTCCTTCCTTGCTTAATTTCATCTTAAGAAATGCTAAATACTGCTTTTTATATTAGAAATTACTTACAAAGTTAAAGGGTCAAATTATCCTAATCTTGTAGTCACAGACAAGAAAACTGATTAGAGCACCAGAAGGAAGAAGGAAGATCTGCAGGAATTCAGAGTAACTGCTAAAAGACTAGTCTGGTGCATGCTGAGAAACATGGGCTCCATTAGTCCTACAGAGATTCAAAGCAAGGTGAAATAGGCAGAGAAGGCTTTCTTCAACATGGCCTCAGTCTCATATATTCATACCAGAAGGAGACAAATTAGTACACAGCAGTGATCTGCACTGATAGAGCATAAGTCTAAATGAATCAAAGAAAATGAGAAAAGACAGAAAAGATGGGTAGAAAAAGAAACATAAAGGGGCAAAGGAAAAAGAAAATGTGTGCAAAAATCACAAAACTTGAGGGAAATATTTTGGAATGTTTCCTTTGGATCTTATTTGTTGTGAAACAAAAATCCATATTACATTCATTCTCACAAGTTGCACCACCAAGAACATAGAAAAAGCATTAAAAAAATAATTACATTCAAAGATACAAAGCTGGATATGAAGAACTAAGGGCGTGAAATCCAACTGTAAACATTTAATATAATTTAATAGTATAATTGTTCATGACTAGTTTCTGGGATGCATATTCCTGCTATTCTCTGATGCTATCTACATCTTAGCAGTTCTGTCTGATAGGACAGATGATCAGTATGCTGAATGGTTAAAGGAATCAAATCAGTAGTCACAACTTTTTTTCAGGATACTGGAATAAGTTAGCCCAGTGCGTCTCTATTCTACACTGCACCCAGTGGAAACAAGGATCTATAATCAGTGCACCATATATATATACACTGAGAACTTGCTGAAGTTAGGCAAACTCTGAGCAACATATTTAATAACACTATAAATGTGATTGTTACAGTGGGAAAAATTCGGCTTGAGTCATTCATTTTAATAGCAAATAGCTAGCTCTGCAATGAAAGCCAGGGAAAAAAAGCAAAACACAACCCAAAACACAACTAAAAAAAATGAGAGAAAATAAGTCAATTCTATGAGGTTTTGAAATATTAGCATCCCTTGTCATAAGAGTTTCTGCAGCAGTTGTGACTACTACACTAAGTGAACTGTATAGTTCATAGTCTGTAGCTGCTCCATCCTCCAGGAAAAGAGAAGAAAAATGAATTGTGGCAAACAGGGGAAGAGATCAGAAATAACTGTTAGAAGGCCAATCATGAGGCTAAACGCCTTTGCAGAGGTCAACGTTTGATATGTCTTTTGCTGCTGGGTGAAGCATTGTACTCTATAAAAATACTTTGATCTGGTGGGCTTTAGCTTATTTGCTCCTATACTTCAGCTCTCAACAAGCATTAAGGCGTATAATTAAGAGCTTCATTGCTTCAATCCAGGATAAAGGAAGAAACTCTTTGAAAACAAGATCCAATTAGGTCAATAACAGAGAGGGGACCTGAAGGTTTGAGTTGCTGAAAACTGTCAAACATTTACTTTGAAGTAAGAATGTATCCTCATGAGTTAGTTTGCTTCATAGCAGTCAACAGTGCACTCCTTGTTCATTTGGAATGAAAAGGTACTGATAACACGTCTTGCCTGTGCTTTCCCTCACTTTTTGTCATCTCATGGTTATAGGAAACATTAACGTTAGACACACCAACCTCCTGCACAGGTAGGTCTCATATAAATCCCTCAGAAGTGGCCAAACCTATACTTTCAACTTAATTAAACTTAGGGTTAAAGGTGTTGGTCTAAGATTTAAGGTTTTCACCTCTAGGCCATTTCTTGAAAAAATGTATATGGGGTCAGTTGGCCAGGGAAATAGTACATTTTTTTTAAAAAATGTGATGAGAAGGAATGTTATAGGCATTATGTATGCTCATGTCCTCTAGGTGCTAGAGAAGAGATGAATTAAAGAAGTGATTTAATAGTGTGAAGTGCTTAAAGAACTACACCTCCCCATATCATAATTGTAAAATACTAGATTTAAGTAACATGGCTATGCATGCATGTTGTTCCGGCTATATTCTAAAAGGACTATGAAAGTCCCTGCTCAAATTGATTTCAAGATCTTAATGAAATTCTCTGAAGATATACTTTCTGCCTGTGAATAGCTGAGCCTCTGAACTGCCTAAGTCTCCACTACCAGACTTTGCCACGTGCCTAAATACTTTTTAACAGAAGTATGAACAACAGCCTCTGACACTGCTGAGCAGATGAGGCAGCTCAGTCCAGCCTTGCCTCTTTCTAGCGCAATTATATTGTAATAGCTAATACCCTTGGGATTGCAAGTTAATAAACATTGTTATAGTTATAGTTACACAGCATAGCTATGTATATAATGTTACATTAAGATGATTAGTCACAAGGAGCCAAACACCTGAGGGATGAATGCAGCAACCATAACAAGAAAGGAGATGCAGCCAGATCCTATAACCATGACCTATCTCTTATGGTCAAATTGTCACTGCTATTTCATTTTATGAGTTATTATAAAACTATATAGAAGTTCTAGCATACATTGTAAAATCCATTATATTAATTGCAGACTATAATGACTTTCCTACCATGATTTTTATTTGGATTGCCTGTATTACCATAGTTTACTTCTATGTACATATCAGTCTAAGTTCAGTGGTGATTTCTAGTTCGCACAAATTTACTGACTTTACAGGAACTACATGAGATGTGACTCAGAAAAAATATATACTACTATGCATAAAAAATAGAATCTTCATTGGCATTTATTGAGACCATTTAAAAATACACAAAAGGATTAAAATGGAAAACAGCGATTAGTTTCAAGAGGTTTTTTAATCAAAACGAAAATAAAATTTGTACTTTTGAATCCATTCAAATAATAAAAAGAATGATGAATAGATAGTACATTTTCTCACATTTTCTTCACATTGCATTGTCTCATAGCCACTATCTTTCATGCAGAAATATTTAGACATGTATGACCAGTTTAGAAAATGAGAACTCTATACATGTATTCTGAGCTTGAAAGACTCAGAACTAATCTCTAAGTCCTCAAATTCTTTTTTTTTTTTTTTTTTTTTTTTTTTTTTTCAATTCAGCTGATGTTTCCAAAGACATGTCCCTGGATGAAGTACTAAAACAAGTTCTGACAGAAAGCATAGAACAATGAAATTCTCATCCATTATTTTAATACATTCCATTCATATGACATGATTGCCTTAAATATACATGACTGAATGAGGATTTTTGGTAAGGATCTGGATATTAATCTCTTACTGCTTTCAATCTGTTCAGTATTTGCAGTAAATAACTTTGTCAAATTCTTTATATTAAACATACGTTATTCTCCTTTAGTCTTCTTCCTTCTATGCTTGTCTTGGGGTTTCTAAATTCAGTGTTTAGGGCTTGATTGCCTAAATGTAAGGGCTTGAGGGCTACATCTGCCAGTCCAGAAAAACATGTCTCTGTCCATCCAGTGCGGCATCAGTCAGCCCCTTTGTGGACTCTTCAGATATCCTCAGCTTCTCAAATGGCACTAGAGTCTTTTAGTATGTATATAAGTATATGGATTGTCAAGAGGGTTTTACCATAATCATAATTATAATTAGATAGTATTTCATCCTAAGCAGATCTCTTTAAAGGAGACTGGACACCTGTCATAGACTGTGATGCTACAACACATAAAGGGAAACAAAGTCCTAACTTCTGTTATCTGACAAGCATTTGTACAAAACAAAACAAAAAAACCCAACAAACAAAAAACAACTAAACCAAAACAAACAAAACCACAAAAACGACCCCAAAACAAAAACCAAAAAAAAACCCTGCCCAAAAAAATCTATTCCCCTTTCCTTAGTAATATTCCTATGGAAAAAAAAAAAATAGAACAAATTTCAAAGTATCAAAGAAACCTATTTTTTGTAGCTCTGAAATTTTTAAGGCATCACTATTTTTCTTTTTTCATAAATCACTGATTATTTTATAGTGTTTGTACTTCAAATCCTTCTCATACTTCTGTTAATTTTAAGGAAGGAAGCATAAAGATATTAACTCAGCAGAGTCAAATGAAGAAAGAGAAGGAAAAAGAATCAACCCCAAAACTTTCCCAAATTTTTTAAATTTATTTTTGGAGCAGTGGGGGAATAAGTGCCTACATAGTTATGTATTCCAAATCACTTACCCTGTTTGTTATTACTTACAGGCCATAAGATTACTGAGTGATTCATCCACAACTACCAACTAAATTAAGGGGACCATTGTAGTTTAATTCCAGTAGGCAGCACAGCCCCACAAAACTGCCCACCCACTTCCCACCAGTGGTAAGAGGAAGAGGATCAGAAGATCAAAAGTGTGACCGCTCATGGGTTGAGATAAAGTTTAATAGGTAAAGCAAAAGCTGCATGCACAAGCAAAACACATTAAGGACTTTATTCATGCAGGCAGGCAGGTGTTCAGCCATGCCCAGGAGAACAGGGCTCTATCACATATAAGCGACTTGGGATGACAAACATTGTTGCTTAGAATGTGTCCCTCAGCTTCTTCCTTCTTCCTCACTGTTTTTATTGCTGAGCATAACATCATATGGTATAAGAGGTATAACTTACCTCTAAGTAAGTTGGGTTCAGTTATACCACCTGTGTGGGATAACTCTTCAAACTTTCCATTTACCTCCAGGATCTTTGCTGGTAGGGCAGTGTGAAAAGCAGAAATAAAAAGGCCTTAGTGTTATTTAAGTGCTGTTCTGCAATAAATAAAACATGAGTGTGTTACCAACGCTGTTTTGGTGAGAAATTAAGAATGTAACACCATACCAGCTACTATGAAGATAATTAACTTTATTCAAACCAAAACTGCTGCAGTGACCTTTGAGTCAAATACACCTGGGATGTCTAGTAGCTGTCCACATAGAGCTTTTAAAGTTTAACTGAGCTTACACTCCATGTCTTGTATAGGCTTAAAATGAACTTTAAGGTAGCAAGCAATACTAATTTTTTCACAACAATATAATCTTTTTAGTGCAACAAATTGGTATAAAATATATTTAATTTTAACTTGTCTTTCATTGTGATACATTGCATAATACTATAGGGATTAATATTTACTTGTCTTATGTCAAATAAAATGGTAATATTTTGCATATATTTTCAAATGGGAATTCACATTTTCTTACACTGAAGTGTGATTATATCTGTATGCACTATGAAAAAACTTTACAAGTGAAATTAAAAACCAAACAAACTATGAATGAGACTATGTTTCTAAACAGATTAAATTAAATGAGGAGTCATACAAATTTTAGTCAATACTTTCATTATTTTATTCTAAGATTTAACTGGTATGCTTACAAATAATTACATTTATTTACATTTTACTTTTAGTTCCACAGTGTACGCTAATTTTTTGAAAGTTAGGTATCATATGTAAGCTAATTTTCAGCTAGCTAAATACCTAGTTTTAGCTAAATTCCTAGTTTTCTATTTTTGAAGGTGAGATCAATCCCATCCTTGACACACAGGACAAACAACAGGATCATGATCTCACCTCAGCAAACACACACTGGCTTTTCCATAAGAGAAGAGTTGAAAGGAACTGCAGGAGACTATCTGTACCAGTGTATAAGCTCTTCTCAAAGCCTGAGAAAGCAGACAGTACACCACCACTCCAGCAGAAATGCAAAATTGTATTCTGAGATACTGGGCAATGAAGTTAGCCTATACATTCGTGTACTGCTTTCTTTCTTTTGAAACCTAAAAATTTTTGTTTTTTTTTTCTTCTTTTTCTGAACACTAGTTATTGGTTGGTCAATAATCTAACGTTCTCAATTTGGGAGTAGAAACTGAGACAATTTATTGATCACTCGCGTTACAATATATAGAACCGAGGGACGGGGTATGTTAATAAGGAGG